>PYXC01002664.1:0-23752 GCA_015244755.2 Tenualosa ilisha
GCACCCATCCGAGACGGATGGATACCATCTCGGTTCAAAAGTCCAGGCTTTCCCCAGAAGGAGCTAAAGTTATCGATGAAGCCCACATTGTTATCGGCACACCATCCTGACAACCATCGGTTCAGTGAAAAAACTCTGCTGAGCATTTCTTCACCGCGTTTAATAGGTATGGGACCAGAGAAAGTTACAGAGTCTGACATCGTTTGTGCCAACCTGCACAAGGAAATAAAACTCGTTTTAGTGATCTCCGACTGCCTTAATCGAACGTCGTTAGTGCCAGTATGGATAACTATCCGGGGGTACTTCATTACTTGTTTAGCCGCCAGCACTTTTAAATAGGCTTCGATGTCGCTTGCTCTAGCCCCAGAGATTGAAGTGACTACGGCCGACGGAGTCGCTAGATTCACATTTCGTACAGTAGAAGCGCCAATTACCAGAGTTTTGTCTTGGTTGGAGGAGCTACTTAGGGGGGAGAATCGATTAGAAACATGAATTGGTTGGTGGTGTGCAGGGGGTTTCGTTCTACGGCTAGTGCCCCTCACCGTAACCCACTTTCCCTGCTGCGAGGGAGATGCCGCCGGTTCACTGGCTAGCTTGCTAGGGGATGATCTCTCTGGTACATCCACACTTGCTAAGGGGGCAGCAGTGCTTTCTGGCGCTGAGTAAGTCTTCTCTAATGTGTGGAAGCGGCTTTCTAACTCAGTGATCCTCGCCTCCAGACTAGCCAGCTGTCTACAAGTGTTACACGTATCATAACCGCTAAAGGAGGCTGGGGAGTAGCTAAACATCTGACAAGCCGGGCAACGGATAGAGAGAGAGCGAGGAGGAGAAGTCATACTGTAGGAAGTGTTAAGGTATAGTTTAACAATTTTAACAGTTGTGTTAAGGTATAGTTTAAGGAACAAAATGGATAAGTGGGTAGAGAGTATGCTAATTTACGAATAATATCTGCGATTTGGACTAGCGTTGCACACAGCTACAAACACAGTGTAGAGGAAATGACGTAGCACGCTTACCGCAATGACGCAATGAATCATTGCCTTCTGCATTGCATGAACATATCAAGTGTGATGTTTTGAGTGTTGACAATGAAAATGTCAAAATGTGGTACAAAAAGCCGGATTACCATTCCAGTGCAAAAACATGCAGTTTTGTTAACGAGTCGTATTACCAGAACGTTCTGACATGTTTTAGGTCAGTAACCGCAGCTACCTTGCATTGACATGACGTATGACATGATCATTTGAAAAAGTGGTATTCTATGTCCTGAACTGTGCTTGACAAAAAGAATCATTTGACATTTGATGCGAAATTGCCTGAACATGACAAGTGACAATGAATCATTGCCTTCTGCATTGCATGAACATATCAAGTGTGATGTTTTGAGTGTTGACAATGAAAATGTCAAAATGTGGTACAAAAAGCCGGATTACCATTCCAGTGCAAAAACATGCAGTTTTGTTAACGAGTCGTATTACCAGGGGTGGTGGTAGCGTAGTGGTTAAGGAACCTGCCTAGTGTGTAATTAGCCTGGAAAGTTTTGGGTTTGAATCCCGGCTGCCACCGTTGTGCCCTTGAGCAAGGCACTTAACCCTAAGTTGCTCTAGGGGAGACTGGCCCGGAACAATTGATAGTTGATGAGTTGTAAGTCGCTTTGGATAAAAGCGTCTGCTAAATGCATGAATGTAAATGTAATGTACCAGAACATTCTGACATGTTTTAGGTCAGTAACCGCAGCTACCTTGCATTGACATGACGTATGACATGATCATTTGAAAAAGTGGTATTCTATGTCCTGAACTGTGCTTGACAAAAAGAATCATTTGACATTTGATGCGAAATTGCCTGAACATGACAAGTGACAATGAATCATTGCCTTCTGCATTGCATGAACATATCAAGTGTGATGCTTTGAGTGTTGACAATGAAAATGTCAAAATGTGGTACAAAAAGCCGGATTACCATTCCAGTGCAAAAACATGCACTTTTGTTAACGAGTCGTATTACCAGAACGTTCTGACATGTTTTAGGTCAGTAACCGCAGCTACCTTGCATTGACATGACGTATGACACGATCATTGGAAAAAGTGGTATTCTATGTCCTGAACTGTGCTTGACAAAAAGAATCATTTGACATTTGATGCGAAATTGCCTGAACATGACAAGTGACAATGAATCATTGCCTTCTGCATTGCATGAACATATCAAGTGTGATGCTTTGAGTGTTGACAATGAAAATGTCAAAATGTGGTACAAAAAGCCGGATTACCATTCCAGTGCAAAAACATGCAGTTTTGTTAACGAGTCGTATTACCAGAACGTTCTGACATGTTTTAGGTCAGTAACCGCAGCTACCTTGCATTGACATGACGTATGACACGATCATTGGAAAAAGTGGTATTCTATGTCCTGAACTGTGCTTGACAAAAAGAATCATTTGACATTTGATGCGAAATTGCCTGAACATGACAAGTGACAATGAATCATTGCCTTCTGCATTGCATGAACATATCAAGTGTGATGTTTTGAGTGTTGACAATGAAAATGTCAAAATGTGGTACAAAAAGCCGGATTACCATTCCAGTGCAAAAACATGCAGTTTTGTTAACGAGTCGTATTACCAGAACGTTCTGACATGTTTTAGGTCAGTAACCGCAGCTACCTTGCACTGACATGACGTATGACATGATCATTTGAAAAAGTGGTATTCTATGTCCTGAACTGTGCTTGACAAAAAGAATCATTTGACATTTGATGCGAAATTGCCTGAACATGACAAGTGACAATGAATCATTGCCTTCTGCATTGCATGAACATATCAAGTGTGATGTTTTGAGTGTTGACAATGAAAATGTCAAAATGTGGTACAAAAAGCCGGATTACCATTCCAGTGCAAAAAACATGCAGTTTTGTTAACGAGTCGTATTACCAGGGGTGGTGGTACCGTAGTGGTTAAGGAACCTGCCTAGTGTGTAATTAGCCTGGAAAGTTTTGGGTTCGAATCCCGGCTGCCACCGTTGTGCCCTTGAGCAAGGCACTTAACCCTAAGTTGCTCTAGGGGAGACTGGCCCGGAACAATTGATAGTTGATGAGTTGTAAGTCGCTTTGGATAAAAGCGTCTGCTAAATGCATGAATGTAAATGTAAATGTAATGTACCAGAACATTCTGACATGTTTTTAGGTCAGTAACCGCAGCTACCTTGCATTGACATGACGTATGACATGATCATTTGAAAAAGTGGTATTCTATGTCCTGAACTGTGCTTGACAAAAAGAATCATTTGACATTTGATGCGAAATTGCCTGAACATGACAAGTGACAATGAATCATTGCCTTCTGCATTGCATGAACATATCAAGTGTGATGTTTTGAGTGTTGACAATGAAAATGTCAAAATGTGGTACAAAAAGCCGGATTACCATTCCAGTGCAAAAACATGCAGTTTTGTTAACGAGTCGTATTACCAGAACGTTCTGACATGTTTTAGGTCAGTAACCGCAGCTACCTTGCATTGACATGACGTATGACATGATCATTTGAAAAAGTGGTATTCTATGTCCTGAACTGTGCTTGACAAAAAGAATCATTTGACATTTGATGCGAAAATTGCCTGAACATGACAAGTGACAATGAATCATTGCCTTCTGCATTGCATGAACATATCAAGTGTGATGTTTTGAGTGTTGACAATGAAAATGTCAAAATGTGGTACAAAAAGCCGGATTACCATTCCAGTGCAAAAACATGCAGTTTTGTTAACGAGTCGTACTACCAGGGGTGGTGTTAGCGTAGTGGTTAAGGAACCTGGCTAGCGTGTTAGCAGCCTGAAAAGTTTGGGGTTCAAATCCCGGCTGCCACCGTTGTGCCCTTGAGCAAGGCACTTAACCCTAAGTTGCTCTAGTGGAGACTGGCCTGGAACAATTGATAGTTGATGAGTTGTAAGTCGCCTTGGATAAAAGCGTCTGCTAAACGCATAAATGTAAATGTAATGTACCAGAACATTCTGACATGTTTTAGGTCAGTAACCGCAGCTACCTTGCATTGACATGACGTATGACATGATCATTTGAAAAAGTGGTATTCTATGTCCTGAACTGTGCTTGACAAAAAGAATCATTTGACATTTGATGCGAAATTGCCTGAACATGACAAGTGACAATGAATCATTGCCTTCTGCATTGCATGAACATATCAAGTGTGATGTTTTGAGTGTTGACAATGAAATGTCAAAATGTGGTACAAAAAGCCGGATTACCATTCCAGTGCAAAAACATGCAGTTTTGTTAACGAGTCGTATTACCAGAACGTTCTGACATGTTTTAGGTCAGTAACCGCAGCTACCTTGCATTGACATGACGTATGACACGATCATTTGAAAAAGTGGTATTCTATGTCCTGAACTGTGCTTGACAAAAAGAATCATTTGACATTTGATGCGAAATTGCCTGAACATGACAAGTGACAATGAATCATTGCCTTCTGCATTGCATGAACATATCAAGTGTGATGTTTTGAGTGTTGACAATGAAAATGTCAAAATGTGGTACAAAAAGCCAGATTACCATTCCAGTGCAAAAACATGCAGTTCTGTTAACGAGTTGTATTACCAGGGGTGGTGGGAGGTGGTAGCGTAGTGGTTAAGGAACCTGGCTAGCGTGTTAGCAGCCTGAAAAGTTTGGGGTTCAAATCCCGGCTGCCACCGTTGTGCCCTTGAGCAAGGCACTTAACCCTAAGTTGCTCTAGTGGAGACTGGCCCGGAACAATTGATAGTTGATGAGTTGTAAGTCGCCTTGGATAAAAGCGTCTGCTAAACGCATAAATGTAAATGTAATGTACCAGAACATTCTGACATGTTTTAGGTCAGTAACCGCAGCTACCTTGCATTGACATGACGTATGACATGATCATTTGAAAAAGTGGTATTCTATGTCCTGAACTGTGCTTGACAAAAAGAATCATTTGACATTTGATGCGAAATTGCCTGAACATGACAAGTGACAATGAATCATTGCCTTCTGCATTGCATGAACATATCAAGTGTGATGTTTTGAGTGTTGACAATGAAAATGTCAAAATGTGGTACAAAAAGCCGGATTACCATTCCAGTGCAAAAACATGCAGTTTTGTTAACGAGTCGTATTACCAGAACGTTCTGACATGTTTTAGGTCAGTAACCGCAGCTACCTTGCATTGACATGACGTATGACATGATCATTTGAAAAAGTGGTATTCTATGTCCTGAACTGTGCCTGACAAAAAGAATCATTTGACATTTGATGCGAAATTGCCTGAACATGACAAGTGACAATGAATCATTGCCTTCTGCATTGCATGTACATATCAAGTGTGATGTTTTGAGTGTTGACAATGAAAATGTCAAAATGTGGTACAAAAAGCCGGATTACCATTCCAGTGCAAAAACATGCAGTTCTGTTAACGAGTTGTATTACCAGGGGTGGGGTGGTGGTAGCGTAGTGGTTAAGGAACCTGGCTAGCGTGTTAGCAGCCTGAAAAGTTTGGGGTTCAAATCCCGGCTGCCACCGTTGTGCCCTTGAGCAAGGCGCTTAACCCTAAGTTGCTCTAGTGGAGACTGGCCTGGAACAATTGATAGTTGATGAGTTGTAAGTCGCCTTGGATAAAAGCGTCTGCTAAACGCATAAATGTAAATGTAAATGTAATGTACCAGAACATTCTGACATGTTTTAGGTCAGTAACCGCAGCTACCTTGCATTGACATGACGTATGACATGATCATTTGAAAAAGTGGTATTCTATGTCCTGAACTGTGCTTGACAAAAAGAATCATTTGACATTTGATGCGAAATTGCCTGAACATGACAAGTGATAATGAATCATTGCCTTCTGCATTGCATGAACATATCAAGTGTGATGTTTTGAGTGTTGACAATGAAAATGTCAAAATGTGGTACAAAAAGCCGGATTACCATTCCAGTGCAAAAACATGCAGTTTTGTTAACGAGTCGTATTACCAGAACGTTCTGACATGTTTTAGGTCAGTAACCGCAGCTACCTTGCATTGACATGACGTATGACATGATCATTTGAAAAAGTGGTATTCTATGTCCTGAACTGTGCTTGACAAAAAGAATCATTTGACATTTGATGCGAAATTGCCTGAACATGACAAGTGACAATGAATCATTGCCTTCTGCATTGCATGAACATATCAAGTGTGATGTTTTGAGTGTTGACAATGAAAATGTCAAAATGTGGTACAAAAAGCCAGATTACCATTCCAGTGCAAAAACATGCAGTTCTGTTAACGAGTTGTATTACCAGGGGTGGTGGGGTGGTGGTAGCGTAGTGGTTAAGGAACCTGGCTAGCGTGTTAGCAGCCTGAAAAGTTTGGGGTTCAAATCCCGGCTGCCACCGTTGTGCCCTTGAGCAAGGCACTTAACCCTAAGTTGCTCTAGTGGAGACTGGCCGGGAACAATTGATAGTTGATGAGTTGTAAGTCGCCTTGGATAAAAGCGTCTGCTAAACGCATAAATGTAAATGTAATGTACCAGAACATTCTGACATGTTTTAGGTCAGTAACCGCAGCTACCTTGCATTGACATGACGTATGACATGATCATTTGAAAAAGTGGTATTCTATGTCCTGAACTGTGCTTGACAAAAAGAATCATTTGACATTTGATGCGAAATTGCCTGAACATGACAAGTGACAATGAATCATTGCCTTCTGCATTGCATGAACATATCAAGTGTGATGTTTTGAGTGTTGACAATGAAAATGTCAAAATGTGGTACAAAAAGCCGGATTACCATTCCAGTGCAAGAACATGCAGTTTTGTTAACGAGTCGTATTACCAGAACGTTCTGACATGTTTTAGGTCAGTAACCGCAGCTACCTTGCATTGACATGACGTATGACATGATCATTTGAAAAAGTGGTATTCTATGTCCTGAACTGTGCTTGACAAAAAGAATCATTTGACATTTGATGCGAAATTGCCTGAACATGACAAGTGACAATGAATCATTGCCTTCTGCATTGCATGAACATATCAAGTGTGATGTTTTGAGTGTTGACAATGAAAATGTCAAAATGTGGTACAAAAAGCCGGATTACCATTCCAGTGCAAAAACATGCAGTTTTGTTAACGAGTCGTATTACCAGAACGTTCTGACATGTTTTAGGTCAGTAACCGCAGCTACCTTGCATTGACATGACGTATGACATGATCATTTGAAAAAGTGGTATTCTATGTCCTGAACTGTGCCTGACAAAAAGAATCATTTGACATTTGATGCGAAATTGCCTGAACATGACAAGTGACAATGAATCATTGCCTTCTGCATTGCATGAACATATCAAGTGTGATGTTTTGAGTGTTGACAATGAAAATGTCAAAATGTGGTACAAAAAAGATTCTCACTCAGAACAACCTCCTCGACTCCAACCAATCCGGCTTCAGAAGTGGCCACTCCACTGAAACGGCGCTTCTGTCTGTGACGGAAGCACTAAAAGAGGCCAGAGCGGCAGGTCAGTCCTCAGTGCTCATCCTGCTGGACCTATCAGCAGCATTTGACACGGTCAACCACAGCATCCTACTGGACAAGCTGACCAACATTGGGATTGATGGCACAGTGCACTCCTGGTTCAAGTCCTATCTTACTGGACGGTCATTCAACGTATCGTGGCTAGGACAGACATCGGCACTTCACCAACTCACCACAGGAGTACCCCAAGGATCTGTGCTGGGGCCCCTTCTCTTCGCACTGTACATCACCTCGCTGGGCTCAATCATCCACTCCCATGGCTTCTCTTACCACTGCTATGCGGATGATACCCAGCTCTATCTGTCCTTTCCGCCGGACGACTCCACGGTGTCATCACGGATCTCTGACTGTCTCTCCGATATATCTGCATGGATGAAAGGACATCACCTCCAACTAAATCTCTCCAAAACTGAACTGCTGGTCCTCCCAGCCAAACAAGCCATACACCACGACATCGGTATCAAGATCGACTCCCTGTCTGTTTCTCCCACCAAAGTGGCAAGAAACCTAGGTGTCATGATCGATGACCAACTGACCTTTGCAGATCACGTTGCCTCTGTGGCTCGGTCGTGCCGTTTTTCCCTATTCAACATAAGGAAGATCAGGCCGTACCTAACCCAACATGCAACCCAGCTCCTGGTTCAGACCCTGGTTATCTCTCGTCTTGACTACTGCAATGTCCTCCTATCAGGCCTACCAGCCTGTGCAGTGAGACCGCTACAGATGATCCAGAATGCAGCTGCACGTCTGGTCTTTAACCAGCCAAAAAGGGCACATGTCACACCTCTGTTCATTGAACTTCACTGGCTGCCCTTGGCTGCTCGCATTAAATTCAAGGCACTTATGTTGGCCTACAGGTTGAATGATGGCTCTGCTCCCATCTACTTGAATTCTCTTCTGAAGCCCTATGTCACCCGACGACCACTACGCTCCTCTAAGGAACGTTTTCTAGCACGGCCAACACCTTGTGCAGGTCGGTCCAGACTCTTCTCATATCTGGTTCCGCGCTGGTGGAATGACCTCCCAAGTGCTACCAGATCAACTGATACCCTCTCCACCTTCAAGAAACTCGTGAAGACTAAGCTCTTCCAAGAATATCTCCTGGTGTAAACTTTGAGAATGCACTTTATAATTTAATTCTCTACACTGTGTTACACTATTGCACTTTCAACTTAAAACAGCGCAGATTCTATGTTAGCAATATGCACTCCTTGTTAGTTCATTGTGTTGTAGCTTGAATGTTATCCTCTTTTGTAAGTCGCTTTGGATAAAAGCGTCTGCTAAATGCCTAAATGTAAATGTAAATGTAAAAAAAGCCGGATTACCATTCCAGTGCAAAAACATGCAGTTTTGTTAACGAGTCCTATTACCAGGGGTGGTGATAGCGTAGTGGTTAAGGAACCTGCCTAGTGTGTAATTAGCCTGGAAAGTTTTGGGTTCGAATCCCGGCTGCCACCGTTGTGCCCTTGAGCAAGGCACTTAACCCTAAGTTGCTCTAGGGGAGACTGGCCCGGAACAATTGATAGTTGATGAGTTGTAAGTCGCTTTGGATAAAAGCGTCTGCTAAATGCATAAATGTAATGTACCAGAACGTTCTGACATGCTTTAGGTCAGTAACCGCAGCTACCTTGCATTGACATGACGTATGACATGATCATTTGAAAAAGTGGTATTCTATGTCCTGAACTGTGCTTGACAAAAAGAATCATTTGACATTTGATGCGAAATTGCCTGAACATGACAAGTGACAATGAATCATTGCCTTCTGCATTGCATGAACATATCAAGTGTGATGTTTTGAGTGTTGACAATGAAAATGTCAAAATGTGGTACAAAAAGCCGGATTACCATTCCAGTGCAAAAACATGCAGTTTTGTTAACGAGTCGTATTACCAGAACGTTCTGACATGTTTTAGGTCAGTAACCGCAGCTACCTTGCATTGACATGACGTATGACATGATCATTTAAAAAAGTGGTATTCTATGTCCTGAACTGTGCTTGACAAAAAGAATCATTTGACATTTGATGCGAAATTGCCTGAACATGACAAGTGACAATGAATCATTGCCTTCTGCATTGCATGAACATATCAAGTGTGATGTTTTGAGTGTTGACAATGAAAATGTCAAAATATGGTGCAAAAAGCCGGATTACCATTCCAGTGCAAAAACATGCAGTTTTGTTAACGAGTCGTATTACCAGAACGTTCTGACATGTTTTAGGTCAATAACCGCAGCTACCTTGCATTGACATGACGTATGACATGATCATTTGAAAAAGTGGTATTCTATGTCCTGAACTGTGCTTGACAAAAAGAATCATTTGACATTTGATGCGAAATTGCCTGAACATGACAAGTGACAATGAATCATTGCCTTCTGCATTGCATGAACATATCAAGTGTGATGTTTTGAGTGTTGACAATGAAAATGTCAAAATGTGGTACAAAAAGCCGGATTACCATTCCAGTGCAAAAACATGCAGTTTTGTTAACGAGTCGTATTACCAGAACGTTCTGACATGTTTTAGGTCAGTAACCGCAGCTACCTTGCATTGACATGACGTATGACATGATCATTTGAAAAAGTGGTATTCTATGTCCTGAACTGTGCTTGACAAAAAGAATCATTTGACATTTGATGCGAAATTGCCTGAACATGACAAGTGACAATGAATCATTGCCTTCTGCATTGCATGAACATATCAAGTGTGATGTTTTGAGTGTTGACAATGAAAATGTCAAAATGTGGTACAAAAAGCCGGATTACCATTCCAGTGCAAAAACATGCAGTTTTGTTAACGAGTCGTATTACCAGAACGTTCTGACATGTTTTAGGTCAGTAACCGCAGCTACCTTGCATTGACATGACGTATGACATGATCATTTGAAAAAGTGGTATTCTATGTCCTGAACTGTGCCTGACAAAAAGAATCATTTGACATTTGATGCGAAATTGCCTGAACATGACAAGTGACAATGAATCATTGCCTTCTGCATTGCATGAACATATCAAGTGTGATGTTTTGAGTGTTGACAATGAAAATGTCAAAATGTGGTACAAAAAGCCGGATTACCATTCCAGTGCAAAAACATGCAGTTTTGTTAACGAGTCGTATTACCAGAACGTTCTGACATGTTTTAGGTCAGTAACCGCAGCTACCTTGCATTGACATGACGTATGACATGATCATTTGAAAAAGTGGTATTCTATGTCCTGAACTGTGCCTGACAAAAAGAATCATTTGACATTTGATGCGAAATTGCCTGAACATGACAAGTGACAATGAATCATTGCCTTCTGCATTGCATGAACATATCAAGTGTGATGTTTTGAGTGTTGACAATGAAAATGTCAAAATGTGGTACAAAAAGCCGGATTACCATTCCAGTGCAAAAACATGCAGTTTTGTTAACGAGTCCTATTACCAGGGGTGGTGATAGCGTAGTGGTTAAGGAACCTGCCTAGTGTGTAATTAGCCTGGAAAGTTTTGGGTTCGAATCCCGGCTGCCACCGTTGTGCCCTTGAGCAAGGCACTTAACCCTAAGTTGCTCTAGGGGAGACTGGCCCGGAACAATTGATAGTTGATGAGTTGTAAGTCGCTTTGGATAAAAGCGTCTGCTAAATGCATAAATGTAATGTACCAGAACGTTCTGACATGCTTTAGGTCAGTAACCGCAGCTACCTTGCATTGACATGACGTATGACATGATCATTTGAAAAAGTGGTATTCTATGTCCTGAACTGTGCTTGACAAAAAGAATCATTTGACATTTGATGCGAAATTGCCTGAACATGACAAGTGACAATGAATCATTGCCTTCTGCATTGCATGAACATATCAAGTGTGATGTTTTGAGTGTTGACAATGAAAATGTCAAAATGTGGTACAAAAAGCCGGATTACCATTCCAGTGCAAAAACATGCAGTTTTGTTAACGAGTCGTATTACCAGAACGTTCTGACATGTTTTAGGTCAGTAACCGCAGCTACCTTGCATTGACATGACGTATGACATGATCATTTGAAAAAGTGGTATTCTATGTCCTGAACTGTGCTTGACAAAAAGAATCATTTGACATTTGATGCGAAATTGCCTGAACATGACAAGTGACAATGAATCATTGCCTTCTGCATTGCATGAACATATCAAGTGTGATGTTTTGAGTGTTGACAATGAAAATGTCAAAATGTGGTACAAAAAGCCGGATTACCATTCCAGTGCAAAAACATGCAGTTTTGTTAACGAGTCGTTTTACCAGGGGTGGTGGTAGCGTAGTGGTTAAGGAACCTGCCTAGTGTGTAATTAGCCTGGAAAGTTTTGGGTTCGAATCCCGCTGCCACCGTTGTGCCCTTGAGCAAGGCACTTAACCCTAAGTTGCTCTAGGGGAGACTGGCCGGAACAATTGATAGTTGATGAGTTGTAAGTCGCTTTGGATAAAAGCGTCTGCTAAATGCATAAATGTAAATGTAAATGTAATGTACCAGAACATTCTGACATGTTTTAGGTCAGTAACCGCAGCTACCTTGCATTGACATGACGTATGACATGATCATTTGAAAAAGTGGTATTCTATGTCCTGAACTGTGCTTGACAAAAAGAATCATTTGACTTTTAATGCGAAATTGCCTGAACATGACAAGTGACAATGAATCATTGCCTTCTGCATTGCATGAACATATCAAGTGTGATGTTTTGAGTGTTGACAATGAAAATGTCAAAATGTGGTACAAAAAGCCGGATTACCATTCCAGTGCAAAAACATGCAGTTTTGTTAACGAGTCGTATTACCAGAACGTTCTGACATGTTTTAGGTCAGTAACCGCAGCTACCTTGCATTGACATGACGTATGACATGATCATTTGAAAAAGTGGTATTCTATGTCCTGAACTGTGCTTGACAAAAAGAATCATTTGACATTTGATGCGAAATTGCCTGAACATGAGAAGTGACAATGAATCATTGCCTTCTGCATTGCATGAACATATCAAGTGTGATGTTTTGAGTGTTGACAATGAAAATGTCAAAATGTGGTACAAAAAGCCGGATTACCATTCCAGTGCAAAAACATGCAGTTTTGTTAACGAGTCGTATTACCAGAACGTTCTGACATGTTTTAGGTCAGTAACCGCAGCTACCTTGCATTGACATGACGTATGACATGATCATTTGAAAAAGTGGTATTCTATGTCCTGAACTGTGCTTGACAAAAAGAATCATTTGACATTTGATGCGAAATTGCCTGAACATGACAAGTGACAATGAATCATTGCCTTCTGCATTGCATGAACATATCAAGTGTGATGTTTTGAGTGTTGACAATGAAAATGTCAAAATGTGGTACAAAAAGCCGGATTACCATTCCAGTGCAAAAACATGCACTTTTGTTAACGAGTTGTTTTACCAGGGGTGGTGGTAGCGTAGTGGTTAAGGAACCTGCCTAGTGTGTAATTAGCCTGGAAAGTTTTGGGTTCGAATCCCCGCTGCCACCGTTGTGCCCTTGAGCAAGGCACTTAACCCTAAGTTGCTCTAGGGGAGACTGGCCCGGAACAATTGATAGTTGATGAGTTGTAAGTCGCTTTGGATAAAAGCGTCTGCTAAATGCATAAATGTAAATGTAATGTACCAGAACATTCTGACATGTTTTAGGTCAGTAACCGCAGCTACCTTGCATTGACATGACGTATGACATGATCATTTGAAAAAGTGGTATTCTATGTCCTGAACTGTGCTTGACAAAAAGAATCATTTGACATTTGATGCGAAATTGCCTGAACATGACAAGTGACAATGAATCATTGCCTTCTGCATTGCATGAACATATCAAGTGTGATGTTTTGAGTGTTGACAATGAAAATGTCAAAATGTGGTACAAAAAGCCGGATTACCATTCCAGTGCAAAAACATGCAGTTTTGTTAACGAGTCGTATTACCAGAACGTTCTGACATGTTTTAGGTCAGTAACCGCAGCTACCTTGCATTGACATGACGTATGACATGATCATTTGAAAAAGTGGTATTCTATGTCCTGAACTGTGCTTGACAAAAAGAATCATTTGACATTTGATGCGAAATTGCCTGAACATGACAAGTGACAATGAATCATTGCCTTCTGCATTCCATGAACATATCAAGTGTGATGTTTTGAGTGTTGACAATGAAAATGTCAAAATGTGGTACAAAAAGCCGGATTACCATTCCAGTGCAAAAACATGCAGTTTTGTTAACGAGTTGTTTTACCAGGGGTGGTGGTAGCGTAGTGGTTAAGGAACCTGCCTAGTGTGTAATTAGCCTGGAAAGTTTTGGGTTCGAATCCCCACTGCCACCGTTGTGCCCTTGAGCAAGGCACTTAACCCTAAGTTGCTCTAGGGGAGACTGGCCCGGAACAATTGATAGTTGATGAGTTGTAAGTCGCTTTGGATAAAAGCATCTGCTAAATGCATAAATGTAAATGTAATGTACCAGAACATTCTGACATGTTTTAGGTCAGTAACCGCAGCTACCTTGCATTGACATGACGTATGACATGATCATTTGAAAAAGTGGTATTCTATGTCCTGAACTGTGCTTGACAAAAAGAATCATTTGACATTTGATGCGAAATTGCCTGAACATGACAAGTGACAATGAATCATTGCCTTCTGCATTGCATGAACATATCAAGTGTGATGTTTTGAGTGTTGACAATGAAAATGTCAAAATGTGGTACAAAAAGCCGGATTACCATTCCAGTGCAAAAACATGCAGTTTTGTTAACGAGTCGTATTACCAGAACGTTCTGACATGTTTTAGGTCAGTAACCGCAGCTACCTTGCATTGACATGACGTACGACATGATCATTTGAAAAAGTGGTATTCTATGTCCTGAACTGTGCTTGACAAAAAGAATCATTTGACATTTGATGCGAAATTGCCTGAACATGACAAGTGACAATGAATCATTGCCTTCTGCATTGCATGAACATATCAAGTGTGATGTTTTGAGTGTTGACAATGAAAATGTCAAAATGTGGTACAAAAAGCCGGATTACCATTCCAGTGCAAAAACATGCAGTTTTGTTAACGAGTCGTTTTACCAGGGGTGGTGGTAGCGTAGTGGTTAAGGAACCTGCCTAGTGTGTAATTAGCCTGGAAAGTTTTGGGTTCGAATCCCGGCTGCCACCGTTGTGCCCTTGAGCAAGGCACTTAACCCTAAGTTGCTCTAGGGGAGACTGGCCCGGAACAATTGATAGTTGATGAGTTGTAAGTCGCTTTGGATAAAAGCGTCTGCTAAATGCATAAATGTAAATGTAAATGTAATGTACCAGAACATTCTGACATGTTTTAGGTCAGTAACCGCAGCTACCTTGCATTGACATGACGTATGACATGATCATTTGAAAAAGTGGTATTCTATGTCCTGAACTGTGCTTGACAAAAAGAATCATTTGACATTTGATGCGAAATTGCCTGAACATGACAAGTGACAATGAATCATTGCCTTCTGCATTGCATGAACATATCAAGTGTGATGTTTTGAGTGTTGACAATGAAAATGTCAAAATGTGGTACAAAAAGCCGGATTACCATTCCAGTGCAAAAACATGCAGTTTTGTTAACGAGTCGTATTACCAGAACGTTCTGACATGTTTTAGGTCAGTAACCGCAGCTACCTTGCATTGACATGACGTATGACATGATCATTTGAAAAAGTGGTATTCTATGTCCTGAACTGTGCTTGACAAAAAGAATCATTTGACATTTGATGCGAAATTGCCTGAACATGACAAGTGACAATGAATCATTGCCTTCTGCATTGCATGAACATATCAAGTGTGATGTTTTGAGTGTTGACAATGAAAATGTCAAAATGTGGTACAAAAAGCCGGATTACCATTCCAGTGCAAAAACATGCAGTTTTGTTAACGAGTCGTATTACCAGAACGTTCTGACATGTTTTAGGTCAGTAACCGCAGCTACCTTGCATTGACATGACGTATGACATGATCATTTGAAAAAGTGGTATTCTATGTCCTGAACTGTGCTGACAAAAAGAATCATTTGACATTTGATGCGAAATTGCCTGAACATGACAAGTGACAATGAATCATTGCCTTCTGCATTGCATGAACATATCAAGTGTGATGTTTTGAGTGTTGACAATGAAAATGTCAAAATGTGGTACAAAAAGCCGGATTACCATTCCAGTGCAAAAACATGCAGTTTTGTTAACGAGTCTATTACCAGGGGTGGTGTAGCGTAGTGGTTAAGGAACCTGCCTAGTGTTAATTAGCCTGGAAAGTTTTGGGTTCGAATCCCGGCTGCCACCGTTGTGCCCTTGAGCAAGGCACTTAACCCTAAGTTGCTCTAGGGGAGACTGGCCCGGAACAATTGATAGTTGATGAGTTGTAAGTCGCTTTGGATAAAAGCGTCTGCTAAATGCATAAATGTAATGTACCAGAACTTCTGACATGTTTAGGTCAGTAACCGCAGCTACCTTGCATTGACATGACGTATGACATGATCATTTGAAAAAGTGGTATTCTATGTCCTGAACTGTGCTTGACAAAAAGAATCATTTGACATTTGATGCGAAATTGCCTGAACATGACAAGTGACAATGAATCATTGCCTTCTGCATTGCATGAACATATCAAGTGTGATGTTTTGAGTGTTGACAATGAAAATGTCAAAATGTGGTACAAAAAGCCGGATTACCATTCCAGTGCAAAAACATGCAGTTTTGTTAACGAGTCGTATTACCAGAACGTTCTGACATGTTTTAGGTCAGTAACCGCAGCTACCTTGCATTGACATGACGTATGACATGATCATTTGAAAAAGTGGTATTCTATGTCCTGAACTGTGCTTGACAAAAAGAATCATTTGACATTTGATGCGAAATTGCCTGAACATGACAAGTGACAATGAATCATTGCCTTCTGCATTGCATGAACATATCAAGTGTGATGTTTTGAGTGTTGACAATGAAAATGTCAAAATGTGGTACAAAAAGCCGGATTACCATTCCAGTGCAAAAACATGCAGTTTTGTTAACGAGTCGTATTACCAGAACGTTCTGACATGTTTTAGGTCAGTAACCGCAGCTACCTTGCATTGACATGACGTATGACATGATCATTTGAAAAAGTGGTATTCTATGTCCTGAACTGTGCTTGACAAAAAGAATCATTTGACATTTGATGCGAAATTGCCTGAACATGACAAGTGACAATGAATCATTGCCTTCTGCATTGCATGAACATATCAAGTGTGATGTTTTGAGTGTTGACAATGAAAATGTCAAAATGTGGTACAAAAAGCCGGATTACCATTCCAGTGCAAAAACATGCAGTTTTGTTAACGAGTCGTATTACCAGAACGTTCTGACATGTTTTAGGTCAGTAACCGCAGCTACCTTGCATTGACATGACGTATGACATGATCATTTGAAAAAGTGGTATTCTATGTCCTGAACTGTGCTTGACAAAAAGAATCATTTGACATTTGATGCGAAATTGCCTGAACATGACAAGTGACAATGAATCATTGCCTTCTGCATTGCATGAACATATCAAGTGTGATGTTTTGAGTGTTGACAATGAAAATGTCAAAATGTGGTACAAAAAGCCGGATTACCATTCCAGTGCAAAAACATGCAGTTTTGTTAACGAGTCGTATTACCAGAACGTTCTGACATGTTTTAGGTCAGTAACCGCAGCTACCTTGCATTGACATGACGTATGACATGATCATTTGAAAAAGTGGTATTCTATGTCCTGAACTGTGCTTGACAAAAAGAATCATTTGACATTTGATGCGAAATTGCCTGAACATGACAAGTGACAATGAATCATTGCCTTCTGCATTGCATGAACATATCAAGTGTGATGTTTTGAGTGTTGACAATGAAAATGTCAAAATGTGGTACAAAAAGCCGGATTACCATTCCAGTGCAAAAACATGCAGTTTTGTTAACGAGTCGTATTACCAGGGTGGTGGTAGCGTAGTGGTTAAGGAACCTGCCTAGTGTGTAATTAGCCTGGAAAGTTTTGGGTTCGAATCCCGGCTGCCACCGTTGTGCCCTTGAGCAAGGCACTTAACCCTAAGTTGCTCTAGGGGAGACTGGCCCGGAACAATTGATAGTTGATGAGTTGTAAGTCGCTTTGGATAAAAGCGTCTGCTAAATGCATAAATGTAAATGTAAATGTAATGTACCAGAACATTCTGACATGTTTTAGGTCAGTAACCGCAGCTACCTTGCATTGACATGACGTATGACATGATCATTTGAAAAAGTGGTATTCTATGTCCTGAACTGTGCTTGACAAAAAGAATCATTTGACATTTGATGCGAAATTGCCTGAACATGACAAGTGACAATGAATCATTGCCTTCTGCATTGCATGAACATATCAAGTGTGATGTTTTGAGTGTTGACAATGAAAATGTCAAAATGTGGTACAAAAAGCCGGATTACCATTCCAGTGCAAAAACATGCAGTTTTGTTAACGAGTCGTATTACCAGAACGTTCTGACATGTTTTAGGTCAGTAACCGCAGCTACCTTGCATTGACATGACGTATGACATGATCATTTGAAAAAGTGGTATTCTATGTCCTGAACTGTGCTTGACAAAAAGAATCATTTGACATTTGATGCGAAATTGCCTGAACATGACAAGTGACAATGAATCATTGCCTTCTGCATTGCATGAACATATCAAGTGTGATGTTTTGAGTGTTGACAATGAAAATGTCAAAATGTGGTACAAAAAGCCGGATTACCATTCCAGTGCAAAAACATGCAGTTTTGTTAACGAGTCGTATTACCAGAACGTTCTGACATGTTTTAGGTCAGTAACCGCAGCTACCTTGCATTGACATGACGTATGACATGATCATTTGAAAAAGTGGTATTCTATGTCCTGAACTGTGCTTGACAAAAAGAATCATTTGACATTTGATGCGAAATTGCCTGAACATGACAAGTGACAATGAATCATTGCCTTCTGCATTGCATGAACATATCAAGTGTGATGTTTTGAGTGTTGACAATGAAAATGTCAAAATGTGGTACAAAAAGCCGGATTACCATTCCAGTGCAAAAACATGCAGTTTTGTTAACGAGTCGTATTACCAGAACGTTCTGACATGTTTTAGGTCAGTAACCGCAGCTACCTTGCATTGACATGACGTATGACATGATCATTTGAAAAAGTGGTATTCTATGTCCTGAACTGTGCTTGACAAAAAGAATCATTTGACATTTGATGCGAAATTGCCTGAACATGACAAGTGACAATGAATCATTGCCTTCTGCATTGCATGAACATATCAAGTGTGATGTTTTGATGTTGACAATGAAAATGTCAAAATGTGGTACAAAAAGCCGATTACCATTCCAGTGCAAAAACATGCAGTTTGTTAACGAGTGTATTACCAGGGGTGGTGGTAGCGTAGTGGTTAAGGAACCTGCTAGTGTTAGAGCCTGAAAGTTTGGGTTCAAATCCCGCTGCCACCGTTGTGCCCTTGAGCAAGGCACTTAACCCTAAGTTGCTCTAGGGAGACTGGCCCGGAACAATTGATAGTTGATGAGTTGTAAGTCGCTTGGATAAAAGCGTCTGCTAAACGCATAAATGTAAATGTAATGTACCAGAACATTCTGACATGTTTTAGGTCAGTAACCGCAGCTACCTTGCATTGACATGACGTATGACATGATCATTTGAAAAAGTGGTATTCTATGTCCTGAACTGTGCTTGACAAAAAGAATCATTTGACATTTGATGCGAAATTGCCTGAACATGACAAGTGACAATGAATCATTGCCTTCTGCATTGCATGAACATATCAAGTGTGATGTTTTGAGTGTTGACAATGAAAATGTCAAAATGTGGTACAAAAAGCCGGATTACCATTCCAGTGCAAAAACATGCAGTTTTGTTAACGAGTCGTATTACCAGAACGTTCTGACATGTTTTAGGTCAGTAACCGCAGCTACCTTGCATTGACATGACGTATGACATGATCATTTGAAAAAGTGGTATTCTATGTCCTGAACTGTGCTTGACAAAAAGAATCATTTGACATTTGATGCGAAATTGCCTGAACATGACAAGTGACAATGAATCATTGCCTTCTGCATTGCATGAACATATCAAGTGTGATGTTTTGAGTGTTGACAATGAAAATGTCAAAATGTGGTACAAAAAGCCGGATTACCATTCCAGTGCAAAAACATGCAGTTTTGTTAACGAGTCGTTTACCAGGGGTGGTGGTAGCGTAGTGGTTAAGGGACCTGCCTAGTGTGTAATTAGCCTGGAAAGTTTTGGGTTCGAATCCCGGCTGCCACCGTTGTGCCCTTGAGCAAGGCACTTAACCCTAAGTTGCTCTAGGGGAGACTGGCCCGGAACAATTGATAGTTGATGAGTTGTAAGTCGCTTTGGATAAAAGCGTCTGCTAAATGCATAAATGTAAATGTAATGTACCAGAACATTCTGACATGTTTAGGTCAGTAACCGCAGCTACCTTGCATTGACATGACGTATGACATGATCATTTGAAAAAGTGGTATTCTATGTCCTGAACTGTGCTTGACAAAAAGAATCATTTGACATTTGATGCGAAATTGCCTGAACATGACAAGTGACAATGAATCATTGCTTCTGCATTGCATGAACATATCAAGTGTGATGTTTTGAGTGTTGACAATGAAAATGTCAAAATGTGGTACAAAAAGCCGGATTACCATTCCAGTGCAAAAACATGCAGTTTTGTTAACGAGTCGTATTACCAGAACGTTCTGACATGTTTTAGGTCAGTAACCGCAGCTACCTTGCATTGACATGACGTATGACATGATCATTTGAAAAAGTGGTATTCTATGTCCTGAACTGTGCTTGACAAAAAGAATCATTTGACATTTGATGCGAAATTGCCTGAACATGACAAGTGACAATGAATCATTGCCTTCTGCATTGCATGAACATATCAAGTGTGATGTTTTGAGTGTTGACAATGAAAATGTCAAAATGTGGTACAAAAAGCCGGATTACCATTCCAGTGCAAAAACATGCAGTTTTGTTAACGAGTCGTATTACCAGAACGTTCTGACATGTTTTAGGTCAGTAACCGCAGCTACCTTGCATTGACATGACGTATGACATGATCATTTGAAAAAGTGGTATTCTATGTCCTGAACTGTGCTTGACAAAAAGAATCATTTGACATTTGATGCGAAATTGCCTGAACATGACAAGTGACAATGAATCATTGCCTTCTGCATTGCATGAACATATCAAGTGTGATGTTTTGAGTGTTGACAATGAAAATGTCAAAATGTGGTACAAAAAGCCGGATTACCATTCCAGTGCAAAAACATGCAGTTTTGTTAACGAGTCGTTTTACCAGGTGGTTGGTGGTAGCGTAGTGGTTAAGGAACCTGCCTACGTGTGTAGTAGCCTGAAAGTTTTTGGGTTCAAATCCCGGCTGCCACCGTTTGTGCCCTTGAGCAAGGCACTTAACCCTAAGTTGCTCTAGGGAGACTGGCCCGGAACAATTGATAGTTGATGAGTTGTAAGTCGCTTTGGATAAAAAGCGTCTGCTAAATGCATAAATGTAAATGTAATGTACCAGAACATTCTGACATGTTTTAGGTCAGTAACCGCAGCTACCTTGCATTGACATGACGTATGACATGATCATTTGAAAAAGTGGTATTCTATGTCCTGAACTGTGCTTGACAAAAAGAATCATTTGACATTTGATGCGAAATTGCCTGAACATGACAAGTGACAATGAATCATTGCCTTCTGCATTGCATGAACATATCAAGTGTGATGTTTTGAGTGTTGACAATGAAAATGTCAAAATGTGGTACAAAAAGCCGGATTACCATTCCAGTGCAAAAACATGCAGTTTTGTTAACGAGTCGTATTACCAGAACGTTCTGACATGTTTTAGGTCAGTAACCGCAGCTACCTTGCATTGACATGACGTATGACATGATCATTTGAAAAAGTGGTATTCTATGTCCTGAACTGTGCTTGACAAAAAGAATCATTTGACATTTGATGCGAAATTGCCTGAACATGACAAGTGACAATGAATCATTGCCTTCTGCATTGCATGAACATATCAAGTGTGATGTTTTGAGTGTTGACAATGAAAATGTCAAAATGTGGTACAAAAGCCGGATTACCATTCCAGTGCAAAAACATGCAGTTTTGTTAACGAGTCGTTTTACCAGGGGTGGTGTAGCGTAGTGGTTAAGGAACCTGCCTAGTGTGTAATTAGCCTGGAAAGTTTTGGGTTCGAATCCCGGCTGCCACCGTTTGCCCTTGAGCAAGGCACTTAACCCTAAGTTGCTCTAGGGAGACTGGCCCGGAACAATTGATAGTTGATGAGTTGTAAGTCGCTTTGGATAAAGCGTCTGCTTAATGCATAAATGTAAATGTAATGTACCAGAACATTCTGACATGCTTTAGGTCAGTAACCGCAGCTACCTTGCATTGACATGACGTATGACATGATCATTTGAAAAAGTGGTATTCTATGTCTTGAACTGTGCTTGACAAAAAGAATCATTTGACATTTGATGCGAAATTGCCTGAACATGACAAGTGACAATGAATCATTGCCTTCTGCATTGCATGAACATATCAAGTGTGATGTTTTGAGTGTTGACAATGAAAATGTCAAAATGTGGTACAAAAAGCCGGATTACCATTCCAGTGCAAGAACATGCAGTTTTGTTAACGAGTCGTATTACCAGAACGTTCTGACATGTTTTAGGTCAGTAACCGCAGCTACCTTGCATTGACATGACGTATGACATGATCATTTGAAAAAGTGGTATTCTATGTCCTGAACTGTGCTTGACAAAAAGAATCATTTGACATTTGATGCGAAATTGCCTGAACATGACAAGTGACAATGAATCATTGCCTTCTGCATTGCATGAACATATCAAGTGTGATGTTTTGAGTGTTGACAATGAAAATGTCAAAATGTGGTACAAAAAGCCGGATTACCATTCCAGTGCAAAAACATGCAGTTTTGTTAACGAGTCGTTTTACCAGGGGTGGTGGTAGCGTAGTGGTTAAGGAACCTGCCTAGTGTGTAATTAGCCTGGAAAGTTTTGGGTTCGAATCCCGGCTGCCACCGTTGTGCCCTTGAGCAAGGCTTAACCCTAAGTTGCTCTAGGGGAGACTGGCCCGGAACAATTGATAGTTGATGAGTTGTAAGTCGCTTTGGATAAAAGCGTCTGCTAAATGCATAAATGTAAATGTAAATGTAATGTACCAGAACATTCTGACATGTTTTAGGTCAGTAACCGCAGCTACCTTGCATTGACATGACGTATGACATGATCATTTGAAAAAGTGGTATTCTATGTCCTGAACTGTGCTTGACAAAAAGAATCATTTGACATTTGATGCGAAATTGCCTGAACATGACAAGTGACAATGAATCATTGCCTTCTGCATTGCATGAACATATCAAGTGTGATGTTTTGAGTGTTGACAATGAAAATGTCAAAATGTGGTACAAAAAGCCGGATTACCATTCCAGTGCAAAACATGCAGTTTTGTTAACGAGTCGTATTACCAGAACGTTCTGACATGTTTTAGGTCAGTAACCGCAGCTACCTTGCATTGACATGACGTATGACATGATCATTTGAAAAAGTGGTATTCTATGTCCTGAACTGTGCTTGACAAAAAGAATCATTTGACATTTGATGCGAAATTGCCTGAACATGACAAGTGACAATGAATCATTGCCTTCTGCATTGCATGAACATATCAAGTGTGATGTTTTGAGTGTTGACAATGAAAATGTCAAAATGTGGTACAAAAAGCCGGATTACCATTCCAGTGCAAAAACATGCAGTTTTGTTAACGAGTCGTTTACCAGGGGTGGTGGTAGCGTAGTGGTTAAGGAACCTGCCTAGTGTGTAATTAGCCTGGAAAGTTTTGGGTTCGAATCCCGGCTGCCACCGTTGTGCCCTTGAGCAAGGCGCTTAACCCTAAGTTGCTCTAGGGGAGACTGGCCCGGAACAATTGATAGTTGATGAGTTGTAAGTCGCTTTGGATAAAAGCGTCTGCTAAATGCATAAATGTAAATGTAATGTACCAGAACATTCTGACATGCTTTAGGTCAGTAACCGCAGCTACCTTGCATTGACATGACGTATGACATGATCATTTGAAAAAGTGGTATTCTATGTCTTGAACTGTG
>PYXC01002665.1:0-18609 GCA_015244755.2 Tenualosa ilisha
ATAGCTTAGGGCTTAGTGGAGATAGTTGGAGTCTAAAATTTAGCTTTAGTACTTAGCCAGTTAGGCTCTTCCCGCTAACTTGTGTGTCTCAATTTTGGCCTCTGTTTTGCCCTTACTGACTAGCATTAGCCCTATTTCAGCGACGCGTTTCGATCTCCTACGATCTCTTCAGGCTTGGTAAGGGCTATGCTGCGGGGTAACTCTGAGCATGTTGCTCCTCCGTGTGTACATCTCCAACTGAGGGCTTTAGTGTTTAGCTCCTCCTTTTATAATTTAGCTTATGTCCAAATTGACCTTATTTTTCCTTAATTTAGGTTTCTCCCTTTTCCCCAGGTAAGTATGTATCTTATTATGGTGCTATTTCACCTTTTTGTTTAACCCCCCTGTTTTTGTGTCTTTCAGGTACCAGGATTGCGGCTTCAAGACCCCCAGTTCACATCCATCAATCCAGTGTCCAAAGCAGATTAGGGTTAGCCCCCACAAAGACCCCCAGTTCACGTCCCATCCCCACACACTTAGAGCAGATTAGGGTTAGCCCCCGGCCAGGGAAAAGGAGGGGCAGATCCGGACGCAGGCACGGGCAGAGTTAGGTTAGAATATTCCCCAGCCCACCGAGGTGGGCCCGGGTTAGGCACTGGCCATACGCCGGTTCACCTCCCCCCTCCCCTGACCGAGGACCCCCAGTTCACATCTCCAAACCCATAGAGACAAGGCAGATTAGGGTTAGTCCCGCGAAGACCCCCAGTTCACCTCTTCAAACACCTTAGCTTAGGCAGATTAGGGTTAGCCTTTAGACCATAATTCGAATTAAAATAATTTCACCCATGGTTAGGGTTAGAATTTGGGCCTGGTTGGGGTTAGTTAAAAATCCAATTAGCTAGCTTTAGCTTAGGGGATAGCTTAGGGCTTAGTGGAGATAGTTGGAGTCTAAAATTTAGCTTTAGTACTTAGCCAGTTAGGCTCTTCCCGCTAACTTGTGTGTCTCAATTTTGGCCTCTGTTTTGCCCTTACTGACTAGCATTAGCCCTATTTCAGCGACGCGTTTCGATCTCCTACGATCTCTTCAGGCTTGGTAAGGGCTATGCTGCGGGGTAACTCTGAGCATGTTGCTCCTCCGTGTGTACATCTCCAACTGAGGGCTTTAGTGTTTAGCTCCTCCTTTTATAATTTAGCTTATGTCCAAATTGACCTTATTTTTCCTTAATTTAGGTTTCTCCCTTTTCCCCAGGTAAGTATGTATCTTATTTATGGTGCTATTTCACCTTTTTGTTTAACCCCCCTGTTTTTGTGTCTTTCAGGTACCAGGATTGCGGCTTCAAGACCCCCAGTTCACATCCATCAATCCAGTGTCCAAAGCAGATTAGGGTTAGCCCCCACAAAGACCCCAGTTCACGTCCCCATCCCCACACACTTAGAGCAGATTAGGGTTAGCCCCCGGCCAGGGAAAAGGAGGGCAGATCCGGACGCAGGCACGGGCAGAGTTAGGTTAGAATATTCCCCAGCCCACCGAGGTGGGCCCGGGTTAGGCACTGGCCATACGCCGGTTCACCTCCCCCCCTCCCCTGACCGAGGACCCCCAGTTCACATCTCCAAACCCATAGAGACAAGGCAGATTAGGGTTAGTCCCGCGAAGACCCCCAGTTCACCTCTTCAAACACCTTAGCTTAGGCAGATTAGGGTTAGCCTTTAGACCATAATTCGAATTAAAATAATTTCACCCATGGTTAGGGTTAGAATTTGGGCCTGGTTGGGGTTAGTTAAAAATCCAATTAGCTAGCTTTAGCTTAGGGGATAGCTTAGGGCTTAGTGGAGATAGTTGGAGTCTAAAATTTAGCTTTAGTACTTAGCCAGTTAGGCTCTTCCCGCTAACTTGTGTGTCTCAATTTTGGCCTCTGTTTTGCCCTTACTGACTAGCATTAGCCCTATTTCAGCGACGCGTTTCGATCTCCTACGATCTCTTCAGGCTTGGTAAGGGCTATGCTGCGGGGTAACTCTGAGCATGTTGCTCCTCCGTGTGTACATCTCCAACTGAGGGCTTTAGTGTTTAGCTCCTCCTTTTATAATTTAGCTTATGTCCAAATTGACCTTATTTTTCCTTAATTTAGGTTTCTCCCTTTTCCCCAGGTAAGTATGTATCTTATTTATGGTGCTATTTCACCTTTTTGTTTAACCCCCCTGTTTTTGTGTCTTTCAGGTACCAGGATTGCGGCTTCAAGACCCCCAGTTCACATCCATCAATCCAGTGTCCAAAGCAGATTAGGGTTAGCCCCCACAAAGACCCCCAGTTCACGTCCCCATCCCCACACACTTAGAGCAGATTAGGGTTAGCCCCCGGCCAGGGAAAAGGAGGGCAGATCCGGACGCAGGCACGGGCAGAGTTAGGTTAGAATATTCCCCAGCCCACCGAGGTGGGCCCGGGTTAGGCACTGGCCATACGCCGGTTCACCTCCCCCCCTCCCCTGACCGAGGACCCCCAGTTCACATCTCCAAACCCATAGAGACAAGGCAGATTAGGGTTAGTCCCGCGAAGACCCCCAGTTCACCTCTTCAAACACCTTAGCTTAGGCAGATTAGGGTTAGCCTTTAGACCATAATTCGAATTAAAATAATTTCACCCATGGTTAGGGTTAGAATTTGGGCCTGGTTGGGGTTAGTTAAAAATCCAATTAGCTAGCTTTAGCTTAGGGGATAGCTTAGGGCTTAGTGGAGATAGTTGGAGTCTAAAATTTAGCTTTAGTACTTAGCCAGTTAGGCTCTTCCCGCTAACTTGTGTGTCTCAATTTTGGCCTCTGTTTTGCCCTTACTGACTAGCATTAGCCCTATTTCAGCGACGCGTTTCGATCTCCTACGATCTCTTCAGGCTTGGTAAGGGCTATGCTGCGGGGTAACTCTGAGCATGTTGCTCCTCCGTGTGTACATCTCCAACTGAGGGCTTTAGTGTTTAGCTCCTCCTTTTATAATTTAGCTTATGTCCAAATTGACCTTATTTTTCCTTAATTTAGGTTTCTCCCTTTTCCCCAGGTAAGTATGTATCTTATTTATGGTGCTATTTCACCTTTTTGTTTAACCCCCCTGTTTTTGTGTCTTTCAGGTACCAGGATTGCGGCTTCAAGACCCCCAGTTCACATCCATCAATCCAGTGTCCAAAGCAGATTAGGGTTAGCCCCCACAAAGACCCCCAGTTCACGTCCCCATCCCCACACACTTAGAGCAGATTAGGGTTAGCCCCCGGCCAGGGAAAAGGAGGGCAGATCCGGACGCAGGCACGGGCAGAGTTAGGTTAGAATATTCCCCAGCCCACCGAGGTGGGCCCGGGTTAGGCACTGGCCATACGCCGGTTCACCTCCCCCCCTCCCCTGACCGAGGACCCCCAGTTCACATCTCCAAACCCATAGAGACAAGGCAGATTAGGGTTAGTCCCGCGAAGACCCCCAGTTCACCTCTTCAAACACCTTAGCTTAGGCAGATTAGGGTTAGCCTTTAGACCATAATTCGAATTAAAATAATTTCACCCATGGTTAGGGTTAGAATTTGGGCCTGGTTGGGGTTAGTTAAAAATCCAATTAGCTAGCTTTAGCTTAGGGGATAGCTTAGGGCTTAGTGGAGATAGTTGGAGTCTAAAATTTAGCTTTAGTACTTAGCCAGTTAGGCTCTTCCCGCTAACTTGTGTGTCTCAATTTTGGCCTCTGTTTTGCCCTTACTGACTAGCATTAGCCCTATTTCAGCGACGCGTTTCGATCTCCTACGATCTCTTCAGGCTTGGTAAGGGCTATGCTGCGGGGTAACTCTGAGCATGTTGCTCCTCCGTGTGTACATCTCCAACTGAGGGCTTTAGTGTTTAGCTCCTCCTTTTATAATTTAGCTTATGTCCAAATTGACCTTATTTTTCCTTAATTTAGGTTTCTCCCTTTTCCCCAGGTAAGTATGTATCTTATTTATGGTGCTATTTCACCTTTTTGTTTAACCCCCCTGTTTTTGTGTCTTTCAGGTACCAGGATTGCGGCTTCAAGACCCCCAGTTCACATCCATCAATCCAGTGTCCAAAGCAGATTAGGGTTAGCCCCCACAAAGACCCCCAGTTCACGTCCCCATCCCCACACACTTAGAGCAGATTAGGGTTAGCCCCCGGCCAGGGAAAAGGAGGGCAGATCCGGACGCAGGCACGGGCAGAGTTAGGTTAGAATATTCCCCAGCCCACCGAGGTGGGCCCGGGTTAGGCACTGGCCATACGCCGGTTCACCTCCCCCCCTCCCCTGACCGAGGACCCCCAGTTCACATCTCCAAACCCATAGAGACAAGGCAGATTAGGGTTAGTCCCGCGAAGACCCCCAGTTCACCTCTTCAAACACCTTAGCTTAGGCAGATTAGGGTTAGCCTTTAGACCATAATTCGAATTAAAATAATTTCACCCATGGTTAGGGTTAGAATTTGGGCCTGGTTGGGGTTAGTTAAAAATCCAATTAGCTAGCTTTAGCTTAGGGGATAGCTTAGGGCTTAGTGGAGATAGTTGGAGTCTAAAATTTAGCTTTAGTACTTAGCCAGTTAGGCTCTTCCCGCTAACTTGTGTGTCTCAATTTTGGCCTCTGTTTTGCCCTTACTGACTAGCATTAGCCCTATTTCAGCGACGCGTTTCGATCTCCTACGATCTCTTCAGGCTTGGTAAGGGCTATGCTGCGGGGTAACTCTGAGCATGTTGCTCCTCCGTGTGTACATCTCCAACTGAGGGCTTTAGTGTTTAGCTCCTCCTTTTATAATTTAGCTTATGTCCAAATTGACCTTATTTTTCCTTAATTTAGGTTTCTCCCTTTTCCCCAGGTAAGTATGTATCTTATTTATGGTGCTATTTCACCTTTTTGTTTAACCCCCCTGTTTTTGTGTCTTTCAGGTACCAGGATTGCGGCTTCAAGACCCCCAGTTCACATCCATCAATCCAGTGTCCAAAGCAGATTAGGGTTAGCCCCCACAAAGACCCCCAGTTCACGTCCCCATCCCCACACACTTAGAGCAGATTAGGGTTAGCCCCCGGCCAGGGAAAAGGAGGGCAGATCCGGACGCAGGCACGGGCAGAGTTAGGTTAGAATATTCCCCAGCCCACCGAGGTGGGCCCGGGTTAGGCACTGGCCATACGCCGGTTCACCTCCCCCCCTCCCCTGACCGAGGACCCCCAGTTCACATCTCCAAACCCATAGAGACAAGGCAGATTAGGGTTAGTCCCGCGAAGACCCCCAGTTCACCTCTTCAAACACCTTAGCTTAGGCAGATTAGGGTTAGCCTTTAGACCATAATTCGAATTAAAATAATTTCACCCATGGTTAGGGTTAGAATTTGGGCCTGGTTGGGGTTAGTTAAAAATCCAATTAGCTAGCTTTAGCTTAGGGGATAGCTTAGGGCTTAGTGGAGATAGTTGGAGTCTAAAATTTAGCTTTAGTACTTAGCCAGTTAGGCTCTTCCCGCTAACTTGTGTGTCTCAATTTTGGCCTCTGTTTTGCCCTTACTGACTAGCATTAGCCCTATTTCAGCGACGCGTTTCGATCTCCTACGATCTCTTCAGGCTTGGTAAGGGCTATGCTGCGGGGTAACTCTGAGCATGTTGCTCCTCCGTGTGTACATCTCCAACTGAGGGCTTTAGTGTTTAGCTCCTCCTTTTATAATTTAGCTTATGTCCAAATTGACCTTATTTTTCCTTAATTTAGGTTTCTCCCTTTTCCCCAGGTAAGTATGTATCTTATTTATGGTGCTATTTCACCTTTTTGTTTAACCCCCCTGTTTTTGTGTCTTTCAGGTACCAGGATTGCGGCTTCAAGACCCCCAGTTCACATCCATCAATCCAGTGTCCAAAGCAGATTAGGGTTAGCCCCCACAAAGACCCCCAGTTCACGTCCCCATCCCCACACACTTAGAGCAGATTAGGGTTAGCCCCCGGCCAGGGAAAAGGAGGGCAGATCCGGACGCAGGCACGGGCAGAGTTAGGTTAGAATATTCCCCAGCCCACCGAGGTGGGCCCGGGTTAGGCACTGGCCATACGCCGGTTCACCTCCCCCCCTCCCCTGACCGAGGACCCCCAGTTCACATCTCCAAACCCATAGAGACAAGGCAGATTAGGGTTAGTCCCGCGAAGACCCCCAGTTCACCTCTTCAAACACCTTAGCTTAGGCAGATTAGGGTTAGCCTTTAGACCATAATTCGAATTAAAATAATTTCACCCATGGTTAGGGTTAGAATTTGGGCCTGGTTGGGGTTAGTTAAAAATCCAATTAGCTAGCTTTAGCTTAGGGGATAGCTTAGGGCTTAGTGGAGATAGTTGGAGTCTAAAATTTAGCTTTAGTACTTAGCCAGTTAGGCTCTTCCCGCTAACTTGTGTGTCTCAATTTTGGCCTCTGTTTTGCCCTTACTGACTAGCATTAGCCCTATTTCAGCGACGCGTTTCGATCTCCTACGATCTCTTCAGGCTTGGTAAGGGCTATGCTGCGGGGTAACTCTGAGCATGTTGCTCCTCCGTGTGTACATCTCCAACTGAGGGCTTTAGTGTTTAGCTCCTCCTTTTATAATTTAGCTTATGTCCAAATTGACCTTATTTTTCCTTAATTTAGGTTTCTCCCTTTTCCCCAGGTAAGTATGTATCTTATTTATGGTGCTATTTCACCTTTTTGTTTAACCCCCCTGTTTTTGTGTCTTTCAGGTACCAGGATTGCGGCTTCAAGACCCCCAGTTCACATCCATCAATCCAGTGTCCAAAGCAGATTAGGGTTAGCCCCCACAAAGACCCCCAGTTCACGTCCCCATCCCCACACACTTAGAGCAGATTAGGGTTAGCCCCCGGCCAGGGAAAAGGAGGGCAGATCCGGACGCAGGCACGGGCAGAGTTAGGTTAGAATATTCCCCAGCCCACCGAGGTGGGCCCGGGTTAGGCACTGGCCATACGCCGGTTCACCTCCCCCCCTCCCCTGACCGAGGACCCCCAGTTCACATCTCCAAACCCATAGAGACAAGGCAGATTAGGGTTAGTCCCGCGAAGACCCCCAGTTCACCTCTTCAAACACCTTAGCTTAGGCAGATTAGGGTTAGCCTTTAGACCATAATTCGAATTAAAATAATTTCACCCATGGTTAGGGTTAGAATTTGGGCCTGGTTGGGGTTAGTTAAAAATCCAATTAGCTAGCTTTAGCTTAGGGGATAGCTTAGGGCTTAGTGGAGATAGTTGGAGTCTAAAATTTAGCTTTAGTACTTAGCCAGTTAGGCTCTTCCCGCTAACTTGTGTGTCTCAATTTTGGCCTCTGTTTTGCCCTTACTGACTAGCATTAGCCCTATTTCAGCGACGCGTTTCGATCTCCTACGATCTCTTCAGGCTTGGTAAGGGCTATGCTGCGGGGTAACTCTGAGCATGTTGCTCCTCCGTGTGTACATCTCCAACTGAGGGCTTTAGTGTTTAGCTCCTCCTTTTATAATTTAGCTTATGTCCAAATTGACCTTATTTTTCCTTAATTTAGGTTTCTCCCTTTTCCCCAGGTAAGTATGTATCTTATTTATGGTGCTATTTCACCTTTTTGTTTAACCCCCCTGTTTTTGTGTCTTTCAGGTACCAGGATTGCGGCTTCAAGACCCCCAGTTCACATCCATCAATCCAGTGTCCAAAGCAGATTAGGGTTAGCCCCCACAAAGACCCCCAGTTCACGTCCCCATCCCCACACACTTAGAGCAGATTAGGGTTAGCCCCCGGCCAGGGAAAAGGAGGGCAGATCCGGACGCAGGCACGGGCAGAGTTAGGTTAGAATATTCCCCAGCCCACCGAGGTGGGCCCGGGTTAGGCACTGGCCATACGCCGGTTCACCTCCCCCCCTCCCCTGACCGAGGACCCCCAGTTCACATCTCCAAACCCATAGAGACAAGGCAGATTAGGGTTAGTCCCGCGAAGACCCCCAGTTCACCTCTTCAAACACCTTAGCTTAGGCAGATTAGGGTTAGCCTTTAGACCATAATTCGAATTAAAATAATTTCACCCATGGTTAGGGTTAGAATTTGGGCCTGGTTGGGGTTAGTTAAAAATCCAATTAGCTAGCTTTAGCTTAGGGGATAGCTTAGGGCTTAGTGGAGATAGTTGGAGTCTAAAATTTAGCTTTAGTACTTAGCCAGTTAGGCTCTTCCCGCTAACTTGTGTGTCTCAATTTTGGCCTCTGTTTTGCCCTTACTGACTAGCATTAGCCCTATTTCAGCGACGCGTTTCGATCTCCTACGATCTCTTCAGGCTTGGTAAGGGCTATGCTGCGGGGTAACTCTGAGCATGTTGCTCCTCCGTGTGTACATCTCCAACTGAGGGCTTTAGTGTTTAGCTCCTCCTTTTATAATTTAGCTTATGTCCAAATTGACCTTATTTTTCCTTAATTTAGGTTTCTCCCTTTTCCCCAGGTAAGTATGTATCTTATTTATGGTGCTATTTCACCTTTTTGTTTAACCCCCCTGTTTTTGTGTCTTTCAGGTACCAGGATTGCGGCTTCAAGACCCCCAGTTCACATCCATCAATCCAGTGTCCAAAGCAGATTAGGGTTAGCCCCCACAAAGACCCCCAGTTCACGTCCCCATCCCCACACACTTAGAGCAGATTAGGGTTAGCCCCCGGCCAGGGAAAAGGAGGGCAGATCCGGACGCAGGCACGGGCAGAGTTAGGTTAGAATATTCCCCAGCCCACCGAGGTGGGCCCGGGTTAGGCACTGGCCATACGCCGGTTCACCTCCCCCCCTCCCCTGACCGAGGACCCCCAGTTCACATCTCCAAACCCATAGAGACAAGGCAGATTAGGGTTAGTCCCGCGAAGACCCCCAGTTCACCTCTTCAAACACCTTAGCTTAGGCAGATTAGGGTTAGCCTTTAGACCATAATTCGAATTAAAATAATTTCACCCATGGTTAGGGTTAGAATTTGGGCCTGGTTGGGGTTAGTTAAAAATCCAATTAGCTAGCTTTAGCTTAGGGGATAGCTTAGGGCTTAGTGGAGATAGTTGGAGTCTAAAATTTAGCTTTAGTACTTAGCCAGTTAGGCTCTTCCCGCTAACTTGTGTGTCTCAATTTTGGCCTCTGTTTTGCCCTTACTGACTAGCATTAGCCCTATTTCAGCGACGCGTTTCGATCTCCTACGATCTCTTCAGGCTTGGTAAGGGCTATGCTGCGGGGTAACTCTGAGCATGTTGCTCCTCCGTGTGTACATCTCCAACTGAGGGCTTTAGTGTTTAGCTCCTCCTTTTATAATTTAGCTTATGTCCAAATTGACCTTATTTTTCCTTAATTTAGGTTTCTCCCTTTTCCCCAGGTAAGTATGTATCTTATTTATGGTGCTATTTCACCTTTTTGTTTAACCCCCCTGTTTTTGTGTCTTTCAGGTACCAGGATTGCGGCTTCAAGACCCCCAGTTCACATCCATCAATCCAGTGTCCAAAGCAGATTAGGGTTAGCCCCCACAAAGACCCCCAGTTCACGTCCCCATCCCCACACACTTAGAGCAGATTAGGGTTAGCCCCCGGCCAGGGAAAAGGAGGGCAGATCCGGACGCAGGCACGGGCAGAGTTAGGTTAGAATATTCCCCAGCCCACCGAGGTGGGCCCGGGTTAGGCACTGGCCATACGCCGGTTCACCTCCCCCCCTCCCCTGACCGAGGACCCCCAGTTCACATCTCCAAACCCATAGAGACAAGGCAGATTAGGGTTAGTCCCGCGAAGACCCCCAGTTCACCTCTTCAAACACCTTAGCTTAGGCAGATTAGGGTTAGCCTTTAGACCATAATTCGAATTAAAATAATTTCACCCATGGTTAGGGTTAGAATTTGGGCCTGGTTGGGGTTAGTTAAAAATCCAATTAGCTAGCTTTAGCTTAGGGGATAGCTTAGGGCTTAGTGGAGATAGTTGGAGTCTAAAATTTAGCTTTAGTACTTAGCCAGTTAGGCTCTTCCCGCTAACTTGTGTGTCTCAATTTTGGCCTCTGTTTTGCCCTTACTGACTAGCATTAGCCCTATTTCAGCGACGCGTTTCGATCTCCTACGATCTCTTCAGGCTTGGTAAGGGCTATGCTGCGGGGTAACTCTGAGCATGTTGCTCCTCCGTGTGTACATCTCCAACTGAGGGCTTTAGTGTTTAGCTCCTCCTTTTATAATTTAGCTTATGTCCAAATTGACCTTATTTTTCCTTAATTTAGGTTTCTCCCTTTTCCCCAGGTAAGTATGTATCTTATTTATGGTGCTATTTCACCTTTTTGTTTAACCCCCCTGTTTTTGTGTCTTTCAGGTACCAGGATTGCGGCTTCAAGACCCCCAGTTCACATCCATCAATCCAGTGTCCAAAGCAGATTAGGGTTAGCCCCCACAAAGACCCCCAGTTCACGTCCCCATCCCCACACACTTAGAGCAGATTAGGGTTAGCCCCCGGCCAGGGAAAAGGAGGGCAGATCCGGACGCAGGCACGGGCAGAGTTAGGTTAGAATATTCCCCAGCCCACCGAGGTGGGCCCGGGTTAGGCACTGGCCATACGCCGGTTCACCTCCCCCCTCCCCTGACCGAGGACCCCCAGTTCACATCTCCAAACCCATAGAGACAAGGCAGATTAGGGTTAGTCCCGCGAAGACCCCCAGTTCACCTCTTCAAACACCTTAGCTTAGGCAGATTAGGGTTAGCCTTTAGACCATAATTCGAATTAAAATAATTTCACCCATGGTTAGGGTTAGAATTTGGGCCTGGTTGGGGTTAGTTAAAAATCCAATTAGCTAGCTTTAGCTTAGGGGATAGCTTAGGGCTTAGTGGAGATAGTTGGAGTCTAAAATTTAGCTTTAGTACTTAGCCAGTTAGGCTCTTCCCGCTAACTTGTGTGTCTCAATTTTGGCCTCTGTTTTGCCCTTACTGACTAGCATTAGCCCTATTTCAGCGACGCGTTTCGATCTCCTACGATCTCTTCAGGCTTGGTAAGGGCTATGCTGCGGGGTAACTCTGAGCATGTTGCTCCTCCGTGTGTACATCTCCAACTGAGGGCTTTAGTGTTTAGCTCCTCCTTTTATAATTTAGCTTATGTCCAAATTGACCTTATTTTTCCTTAATTTAGGTTTCTCCCTTTTCCCCAGGTAAGTATGTATCTTATTTATGGTGCTATTTCACCTTTTTGTTTAACCCCCCTGTTTTTGTGTCTTTCAGGTACCAGGATTGCGGCTTCAAGACCCCCAGTTCACATCCATCAATCCAGTGTCCAAAGCAGATTAGGGTTAGCCCCCACAAAGACCCCCAGTTCACGTCCCCATCCCCACACACTTAGAGCAGATTAGGGTTAGCCCCCGGCCAGGGAAAAGGAGGGCAGATCCGGACGCAGGCACGGGCAGAGTTAGGTTAGAATATTCCCCAGCCCACCGAGGTGGGCCCGGGTTAGGCACTGGCCATACGCCGGTTCACCTCCCCCCCTCCCCTGACCGAGGACCCCCAGTTCACATCTCCAAACCCATAGAGACAAGGCAGATTAGGGTTAGTCCCGCGAAGACCCCCAGTTCACCTCTTCAAACACCTTAGCTTAGGCAGATTAGGGTTAGCCTTTAGACCATAATTCGAATTAAAATAATTTCACCCATGGTTAGGGTTAGAATTTGGGCCTGGTTGGGGTTAGTTAAAAATCCAATTAGCTAGCTTTAGCTTAGGGGATAGCTTAGGGCTTAGTGGAGATAGTTGGAGTCTAAAATTTAGCTTTAGTACTTAGCCAGTTAGGCTCTTCCCGCTAACTTGTGTGTCTCAATTTTGGCCTCTGTTTTGCCCTTACTGACTAGCATTAGCCCTATTTCAGCGACGCGTTTCGATCTCCTACGATCTCTTCAGGCTTGGTAAGGGCTATGCTGCGGGGTAACTCTGAGCATGTTGCTCCTCCGTGTGTACATCTCCAACTGAGGGCTTTAGTGTTTAGCTCCTCCTTTTATAATTTAGCTTATGTCCAAATTGACCTTATTTTTCCTTAATTTAGGTTTCTCCCTTTTCCCCAGGTAAGTATGTATCTTATTTATGGTGCTATTTCACCTTTTTGTTTAACCCCCCTGTTTTTGTGTCTTTCAGGTACCAGGATTGCGGCTTCAAGACCCCCAGTTCACATCCATCAATCCAGTGTCCAAAGCAGATTAGGGTTAGCCCCCACAAAGACCCCCAGTTCACGTCCCCATCCCCACACACTTAGAGCAGATTAGGGTTAGCCCCCGGCCAGGGAAAAGGAGGGCAGATCCGGACGCAGGCACGGGCAGAGTTAGGTTAGAATATTCCCCAGCCCACCGAGGTGGGCCCGGGTTAGGCACTGGCCATACGCCGGTTCACCTCCCCCCCTCCCCTGACCGAGGACCCCCAGTTCACATCTCCAAACCCATAGAGACAAGGCAGATTAGGGTTAGTCCCGCGAAGACCCCCAGTTCACCTCTTCAAACACCTTAGCTTAGGCAGATTAGGGTTAGCCTTTAGACCATAATTCGAATTAAAATAATTTCACCCATGGTTAGGGTTAGAATTTGGGCCTGGTTGGGGTTAGTTAAAAATCCAATTAGCTAGCTTTAGCTTAGGGGATAGCTTAGGGCTTAGTGGAGATAGTTGGAGTCTAAAATTTAGCTTTAGTACTTAGCCAGTTAGGCTCTTCCCGCTAACTTGTGTGTCTCAATTTTGGCCTCTGTTTTGCCCTTACTGACTAGCATTAGCCCTATTTCAGCGACGCGTTTCGATCTCCTACGATCTCTTCAGGCTTGGTAAGGGCTATGCTGCGGGGTAACTCTGAGCATGTTGCTCCTCCGTGTGTACATCTCCAACTGAGGGCTTTAGTGTTTAGCTCCTCCTTTTATAATTTAGCTTATGTCCAAATTGACCTTATTTTTCCTTAATTTAGGTTTCTCCCTTTTCCCCAGGTAAGTATGTATCTTATTTATGGTGCTATTTCACCTTTTTGTTTAACCCCCCTGTTTTTGTGTCTTTCAGGTACCAGGATTGCGGCTTCAAGACCCCCAGTTCACATCCATCAATCCAGTGTCCAAAGCAGATTAGGGTTAGCCCCCACAAAGACCCCCAGTTCACGTCCCCATCCCCACACACTTAGAGCAGATTAGGGTTAGCCCCCGGCCAGGGAAAAGGAGGGCAGATCCGGACGCAGGCACGGGCAGAGTTAGGTTAGAATATTCCCCAGCCCACCGAGGTGGGCCCGGGTTAGGCACTGGCCATACGCCGGTTCACCTCCCCCCCTCCCCTGACCGAGGACCCCCAGTTCACATCTCCAAACCCATAGAGACAAGGCAGATTAGGGTTAGTCCCGCGAAGACCCCCAGTTCACCTCTTCAAACACCTTAGCTTAGGCAGATTAGGGTTAGCCTTTAGACCATAATTCGAATTAAAATAATTTCACCCATGGTTAGGGTTAGAATTTGGGCCTGGTTGGGGTTAGTTAAAAATCCAATTAGCTAGCTTTAGCTTAGGGGATAGCTTAGGGCTTAGTGGAGATAGTTGGAGTCTAAAATTTAGCTTTAGTACTTAGCCAGTTAGGCTCTTCCCGCTAACTTGTGTGTCTCAATTTTGGCCTCTGTTTTGCCCTTACTGACTAGCATTAGCCCTATTTCAGCGACGCGTTTCGATCTCCTACGATCTCTTCAGGCTTGGTAAGGGCTATGCTGCGGGGTAACTCTGAGCATGTTGCTCCTCCGTGTGTACATCTCCAACTGAGGGCTTTAGTGTTTAGCTCCTCCTTTTATAATTTAGCTTATGTCCAAATTGACCTTATTTTTCCTTAATTTAGGTTTCTCCCTTTTCCCCAGGTAAGTATGTATCTTATTTATGGTGCTATTTCACCTTTTTGTTTAACCCCCCTGTTTTTGTGTCTTTCAGGTACCAGGATTGCGGCTTCAAGACCCCCAGTTCACATCCATCAATCCAGTGTCCAAAGCAGATTAGGGTTAGCCCCCACAAAGACCCCCAGTTCACGTCCCCATCCCCACACACTTAGAGCAGATTAGGGTTAGCCCCCGGCCAGGGAAAAGGAGGGCAGATCCGGACGCAGGCACGGGCAGAGTTAGGTTAGAATATTCCCCAGCCCACCGAGGTGGGCCCGGGTTAGGCACTGGCCATACGCCGGTTCACCTCCCCCCCTCCCCTGACCGAGGACCCCCAGTTCACATCTCCAAACCCATAGAGACAAGGCAGATTAGGGTTAGTCCCGCGAAGACCCCCAGTTCACCTCTTCAAACACCTTAGCTTAGGCAGATTAGGGTTAGCCTTTAGACCATAATTCGAATTAAAATAATTTCACCCATGGTTAGGGTTAGAATTTGGGCCTGGTTGGGGTTAGTTAAAAATCCAATTAGCTAGCTTTAGCTTAGGGGATAGCTTAGGGCTTAGTGGAGATAGTTGGAGTCTAAAATTTAGCTTTAGTACTTAGCCAGTTAGGCTCTTCCCGCTAACTTGTGTGTCTCAATTTTGGCCTCTGTTTTGCCCTTACTGACTAGCATTAGCCCTATTTCAGCGACGCGTTTCGATCTCCTACGATCTCTTCAGGCTTGGTAAGGGCTATGCTGCGGGGTAACTCTGAGCATGTTGCTCCTCCGTGTGTACATCTCCAACTGAGGGCTTTAGTGTTTAGCTCCTCCTTTTATAATTTAGCTTATGTCCAAATTGACCTTATTTTTCCTTAATTTAGGTTTCTCCCTTTTCCCCAGGTAAGTATGTATCTTATTTATGGTGCTATTTCACCTTTTTGTTTAACCCCCCTGTTTTTGTGTCTTTCAGGTACCAGGATTGCGGCTTCAAGACCCCCAGTTCACATCCATCAATCCAGTGTCCAAAGCAGATTAGGGTTAGCCCCACAAAGACCCCCAGTTCACGTCCCCATCCCCACACACTTAGAGCAGATTAGGGTTAGCCCCCGGCCAGGGAAAAGGAGGGCAGATCCGGACGCAGGCACGGGCAGAGTTAGGTTAGAATATTCCCCAGCCCACCGAGGTGGGCCCGGGTTAGGCACTGGCCATACGCCGGTTCACCTCCCCCCTCCCCTGACCGAGGACCCCCAGTTCACATCTCCAAACCCATAGAGACAAGGCAGATTAGGGTTAGTCCCGCGAAGACCCCCAGTTCACCTCTTCAAACACCTTAGCTTAGGCAGATTAGGGTTAGCCTTTAGACCATAATTCGAATTAAAATAATTTCACCCATGGTTAGGGTTAGAATTTGGGCCTGGTTGGGGTTAGTTAAAAATCCAATTAGCTAGCTTTAGCTTAGGGGATAGCTTAGGGCTTAGTGGAGATAGTTGGAGTCTAAAATTTAGCTTTAGTACTTAGCCAGTTAGGCTCTTCCCGCTAACTTGTGTGTCTCAATTTTGGCCTCTGTTTTGCCCTTACTGACTAGCATTAGCCCTATTTCAGCGACGCGTTTCGATCTCCTACGATCTCTTCAGGCTTGGTAAGGGCTATGCTGCGGGGTAACTCTGAGCATGTTGCTCCTCCGTGTGTACATCTCCAACTGAGGGCTTTAGTGTTTAGCTCCTCCTTTTATAATTTAGCTTATGTCCAAATTGACCTTATTTTTCCTTAATTTAGGTTTCTCCCTTTTCCCCAGGTAAGTATGTATCTTATTTATGGTGCTATTTCACCTTTTTGTTTAACCCCCCTGTTTTTGTGTCTTTCAGGTACCAGGATTGCGGCTTCAAGACCCCCAGTTCACATCCATCAATCCAGTGTCCAAAGCAGATTAGGGTTAGCCCCCACAAAGACCCCCAGTTCACGTCCCCATCCCCACACACTTAGAGCAGATTAGGGTTAGCCCCCGGCCAGGGAAAAGGAGGGCAGATCCGGACGCAGGCACGGGCAGAGTTAGGTTAGAATATTCCCCAGCCCACCGAGGTGGGCCCGGGTTAGGCACTGGCCATACGCCGGTTCACCTCCCCCCCTCCCCTGACCGAGGACCCCCAGTTCACATCTCCAAACCCATAGAGACAAGGCAGATTAGGGTTAGTCCCGCGAAGACCCCCAGTTCACCTCTTCAAACACCTTAGCTTAGGCAGATTAGGGTTAGCCTTTAGACCATAATTCGAATTAAAATAATTTCACCCATGGTTAGGGTTAGAATTTGGGCCTGGTTGGGGTTAGTTAAAAATCCAATTAGCTAGCTTTAGCTTAGGGGATAGCTTAGGGCTTAGTGGAGATAGTTGGAGTCTAAAATTTAGCTTTAGTACTTAGCCAGTTAGGCTCTTCCCGCTAACTTGTGTGTCTCAATTTTGGCCTCTGTTTTGCCCTTACTGACTAGCATTAGCCCTATTTCAGCGACGCGTTTCGATCTCCTACGATCTCTTCAGGCTTGGTAAGGGCTATGCTGCGGGGTAACTCTGAGCATGTTGCTCCTCCGTGTGTACATCTCCAACTGAGGGCTTTAGTGTTTAGCTCCTCCTTTTATAATTTAGCTTATGTCCAAATTGACCTTATTTTTCCTTAATTTAGGTTTCTCCCTTTTCCCCAGGTAAGTATGTATCTTATTTATGGTGCTATTTCACCTTTTTGTTTAACCCCCCTGTTTTTGTGTCTTTCAGGTACCAGGATTGCGGCTTCAAGACCCCCAGTTCACATCCATCAATCCAGTGTCCAAAGCAGATTAGGGTTAGCCCCCACAAAGACCCCCAGTTCACGTCCCCATCCCCACACACTTAGAGCAGATTAGGGTTAGCCCCCGGCCAGGGAAAAGGAGGGCAGATCCGGACGCAGGCACGGGCAGAGTTAGGTTAGAATATTCCCCAGCCCACCGAGGTGGGCCCGGGTTAGGCACTGGCCATACGCCGGTTCACCTCCCCCCTCCCCTGACCGAGGACCCCCAGTTCACATCTCCAAACCCCATAGAGACAAGGCAGATTAGGGTTAGTCCCGCGAAGACCCCCAGTTCACCTCTTCAAACACCTTAGCTTAGGCAGATTAGGGTTAGCCTTTAGACCATAATTCGAATTAAAATAATTTCACCCATGGTTAGGGTTAGAATTTGGGCCTGGTTGGGGTTAGTTAAAAATCCAATTAGCTAGCTTTAGCTTAGGGGATAGCTTAGGGCTTAGTGGAGATAGTTGGAGTCTAAAATTTAGCTTAGTACTTAGCCAGTTAGGCTCTTCCCGCTAACTTGTGTGTCTCAATTTTGCCTCTGTTTTGCCCTTACTGACTAGCATTAGCCCTATTTCAGCGACGCGTTTCGATCTCCTACGATCTCTTCAGGCTTGGTAAGGGCTATGCTGCGGGGTAACTCTGAGCATGTTGCTCCTCCGTGTGTACATCTCCAACTGAGGGCTTTAGTGTTTAGCTCCTCCTTTTATAATTTAGCTTATGTCCAAATTGACCCTTATTTTTCCTTAATTTAGGTTTCTCCCTTTTCCCCAGGTAAGTATGTATCTTATTTATGGTGCATTTCACCTTTTGTTTAACCCCCCTGTTTTTGTGTCTTTCAGGTACCAGGATTGCGGCTTCAAGACCCCCAGTTCACATCCATCAATCCAGTGTCCAAAGCAGATTAGGGTTAGCCCCCACAAAGACCCCCAGTTCACGTCCCCATCCCCACACACTTAGAGCAGATTAGGGTTAGCCCCCGGCCAGGGAAAAGGAGGGCAGATCCGGACGCAGGCACGGGCAGAGTTAGGTTAGAATATTCCCCAGCCCACCGAGGTGGGCCCGGGTTAGGCACTGGCCATACGCCGGTTCACCTCCCCCCCTCCCCTGACCGAGGACCCCCAGTTCACATCTCCAAAACCCATAGAGACAAGGCAGATTAGGGTTAGTCCCGCGAAGACCCCCAGTTCACCTCTTCAAACACCTTAGCTTAGGCAGATTAGGGTTAGCCTTTAGACCATAATTCGAATTAAAATAATTTCACCCATGGTTAGGGTTAGAATTTGGGCCTGGTTGGGGTTAGTTAAAAATCCAATTAGCTAGCTTTAGCTTAGGGGATAGCTTAGGGCTTAGTGGAGATAGTTGGAGTCTAAATTTAGCTTTAGTACTTAGCCAGTTAGGCTCTTCCCGCTAACTTGTGTGTCTCAATTTTGGCCTCTGTTTTGCCCTTACTGACTAGCATTAGCCCTATTTCAGCGACGCGTTTCGATCTCCTACGATCTCTTCAGGCTTGGTAAGGGCTATGCTGCGGGGTAACTCTGAGCATGTTGCTCCTCCGTGTGTACATCTCCAACTGAGGGCTTTAGTGTTTAGCTCCTCCTTTTATAATTTAGCTTATGTCCAAATTGACCTTATTTTTCCTTAATTTAGGTTTCTCCCTTTTCCCCAGGTAAGTATGTGTCTTATTTATGGTGCTATTTCACCTTTTTGTTTAACCCCCTGTTTTTGTGTCTTTCAGGTACCAGGATTGCGGCTTCAAGACCCCAGTTCACATCCATCAATCCAGTGTCCAAAGCAGATTAGGGTTAGCCCCCACAAAGACCCCCAGTTCACGTCCCCATCCCCACACACTTAGAGCAGATTAGGGTTAGCCCCCGGCCAGGGAAAAGGAGGGCAGATCCGGACGCAGGCACGGGCAGAGTTAGGTTAGAATATTCCCCAGCCCACCGAGGTGGGCCGGGTTAGGCACTGGCCATACGCCGGTTCACCTCCCCCCCTCCCCTGACCGAGGACC
>PYXC01002667.1:7500-14611 GCA_015244755.2 Tenualosa ilisha
TATACAGACACACACACACACACACACACACACACACACACACACATACACACACAATGTGTGGGAATGCTGCTGGCCACTCATGAGCAGACAGAACAGTAGTAGTATTTATCAGGCAGACAAGCCAGTCAGTCTACAGTGGGCAGTGCAGAGCACAGCACTACACACACACACACACACACACACACAAGAAATAGTTGCAGTGGGACCAAGCAGGGTGGGGCCAATGCTTTGGCAATGCACAAACATATGAACTAAGACAGAGAGAGTGAGAGTGAAAGAGAGAGAAATACACACACACACACACACACACTGAGACACACACACTGTTACATATACTGAATTCAAGAGAAACTTGGACTTATACAGTCCCACCTCCCCACCTCTCTCTATCTCTCACTCACACACACACACACACACACACACACACGCCTCCCTGTCTCTAACACCACTTTTTTGCACTCTGCTCCTCTTTCACAGTCATCTGACTGACCAACAGCCCATTACCACCAATACACCAGAACATAAGAAGAACAATAAGCTCTGTTCTTTTTCCTTCTCTCTCTCTTTCACACACACTCTCTCTCTCTCTCTCTCTCTCTCTCTCTCTCTCACACACACACATACACACTTGCTTTATTTGCTCTGTTTGTCTCCGTCTCTTTTTTCTCCTCTTTTTTTCTTTTCTCTGTTCTGTTCATCTAGGGCTCATTCTCGCTTTTTCTGCCCCTCCCCAGCGAAGGAGGCTGAAACTCAACTCTGCCCAGTACACAATACACACCTTCAGACACACACACAACTCTGCCCGGTACACAATACACACCTTCAGCCACACACACACACACACACACACACACACACACACAACTCTGCTCGGTACACAATATACACCTTCAGCTACACTCATTCCTGCACACTCATTTGCCTCAAAGCCGTTAATCCCTCTATCTCTCACTCATTCCTTCTCTATTTCTCTCAATCCCTCCATCTCTCTCTCTCTCTCTCTCTCTCTCTCCCCCTCTCCCTCCTGTCTTGTAATCGGCTAACTGACTGTGAAAAGGCTACTGCTGTTTCCAGGAGCTGAACAGTCCTGGCACCGAACTACAGATAGGTCTTTTCTAGCGCACACACACAAACTCTCTCTCTCTCTCTCTCTCACACACACACACTCACAAACACACACACACACTCTCTCTCTTTCTCTCTCTCTCTCTCTCTCCCTCTCACACACACACACACACACACACACACACATACACTTATTTCCTGAAGGGAGTCATTCAGGTGCTTAATGCAAAACATAAAAAGCTGATGGCATTACTTAGCCAGTCTGTCTGCAATAACATCCCAGTGTAATAGAGGGATGCAATCTTCTGCAATCTTTCCATGCTGTGGAAGTAAACAGTTATTTTGACCGAACACGACAGCAATGCTTACATAATCACAATCACAAGGAAGAAGCCCTTAGAAGCCATGCATTGGAGGAGACAGGAAGAAGTGCATATGTTTTTTTTAACCAATATCCACCTCCACCATATGGCCAGCTAACTCTACAAAGCCACAATACTGTAAGCCAGCAGTCAGCTAACAGCCCCTACAAGGCTAGCAGTTAACAGTCAGCTAAAAGCCTCTATAAGGCTAGCAATTAACAGTCAGCTAACAGCCCCTACAAGGCTAGCAGTTAACAGTCAGCTAAAAGCCTCTATAAGGCTAGCAATTAACAGTCAGGTAACAGCCCCTACAAGGATACTAGTAACTGTAACAGTCAACAAACAGCCTCTACAAAGTTACTACTAGTTAGCAGTCAGCTGCCTGTATTGCAACTAGCTAGCGATCACCTAACAGCCTCCCCAAGGTTTGACAGAGACAGCAGACTCAGATTGGCTATGGCTCTGATACGGCTGTGATCTGGCCCGGGTCTGGGCCATGCTCTCTCTGGTGTTACCTCCTTTAGGGTGCGCTCCAACCAGGCGGTAAAGAGAGGCAGGTGTAGGCCCCCACTGGAGCCCAGCAGAGAAGCACTGTCCTGGGTACAGCCACGGGAGAGAGGGGGGGATTAGACCATACACACATCCACGCACACAAACACACACTACCATGCACATATACATATACACTCACACACACTCAGACACACACTCCCTCTCTCCCTCTTTCTGCTTCATCTTTCTTTCTGTCCTTTCCCCCTTTTCCTGTCCACAACCATTTTGTGTGTGTGTGTGTGTGTGTGTGTGTGTGTGTGCACGTGTGTGTGTGTGCGCGTGTGTGCATGGTGGTGCGTGCATATGTGTGTGTGTGTGTGTGTGTGTTTGTGATAAGAATCCATGCCGAAAGACTATGCTGGACAACTGAGACACAACAACGCTGCTCTCTTACTTACTCACACACCTAACCCTCATGGAGCCAGTGCTTCTCCCAACACACACACACACACACACACACATACACACCTAACCCTCATGGAGCCAGTGCTTCTCCCAACACACACACACACACACACACACACACACACACACACACACACACACACACATACACACTTAACCCTCATGGAGCCAGTGCTCTTCCAAACACACACACACCCACACATATAACTCTGATGGAGCCAGTGCTACTCCCAACATATACACACACACACACACACACACCTGGGTGTCTCGCCTCATAATAACTGCACTATGACACTAGAGCATGCTGGGAAAAAGTGAAAGGTGATAGTTGGGCTTGGGGGAGTCTCTCTCTCTCTCTCTCTCTCTCTAACACACACACACTGTGTGTTCCCTTGTTCCCTTGCTACTCACATAGATACCCTGTAGCCTGTAGACATACTGTACATGTACACATGCATGCCACTACAAACACACTACATATATCATGAGACACACACACACACACACACACACACACACACACACACTCCTGCAAGCAGAGCGTCTGAGTGTGATGGGCCTGGTGTAAAAATGCGAGCGATGTCAGAGATATTCCAGGCATCCAGACACACCTCTCTGTGACCTGACAGCGTCTGTCTCAGCAGAAAGCAATTACCTTAAAAACAAGGCCCAGAAAAGCACACTCATTTCTACAGGCAACACACACACACATGTATGCACATGCACACACACACACACACACACACTGTCAGCTGCACAATCAGTTTTTTGCGTCAGTTTCACTGGTGTGATAATGGTCACTGATGTTTCTAAGTGAAGGAGTTGTTTTACGGTGTGTGTGTGTGTGTGTGTGTGTGTGTGTCTGGGGCCATGTGTGTGAATGCGCACATGCATTCAGCACATTCTGTATCAAAAATAGCCGACTTCTAGCTTGACATGAGTATCTCCTCTGTGCCTGTGTGCTTGTGCGTGTGTGTGACTGTGTGGTAATCTATATGTGTGAGGGGCCCCTGTGTCACAGGAGTTAATGAGCCTTAGAAGTGCTGGCAGTGGTTCATTGTGTGTGTGTGTGTGTGTGTGGCCAGCAGAGAGCTTATGGTTTGTTAGTCTCTGACAGCTATATCTGTACAATTGTCACTAAAACGACCTCTTTTCCCAGCAATTAACCTGTAGTCACACGCTAGCTGCATCTAGGGTGGCCATTCATCTGAATTTCGTCTGGTCAGTCCAGTTTTTTCAGCCCCCTGTCCGGACCAGGAAATAATGTACTCATTTTTTGCCATCTGTCTGGACACTTGCTTCAAGCAATAGCAATATTGTTTATAAGTAGCGGTACTGAAAACAATGAATTCTCCGCAGTCAGTGTTTCTGCATTCTAAGTGCAATATGGAGATTTTTAATGCTCGAAGTATGCTTTCTAGGGGGGGAAGAAACGAGAAACGAGGAAAAAGAAACGAGAGATGCAAAGTGCCATATTCTTACAGCATTACAGCGATCAAATCTGTCAGGAACACTGGAATCAACCAAGTTAAGGTTAAATTAGGCTACTAAATCTCCAAACATACAAAGTCCATGGGCATTTGTTAATGGCAGGCCTATTATCAATTATCAGACAGCAACTATGCAAATAGCCTAGTCTTTTTATAGCTTCCATTTTTGCCATTTCTGCAAAGTGCTCCTTCAAAACAGGCTGCTGGCTATTCATGCAAACTGCATGGTTTTTCTTCAAAACTGTAATTTTGCACTCAAAAAAAAAAAAATGCAATTTTAATACTTTTAAAGCCACAGTTATTTTTTGTAAGGGTTATAGAGGGAAACGCTCAAAGGCTAACTTTTAATCCTCTGTCCTGACTTTTTGACAGCTTTTGACTTTTGTCCTCCTTTTCTTACTCTATCCGGTGGTCACCCTGGCAGCATTACAAACACACACCCACACACAGCCCCACACACAAACACAAACTTAATTTCTTCACCATGATTGACAGTACCAATTCCACACCATGGCGATAGCACACATTAGCCTCTGTAGCTGTAATTGTCACTGTAAAAGCACACGTTAGCATCCATTGAATGACTAACACTACAACCAATGCTAAAAGAGTTAGCACAGCTTTTCTGGTATGGTCAGTGCTAGATAGCATAAGACATTAGCATTCCTGCAGTCTGTCGCTGTGATTAGAGGTGTCTGGCGGAGTCTGGGAGGACAGATGGCTGTTGAGCCTGATGCATTCTGAGAGCACAGATGACTGCCCAAGTCGTAAATAAAGACAGCCTCGCGTGTGAGGCAATTTACACCTCTGAAATCATATCTAGTTGTGCGATTGTGACACACACACACACACACACACACACACACACACACACTGTCTGATGTGTAAATTTTTTGTGTCTGGTGGTGTGTACTGCAAAAGTGCACAACATAATTGAAGAACATGAGAACCAACAAATCTGAAATGGCCCCAGACATGGACTACGCACATACACACATACATGTATACACACACACACACACACACACACACACACACACACACACACAGGGAAAGAAAGAGAGAGAGAGAGAGAGACATACATATACACACACACACAAATTTCCAAAAGAGACCGTAAACCAATTAGATCACATCCCATCCTGAACCCAGTCTGGTCATACACTCTCATGTTGCACATTAAAATGCACACGTTAGCAACAAAACAAGCAGAATGTCCTTGGATAAACTGCTATGCTACTTAAAGTTTTGAACAGAATATTCTAGACACACCGTTTGAATCTTCTTTCAGTTGCCCACATTATTCTGCCATTTTGAATGCAAGACCTGTAGAAGTCACACACTGCAGTAGAACAGCAGATTTAAATGGACTGAGTTTGGATTCAAAAATAGCACTCAGTCTATCGTGAGAGCTGTTCAGATACCAAAGGTTCCTATCCAGTATATCACCTACACTACAATAGCAACATCCCACGCTGGAACACTGGCTGTGGAATGGGTTCTGGAATGGAGAACTTTAGAGTGGAGAATTCCGTGATGGAATCCATTAATTAAGAAGCGAAAGAGAGTGCTCTGCTCTGCTTTTAGTCCTGTGCTCTTCCTGCCTGCCCTCCCCTGCCCTTACTCTCCTGTGGGGTCGTATTTTTAGGACGGACAGCATGACATCACTTCCTCAGACGCAAGCATCAGAGTCCGCCCCGGTCTGAGAATATCATACTCAGTCTGAGGCTTTCCTGTTTTGGATAAGGCCTGACTGTGTGTGTGTGTTGTGTGTGTGTGTGTGTGTGTGTGTGTGTGTGTGTCTGGAGATGTTTGTGTGTTGATGGGTCTGTCTAACTAGATCCTCTCTCTCTCTCTCTGTCCCTTCTTGTCCTTGAGAGAACGACATCCTGAATTCAAATAGAGCAGGAATGTCAGAAATGTCTTTCCTGTCATGTTCACTGTGACACCAAAGACACTTGTCTCTCCGGCACGTACCTCACTGCATTGACCATGAACAAGGGGGCTCTTGGCTGTTCTAATGTCCATCACTTACTTGGCAGAGATACCATTACACCCACTGGTTTAACTAACAAGACTGCCCTGGAAATGAGCAACAATACCTTCTAGAAACCCACTTCCAGTCTAGATCCATGCAAAAGATAGCACTGGGGCTTTCTAGAAACTTCTTATTACTAATGCTGATTTTGGAGTGGGTATAGGCCTACAAGCACCTACAGGTACAAGTCAGGGACTCGTAGATAAATGGGATATCCTTAGTCGCTGACCGCATAGGAATGCATATGGAATCTACTCCTGATTTTAGAACATGTAAGAACAAATCTAAGATCACTTCTACTACTGAGACCATCGTCTCCTGATGCCCCCCACTGAGCCAGTCGGTTCTTGTCATAGTGCCCTATCACAATACTGTCCAAACAGCATCACAGCAAAAGAGCATTTTAGAACATGCAAGAACAAATCTAAGATCACTTCTAAGACTGAGGCCGTCGTCTCCTGATGCCCCCCCACTGAGCCAGTCAGTTCTAGTCATAGTGGCCTATCACAATACTGTCCAAACAGCATCCTGTCCAAGACACACTTCCTGTCTCAGACATGACCTCACAGGAAGTGGATGAGTGAAAGCAGCACTGTGGCCAACTTCAGCTTCCCCTGACCTAATTGCAGTAAATTTGTGTATGTGTGTGACCGTGACATCAAATTTTTGTGTGTGTGTGTGTGTGTGTGTGTGTGTGTGTGTGTGTGTGTGTGTGTGTGTGTTTGTGTGTTTGACTAAAGCTGATTTAGGCTTAAATGTGTATGTGCCTGTCTGTGTGATGTAATGAATGAGTTTTGATGTGAGTGGCCGTGTGTGTGTGTGTGTGTGTTTAAGCAAGCCTGTTCAGAGCTGAGCAAGAGGGAAAAAGAGAAAGTGACAGAGTCAAAGAATGAGAGAGAGAGAAGGTGAAGGGAGAGTTTGCTGAAGATAGAGAGAGGGAGAGTAGGACAGAGAGGGAGGGCAGAAGAGAGAGAGAGATAGAGAGAGAGGAGGGTAGAAGAGAGAGAGAGCGAGTGAGAGAGGGAGTCAGGAAACAAATGAGAGAAATACAGAAATAGCGATAAGTAAACGCTACGGATGAGAAGCTAAAGACAACAAGGGGAGAAGAATTTGTTCAGACTGGCAGCATGGTAATCAATCTGCATGGTTACCATGGTTACATATCCACAAAACAAACACACAGCAGACAACTA
>PYXC01002668.1:0-2500 GCA_015244755.2 Tenualosa ilisha
GAATAATGTATAATTTTACAAAGTACTAAGCCGTCCTCTGCTCTCCTCAGTCCAAGGACAGATCAAGACAGGTAGGAGGACAGAAGTAGTAAGAGCAATGGGGACATGGGACAGCAGTAGAGAGACAGAGATAAAGAGAGAGAGACTGAGTGAGGGAGTTTTATGCATGTAGTCCACTTTGTGCATGTCTCATGTCTTATTTCTGTTTGCTTATATTCTAAAAAGGTCATGTTGTAACTGCTTGGGCAATGCTAAGGGCTAACAATTTAAGTGACGGAGATAGAGAGAGAGAGAAAAACTATACAGAAAGAAGATGTAATGTCCTGGCTGGAGGGTGGTCAGGATTTAACCGTCATTAGTCTTCGAGTTTGAGACCCATTCCTTTTCCCCTTCAGGCCAAACCAATCGATACCCGCTGATCGTTGCTCTTGTTTGGGTCATTAGGACGGTCTTAGCCATTGATTGTTCTTGTTTGTCCCAAATCCCTTAAAGATTATGGCTGCGCCATTGTGAAGGTTCTCTCTCTCTGTCTCTCTCTCTCTCTATCTCTCTCTTTCTCTTTCTCAGTTTTCCCACTCCCATCCTCTACCTCTCTTACAGATCCATCACCCCAGCCAATAGAATGCTAAAGTTCAAAAGATTCCATTCAGGAAGGATTCCTCTTGTCCACTTTACTAGAATATGCCTGTTTGTCACGCTGTTCAGTCGATGGCTATTTAAATGGAGAGAAAATGGAGAAATGAATGCTCACTGGTTATTCTTACACTGAGAGATCAAAACAAGAATCAATTGATTGATTGGTTTATGAATGACAAGCCAGCAGGTCCAGGATCTGTATACGCACAGAACAAGAGTGCGGGTGAGTTCTGATGGGGATGCTTGTTGGACGCTTCCAAACTTGATCAGGTGATCAGAAAGATCTTCTCTTCCTCCTCCTCCTCCTCCTCCTCCTCATCTTTCCATCTCTCCCTCATCTACACCTGAAAAAATGGAAAGTGTTGTAGTAAAAGACTGACAGGCACAGGCTTAGGCTGTCATTGTTTCAGTGTTCATAAGCCTTGCCGCTTGGTGGAAAAATTGTTCTGGAGTCTGGTGGTCCGAGCCGTAAGACTATGATATCGCTTGTCAGATGGCTGCAGCTGAAACAGTTCATGACTAGGATGACTGGGTCCTTAGTGATTCTTTTGGCCTTCCTAATGCAGCGCCTCTTAAACAGGTCCTGGATGGAGGGCAGATCACATCCTCTACTTTACTTTTCCATTCAGTTCTGTAACTTTAACTGTACCAGTGAGAATCTGCTTGACTTAAACTCTATCCCTTCTAGTGATTACCTCTAACTCAGGCCTTGTCCACAAGTAGCCGGGTATCTGATAAAACGAATATATTTTTCTACGATTTGGCCTGTCATCCACACATAACCGCAGGACTATCTCCTTTAAAACGGAGCATTTGAAAAACTCAGACAAAGTGAAGATTTGGAAAAACTCCTGTTTGGCGCTTCAGTGTGGATATCAATAACCGGAGTTTTACATTTTAAACGTCACCAACTGCGACAATTGATGCGTAAACGTCACATATACACCCTTGTTTATGTCAGACAATTGACAGCATGGATCAACTGAGAAACCTGTAACTTCTTGCCTTGGTACAGGCACTTTTTGCTTGTTTATTTTTAAAAACACAGCTACTGCTTCCTGTGGAGGCAAAGGAGAAAGACTGCGTTGGAATCAGCTATTTTACACCAAATAACTCTACCTCCGCCTCGTAGGCATACAACTCATGCAAGACGCCGTAGGAGAATTTGGGTCAGACCAGGACGCACTGCCAGCTGGTGGGAGAACTTTGAGATGGAAGTTGTCCTCCCGGATAAATGGTGAGAAAATTTCTGCATGTCCAGGTCCTCCCTCCTGTCATTGTCGGAGTTACTTCATCCTCATATAGTCTGGTATGCTTACAGCTGCGCTCAGGAGCAAAATTCTGCAGTTTTGTGTGGATGTGAATATATTTAAAACAGTCGTGTGTGGACCCAAGAGTTTTTAGAAAACGGAGGACAGCAAATTTGCATTTGTAAAAATACCCGCCTACGTGTGTACATGACCATAAACACACAGCACTACCTAACTTCTAACATAAACAAACAGAACTATCTCTATAGAGATGAGAGATTCTCACATAAACACACAGAATTATCCTCTATAGAGATGAGAGATTCTCACATTAAACACACAGAATTATCTCTATAGAGATAAATGATTCTCACATAAACACACAGAATTATCTCTATAGAGATAAATGATTCTCACATAAACACACAGAATTATCTCTATAGAGATGAGAGATTCTAACATAAAACACACAGAACTATCTCTATGGAGATAAGAGATTCTATAACACACAGTGCTATCTCTATAGAGATGAGATTCTAACATAAACAAACAGAACAATATAGAGATGAGAGATTCTATAACACACAGTGCTATCTCTATAGAGATGAGATTAT
>PYXC01002669.1:0-20155 GCA_015244755.2 Tenualosa ilisha
TGCAGGACCCACCGAATCTGAAGACGAGTGAATCACACTGAGGTATTTTTCACTGTGACACTGACTGATTTACAACAATCTGCCTTAAATCATACATTTTTAGAAACAGCATGAAGGAACGTCTGGTTAATGTATGCATAGCCACGTTCCAACTTTCCATGTGCCCAATATCCTCAATTTTTCGTTGCAGGACCCCACCGAACTGATGACGAGTGAACCAATGAGGCAATTTTTACTGTGACTTTGCCTGATTTACAACATCTGCCTTAAATCATACATTTTTAGAAAAAGAATGATGTGAACGTCTGGTTTAATGTATGCATAGCCACGTTCCAACTTTCCATGTGCCCAATATCCTCAATTTTTCGTTGCAGGAACCCACCGAATCTGAAGACGAGTGAACCACACTGAGGTATTTTTCACTGTGACACTGACTGATTTACAACAATCTGCCTTAAATCATACATTTTTAGAAACAGCATGATGTGAACGTCTGGTTTAATGTATGCATAGCCACGTTCCAACTTTCCATGTGCCCAATATCCTCAATTTTTCGTTGCAGGACCCACCGAATCTGAAGACGAGTGAACCACACTGAGGTATTTTTCACTGTGACACTGACTGATTTACAACAATCTGCCTTAAATCATACATTTTTAGAAACAGCATGAAGAACGTCTGGTTTAATGTATGCATAGCCACGTTCCAACTTTCCATGTGCCCAATATCCTCAATTTTTCGTTGCAGGACCCCACCGAATCTGAAGACGAGTGAACCACACTGAGGTATTTTTCACTGTGACACTGACTGATTTACAACAATCTGCCTTAAATCATACATTTTAGAAACAGCATGATGAAACGTCTGGTTTAATGTATGCATAGCCACGTTCCAACTTTCCATGTGCCCAATATCCTCAATTTTTCGTTGCAGGACCCCACCGAATCTGAAGACGAGTGAACCACACTGAGGTATTTTTCACTGTGACACTGACTGATTTACAACAATCTGCCTTAAATCATACATTTTCAGAAACAGCATGATGTGAACGTCTGGTTTAATGTATGCATAGCCACGTTCCAACTTTCCATGTGCCCAATATCCTCAATTTTTCGTTGCAGGACCCCACCGAATCTGAAGACGAGTGAACCACACTGAGGTATTTTTCACTGTGACACTGACTGATTTACAACAATCTGCCTTAAATCATACATTTTTAGAAACAGGATGAGAAAAACGTCTGGTTTAATGTATGCATAGCCACGTTCCAACTTTCCATGTGCCCAATATCCTCAATTTTTCGTTGCAGGACCCCACCGAATCTGAAGACGAGTGAACCACACTGAGGTATTTTTCACTGTGACACTGACTGATTTACAACAATCTGCCTTAAATCATACATTTTTAGAAACAGCATGATGTGAACGTCTGGTTTAATGTATGCATAGCCACGTTCCAACTTTCCATGTGCCCAATATCCTCAATTTTTCGTTGCAGGACCCCACCGAATCTGAAGACGAGTGAACCACACTGAGGTATTTTTCACTGTGACACTGACTGATTTACAACAATCTGCCTTAAATCATACATTTTTAGAAACAGCATGATGTGAACGTCTGGTTTAATGTATGCATAGCCACGTTCCAACTTTCCATGTGCCCAATATCCTCAATTTTTCGTTGCAGGACCCCACCGAATCTGAAGACGAGTGAACCACACTGAGGTATTTTTCACTGTGACACTGACTGATTTACAACAATCTGCCTTAAATCATACATTTTCAGAAACAGCATGATGTGAACGTCTGGTTTAATGTATGCATAGCCACGTTCCAACTTTCCATGTGCCCAATATCCTCAAATTTTCGTTGCAGGACCCCACCGAATCTGAAGACGAGTGAACCACACTGAGGTATTTTTCACTGTGACACTGACTGATTTACAACAATCTGCCTTAAATCATACATTTTAGAAACAGCATGAAGACAACGTCTGTTTAATGTATGCATAGCCACGTTCCAACTTTCCATGTGCCCAATATCCTCAAATTTTCGTTGCAGGACCCCACCGAATCTGAAGACGAGTGAACCACACTGAGGTATTTTTCACTGTGACACTGACTGATTTACAACAATCTGCCTTAAATCATACATTTTTAGAAACAGCATGATGTGAACGTCTGGTTTAATGTATGCATAGCCACGTTCCAAATTTCCCATGTGCCCAATATCCTCAATTTTTCGTTGCAGGACCCCACCGAATCTGAAGACGAGTGAACCACACTGAGGTATTTTTCACTGTGACACTGACTGATTTAACAATCTGCCTTAAATCATACATTTTTAAAACAGCATGATGTGAACGTCTGGTTTAATGTATGCCAGCCATGTTCCAACTTTCCATGTGCCCAATATCCTCAATTTTTTGTTGCAGAAACCCACCGAATCTGAAGACGAGTGAACCACACTGAGGTATTTTTCACTGTGACACTGACTGATTTACAACAATCTGCCTTAAATCATACATTTTTAGAAACAGCATGAAGACAACGTTGGTTTAATGTATGCATAGCCACGTTCCAACTTTCCATGTGCCCAATATCCTGAATTTTTCGTTGCAGGACCCCACCAAAACTGATGTCGAGTGAACCAGATTGGGGTAAGTTTTACTGTGACTTTGCCTGATTTCCAAAAATGTACATTAAATCATACATTTTTAGAAACAGCATGAAGACAATGTCTGGTTTAATGTATGCATAGCCACGTTCCAACTTTCCATGTGCCCAATATCCTCAATTTTTCGTTGCAGGACCTCACCGAATCTGAAGACGAGTGAACCAGATTAGGGTAAGTTTTACTGTGACGTTCACTGATTTCCAACAATCCACCTTAAAGGGACGTTCAGGCAAGTTTTCTCCCACAAAATGGTACCGATGTCGGCTACGCAATTCCGGTGATATGAGGCGAGGAAATGTTAATATTTATATTTCATTTTTTAAAATAAAAATAATGTTTAAACAGTGGGTAGTGTAGTAGATGTAAACTTCATTTCACTTCGTTACCGGTGTAGTGGTGATGCTAGAAACCTACAACATATAGAGTACTAACTTCTGTATTTGTGTAACGTTAGATGACACAGTAGTATGTGTACGTATATTTGTTTGGATGCCTTCTGTTCATGTGCCTTTATGTGTATGCTACTGGACACCTTCATTTCATTCGGGATACATAAAGTATCTCTATCTATCCATCTAACAATGCGTGGTTATTGGTTTTTAAGTAACTTACAATTGCCACCAGCAATGTGTTGCATTGTTATCAACTATTTACTCTTCTCTTAAATGTCAGAAATGTCAACCGAACCATTAAACACTTTTATGAATTAACCACTTTTAAATGTCTTTTTGTTAACATCTGATGCAGCTCAATTGTAATACAAAGTGGGTGACATGGTGTAGAAATTTGTGAACTTATCTGAGTGCAATGTTTTACAGCAGTAGCAGAGGAGGTGAGCCAGGAGGATGAAGTTCCTGAGGAATCTCACAGGACTGTGGCCACACAATGGGAAGACCCTTCTCTCTGGGATCCCAGTTATGCAAGAAGCCAGGGAGTGGATGCACCAATACAGAATCATGTGATGACGGATGGAGCCACACAATCTGGAGAATTCAGCCATTTAATGCTCCAGAGTGATGCTGATGCATACCTGTACACAGGGCTCCCACTAGACACATTCAACACTCTTGTGTCAACATTAGAAAGGTTTTGAAATGGGACTCTTACTCTTTCAGTGCGTGATCAAATTCTTATGACAATCATGAAACTGAAATTAAACCGTGTGCTGGGAGACCTCAGTAGACAGTTCCATGTGTCACAGAGTGTTGCCAGTAGAATCATCACACACTGGATTGATAAAATGGAGGAAGGCCTGCGACCCCTTATTGTCTGGCTACCAAGAAACCATCAAGGCAACAATGCCGGCTTCATTTCAGAAGTTTTTTCCAAATACCACCTGTGTCATTGACTGTGTTAAAGCATGTTGCAGAAGCCCAAAAATCTTGACTCTAGAGGTGAGTCCTACAGCCATTATTATTCCCATAGCACAATCAAGTACCTTGTTGGAATTGCCCCCTGTGGATTAATCATGTTTATATCATCTGCCTATGGAGGACACGCCAGTGACAAGTACATCACCATGAACTCTGGTGTCCTGGACTACTTAAGGCCTGGAGATGAAGTCATGGCAGATCGAGGCTTTTTAATTCGGGACATTCTCTTTGAGAGAAGAGTGAACTTGGTTCTGCCTGCTTTCACCAGAGGTGGTGGTCAGTTAACGGTGGAACAGGTTACCAGCACACGAAGAATCGCAAATGTTCGAATTCACGTTGAGCGAGCTATTAGGCGATTAAAAGTTTACAAGATCTTGTCCCAGGTAGTACCCATAAACATGTCACCAAAGATGGACAAAATCCTTCGCATCTGTGCTGCCTTAGCCAACTGTAGAGATGACCTCATTCGTTAATTGTCTTGTCATTGTCTTGACACGTTTACAAACACATTAGTATTGACTGTAGTGTTTACTCTCTACCACCTTATTGTATCCCTGTTGTTTTCTCTTTCTCTGGCAGCTGGGCCTGGTTGGCCCATGTCGTTGCAGCAGCAGCAGTAGCAGCAGCAACAACAGTAGTGCTTTAACTACCCCTGTGATTAAATTGTTTTGTAATGTACATTCATAACATTTAGGTAATTATTAATGTCATACATACATTAAATCAATAACATATTTAATATATATGTTCATATTTCAACATGTGTACAGTATATTTGATTACAGTTGGGTAAATATTGTGTACATATTAGTGAATATTAGTGGAAATATTGTGTAAATATAGTGAATATTCGTTTTTTTTAAGATATTTCATATTTTTAACATTTAATCTTTTTTAACAATAAAACTGATTGAGAGGGTGCTCTTGTTATGACATTTTAGTGTCTGAATTCCTTTTCTAGGAATTCATTATGTTTGCATATGCGCTATGCAGATTCAGTCACTGACCAACAAACTCATTGACAAGCTGAGGCAACATTGTGGAGAAGTAAAATCTTTTCAGATGTGCTACCCTCTCCTGAACATAAAGCTCATCAAATGGTACAGAGAATGAAATGGTGTCATTTGGGCTTCAGATAAACAATTTGGCCATCCTAAGGCCGGTACAAAACAATCCCAGCTGCACCTGCATGTAGTATCCGTGGACACCTGTTTTTTGAAGTTGTGGTACTCCATCTATTAGCTTCACATCACTGCCATTTTGGGTAAGCTGATACAAGAGGGTGGGATAGAGCTTGTTGGGGACTGGGCATTTTATTTCCAGTAGGACAGAGGAGTCGATCACCCCATCTGGACTTGCGGAGAGCCATGTGTGTAATGTTCATGCCCTGCTCTTTAAGAGTATTTGAATGTCTGCCCTATCAACTTTCGATGGTACTTTAGGCGCCTACCATGGTGACCACGGGTAACGGGGAATCAGGGTTCGATTCCGGAGAGGGAGCCTGAGAAACGGCTACCACATCCAAGGAAGGCAGCAGGCGCGCAAATTACCCATTACCGACACGGTGAGGTAGTGACGAAAAATAACAATACAGGTCTATTTCGAGGCCCTGTAATTGGAATGAGCGTATCCTAAACCCATGGGCGAGGACCCATTGGAGGGCAAGTCTGGTGCCAGCAGCCGCGGTAATTCCAGCTCCAATAGCGTATATTAAAGTTGCTGCAGTTAAAAAGCTTGTAGTTGGATTTCGGGAGTGGGCTGGCGGTCCGCCGCGAGGCGTGCCACCGTCTGTCCCGTACCCCTGCCTCCCGGCGCTCCCCGGATGCCCTTAGCTGGGTGTCCGACGGGGCCCGGAGCGTTTACTTTGAAAAAATTAGAGTGTTCAAAGCAGGCCGCAGCACGCCTGAATACCGCAGCTAGGAATAATGGAATAGGACTCCGGTTCTATTTTGTGGGTTTTCGGAACCAGGGCCATGATTAAGAGGGACGGCCGGATTGAAATTTTTCAATTTCAGGATCCAGAGGCGTTCTGCTCTCCCACTCTGTGCTAAAGCCAAGCCAGGGTTACTTTCAGGACCACAGACCAGCCAAGGTAAGTAGTGTCTGAAGCTGGGACTGGGGCTGGCAGTCAGGCCTTGGGTGTTGGGGCTGTGACTGTAGCTGGAGCTGGGGCCTGGTGTTGGGGCTGGGGCAGCTCTCCTTCTTACTTTTTTTTTGTTTTCTTTCAATTTCAGGATCCAGAGGCGTTCTGCTCTCCCACTCTGTGCTAAAGCCAAGCCAGGGTTGCTTTCAGGACCACAGACCAGCCAAGGTAAGTAGTGTAAGTAGTGTCTGAAGCTGGGACTGGGGCTGGCAGTCAGGCCTTGGTGTTGGGGCTGGGGCTGGAGCTGGAGCTGGAGCTGGGGCCTGGTGTTGGGGCTGGGGCAGTGTCTGTCAGCCCCAGCTGGAAGTCAGGCCTTGGTCATAGGGACAGGGGCTGGGGCTGGCAGTCAGGCCTTGGGTGTTGGTGTTAGTGTTAGTGTTAGTGTTAGTGTTAGCGTTAGTGTTGGTGTTGGTGTTGGTGCTGGAGCTGGAGCTGGAGCTGTGGCTGGGGCCTGGTGTTGGGGCTGGGGCAGTGTGTGTCAGCCCCAGCTGGAAGTCAGGCCTTGGTCATAGGGGCAGGGGCTGGGGCTGGCAGTCAGGCCTTGGGTGTTGGTGTTAGTGTTAGTGTTAGCGTTGGTGTTGGTGCTGGTGCTGGAGCTGGAGCTGGAGCTGTGGCTGGGGCTGGTGTTGGGGCTGGGGCAGTGTCTGTCAGCCCCAGCTGGAAGTCAGGCCTTGGTCATAGGGCAGGGGCTGGGGCTGGCAGTCAGGCCTTGGGTGTTGGTGTTGGTGTTGGTGTTGGTGCTGGTGCTGGAGCTGGAGCTGGAGCTGTGGCTGGGGCCTGGTGTTGGGGCTGGGCTGGGGCTGGTGCTGGTGGCTGGGCAGCTGGGTGGGTGTGTGGGGCTGGGGCAGTGTCTGTCAGCCCCACCTGGAAGTCAGGCCTTGGTCTCAGGGGCAGGGGCTGGGGCAGGCAGTCAGGCCTTGGGTGTTGGTGTTGGTGTTAGTGTTGGTGTTGGTTGGTGCTGGGGCTGGGGAAGGGGCAGAGGCAGGGGCATGGGGAGCTCTACTTCTTACCAAAAGCATAAATATTTTTATTTTAATGTATTTATATTTATTTATTTTTCCTCCCCGCCCCCAATTTCAGGATCCAGTTCTGCTCTCCCCCTCTGTGCTAAAGTCAAGCCAGGATTGCTTTCAAGACCACAGACCAGCCAAGGTAAGTAGTGTTGTGCATCTGAAAATGTTGAGGCTGGGATTGGGCCTGGCACTCAGGCCTTGGGTCTTGGGTGCTGGTGCTGGTTCTAGGGGGCAGGTGGCAGGGGCAGTCTCTGACGGCCAGTCCTTGGGCGTTGGGGCTGGGTTTTGGCTGTGGGCATTGGGCTGGGGGTGGGGGTTGGGGTGTGGGCTATGGTTGGGGTGTGGGGCTAGGTTTAGGTTTGGGCCACGGGCAGGCGCTGGGGGTGACTAACTGTGTGCTGGGCGTTGGGCTGGGGCCGGGCAAGCATCTGACGGCCAGTCCTTGGGCGTTGCTGCTGGGTTTAGGCTGTGGGCATTGGGCTGGGGGTGAGGGTTGGGGTGTGGGGCTATGGTTGGGGTGGGGCTAGGTTTAGGTTTGGGCCACGGGCAGGCGCTGGGGTGGCTAACTGTGTGCTGGGCGTTGGGCTGGGGCCGGGCAAGCGTCTGACGGCCAGTCCTTGGGCGTTGCTGCTGGGTTTAGGCTGTGGGCATTGGGCTGGGGGTGAGGGTTGGGGTGTGGGGCTATGGTTGGGGTGTGGGGCTAGGTTTAGGTTTGGGCCACGGGCAGGCGCTGGAGGTGGCTAACTGTGTGCTGGGCGTTGGGCTGGGGCCGGGCAAGCGTCTGACGGCCAGTCCTTGGGCGTTGCTGCTGGGTTTAGGCTGTGGGCATTGGGCTGGGGGTGAGGGTTGGGGTGTGGGGCTATGGTTGGGGTGTGGGGCTAGGTTTAGGTTTGGGCCACGGGCAGGCGCTGGGGGTGACTAACTGTGTGCTGGGCGTTGGGCTGGGCCGGGCAAGCGTCTGACGGCCAGTCCTTGGGCGTTGCTGCTGGGTTTAGGCTGTGGGCATTGGGCTGGGGGTGAGGGTTGGGGTGTGGGGCTATGGTTGGGGTGTGGGGCTAGGGTTAGGTTTGGGCCACGGGCAGGCGCTGGAGGTGGCTAACTGTGTGCTGGGAGAAGGGCTGGGGCAGGGGCAGTGTCTGGCAGTTAGTCCTTGGGTGCACGGGCCAAGGGTTAGGTTTGGGGTATGGGCAGGGACTGGCGGGGGTTAATCGTGTGCTGGGAGAAGGGCTGGGGCAGGGGAGTGTCTGGCAGTCCTTGGGTGCACGGGCCAAGGGTTAGGTTTGGGGCATGGGCAGGGGCTGGCGGGGGTTAATCGTGTGCTGGGAGAAGGGCTGGGGCAGGGGCAGTGTCTGGCAGTCAGTCCTTGGGTGCACGGGCCAAGGGTTAGGTTTGGGGCATGGGCAGGGGCTGGCGGGGGTTAATCGTGTGCTTGGAGTAGGGCTGGGGCAGGGGCAGTGTCTGGCAGTCAGTCCTTGGGTGCACGGGCCAAGGGTTAGGTTTGGGGCATGGGCAGGGGCTGGCGGGGGTTAATCGTGTGCTTGGAGTAGGGCTGGGGCAGGGGCAGTGTCTGGCGGTCAGTCCCTGGCCTCTGGGGCCAAGCCTGGTGTTTGCAGTACCGGGCGCGTCCACAGGGCGGCGCCACCAGGCCCCCTGGGGCTGGCGGTGGTTAATTGTGTGCTGGGAGTAAGGCGGGGGCAGGGGCAGTGTCTGGCAGTCAGTCCCTGGCCTCTGGGGCCAAGCCTGGTGTTTGCAGTACCGGGCGCGTCCACAGGGCGGCACCACCAAGCCCCCTGGGGCTGGCGGTGGTGAATTGTGCCAGTGTCTGGCATTCTCCTTTCCATAGTACGTGGTATAGTTACCACAAAATGAGGGGTACATGTGCTCTCCCAGAAATTTATCAGGATTGGTGGATGCTTTGGATGGAACCTTTTTAGCAGAGCTGGCTGTTAATCTCAATTTTCTTGCACTGTGCCACAGTTCTGAAGCACTCTGCTGTCTTGTCTCCAACTCCAACCTAGCCGCCTGTGTGTTGTTCACCTGCACAAACAACTCACAGAAGGCTTTGCATGGCTCACATAGAATGTCAGGACAGTTGTGAGTCTGATGCGGTCCTACTAACCGGACATCAACTGCAGTGTTTGCAAGATTGGGTTGGGCAACAGGATTAATGCTGTAGCACTTGCCCAACAGACAGTTCTTTAGTAGGAACAGTGGTTGTGCTGGATCACTATCAACAAGCTCTTTAAACTCAGAAAGAGACAGATATCGTGAGGTGGGAGGTAGAGGGTGTGCTTGCAAGATACTTTCGTTAAATTCGCTCCCTGCCCTGTGGCGGCTGAATCTGATGTCTTGGAGTGGTTTTAGCTCAAGATTTCTGACTGTCCCTTCATTCCAACTGCGCTGTGCATCAGTACAAGCAAGCCCTGTTTTTCCAGTGATAACTGCATTCTCAATCTGTAATAACAACACAGCAAGGGAACCTATTTTGATGGCCAATGGATCATCTTATTCAGCACCTAAGAGCGGTACTCTGGAAAACACCATGCAGAATGACTCAATTATGAAATTTTATTTATAATTCGTACAGGGAAAATATATAGAACAACAATATATCCATACCTTCCACAGAACAACTGCTGCATGACTGCACAATCTCCCTAAACCGGCAATACAGGAGCATCCTAATGTCTCCACTACTCCGCTTTGTTGTATCGTAGCCCAAGCGCTATGTTTAGCCTTGGGTAGCCCATGTGTGTGTACCAAAACACGCCCCACTTTATTGCTGTGAAAATAACTGTATGCCTCAGAACTTCTCAGAAGTTCTTCACCATCAACACCCTCTGACAGGACAGAGTAGTTGATGATATCAACATGGCTGACTGCTGGCAATAGCCTCATATCATCCACCCATCTCGCTAGTTTAGAAGGATGCGGAATACGAATAAGCTGACCGTCAAATCCACGTTTATCGCTAACTAATTCATCGTTTATGTGCCATCTTCAAGGCTTAATGGAGTTATATATGCTCTCACCACAGGTGTAAAATGACACTGCTGGCTAGGGTACTGATTCTGACAGAGTGCTTATGGAAGTTCCATATGCATCATCATTTTGTCTATGTCAAAAGAACCTCTATGCTAAGCAGTGTAACAAAAGGCATCAGGTTTTTAGCCACAACACTGAGGAATCATCTCCATCAAGCTACCCCAAAGAGAAGCACTTATTTATGTACTTTTCAAATCAATGCCTCTGTTTGAGGAAAGTTTTCAGAACAAAAGTTTAGACCAGGGAAAGGTTATTTTTCTGTCTGCCTGGTGAATCCAGACCAACACCCCAACTTGATAGCACTTTCTTTTGCATTTTATGAGAAAGACACTAAAGTTGAAGTATCCGTCTGTCTCCTTACTCTGAATAAATTTCTCCTGACTGATTCTGTGCTGAAAGAATATGCGCCAAACAAATATGAAAACGGTGATGCCCACTACTGGACTACCCCAAAGAGAAGCACTTTTCATTATGTTGAAGAACTAGTGCTGCCATTTGAAGTGATTTCAGTGTGTCCCTTTCTCAGTGTGGTGATGTTTAATAGGAATCCCAGATGAAAATGTCACTGAAATTAGCCCAACAAATAGCACTTGCCAAATATCCAACACAGGTCAGTGCCATTATTAGGGTAGTCAGGGTGACAATTCTGATGCAGCTCCTTTGTGTCATCATCACTTTTCCTTACAGGTCAGCTGTCTAACACATATCCAGAAATGTGACCCAGCTTTCCCAGTCCATTTTCTGGATATCCTCCAAGCAACAAGAGACTGTGGATTATATATGCAGGTCTGGTAAAGTGGAGAAATGTTTCTGCTGCACACATTTAAAGCATATGCTGTGGCTCCATCATACCTGAGCAATTCACAGCTCCTCCCTGAAACAAACCCTTAAAGGGCAGAAATTGATCAGCATGCAAATCTGCCTTTGTCATGTGCAAAAAATTCACACGTTTATCCAAGGAAATGATGGAGAGATTAAGACCAATCCAAATGCTGTTGCCAGTTCATGTTAAAATGACACTGCTGGCTAGGGTACTGATTCTGACAGAGTGCTTATGGAAGTTCTATATGCATCATCATTTTGTCTATGTCAAAAGAACCTCTATGCTAAGCAGTGTAACAAAAGGCATCAGGTTTTTAGCCACAACACTGAGGAATCATCTCCATCAAGCTACCCCAAAGAGAAGCACTTATTTATGTACTTTTCAAATCAATGCCTCTGTTTGAGGAAACTTTTCAGAACAACAGTTTAGACAGGGAAAGGCTATTTTTCTGTCTGCCTGATGAATCCAGACAACACCCCAACTTGATAGCACTTTCTTTTGCATTTTATGAGAGAGACACTAAAGTTGAATTGTCTGTCTCCTTGCTCTGAATAAATTTCTCCGGACTGATTCTGTGCTGAAAGAATATGCATCAAACAAATATGAAAACGGTGATGCCCACTACTTGGACTACCCCAAAGAGAAGCACTTTTCATTATGTTGAAGAACTAGTGCTGCCATTTGAAGTGATTTCAGTGTGTCCCTTTCTCAGTGTGGTGATGTTTAATAGGAATCCCAGATGAAAATGTCACTGAAATTACCCCAACAAATAGCACTTGCCAAATATCCAACACAGGTCAGTGCCATTATTAGGGTAGTCAGGGTGACAATTCTGATGCAGCTCCTTTGTGTCATCATCACTTTTCCTTACAGGTCAGCTGTCTAATACATATCCAGAAATGTGACCCTGCTTTCCCAGTCCATTTTCTGGATATCCTCCAAGCACCAAGAGACTGTGGATTATATATGCAGGTATGGTAAAGTGGAGAAATGTTTCTGCTGACACATTTAAAGCATATCCTGTGGCCTATCATACCTGAGCAATTCACAGCTCCTCCCTGAAACACACCCTTAAATGGCAGACATTGATCAGCATGCAAATCTGCCTTTGTCATGTGCAAAAAATTCACACGTTTATCCAAGGAAATGATGGAGAGATTAAGACCAATCCAAATGCTGTTGCCAGTTCATGTTAAAATGACACTGCTGGCTAGGGTACTGATTCTGACAGAGTGCTTATGGAAGTTCTATATGCATCATCATTTTGTTTATGTCAAAAGAACCTCTATAATAAGCAGTGTAACAAAAGGCATCAGGTTTTTAGCCACAACACTGAGGAATCATCTCCATCAAGCTACCCCAAAGAGAAGCACTTATTTATGTACTTTTCAAATCAATGCCTCTGTTTGAGGAAACTTTTCAGAACAACAGTTTAGAATAGGAAAGGCTATTTTTCTGTCTGCCTGATGAATCCAGACCAACACCCCAACTTGATAGCACTTTCTTTTGCATTTTATGAGAGAGACACTAAAGTTGAATTGTCTGTCTCCTTGCTCTGAATAAATTTCTCCGGACTGATTCTGTGCTGAAAGAATATGCATCAAACAAATATGAAAACGGTGATGCCCACTACTTGGACTACCCCAAAGAGAAGCACTTTTCATTATGTTGAAGAACTAGTGCTGCCATTTGAAGTGATTTCAGTGTGTCCCTTTCTCAGTGTGGTGATGTTTAATAGGAATCCCAGATGAAAATGTCACTGAAATTACCCCAACAAATAGCACTTGCCAAATATCCAACACAGGTCAGTGCCATTATTAGGGTAGTCAGGGTGACAATTCTGATGCAGCTCCTTTGTGTCATCATCACTTTTCCTTACAGGTCAGCTGTCTAATACATATCCAGAAATGTGACCCTGCTTTCCCAGTCCATTTTCTGGATATCCTCCAAGCACCAAGAGACTGTGGATTATATATGCAGGTATGGTAAAGTGGAGAAATGTTTCTGCTGTACACATTTAAAGCATATCCTGTGGCTCTATCATACCTGAGCAATTCACAGCTCCTCCCTGAAACACACCCTTAAATGGCAGACATTGATCAGCATGCAAATCTGCCTTTGTCAAGTGCAAAAAATTCACACTTTTATCCAAGGAAATGATGGAGAGATTAAGACCAATCCAAATGCTGTTGCCAGTTCATGTTAAAATGACACTGCTGGCTAGGGTACTGATTCTGACAGAGTGCTTATGGAAGTTCTATATGCATCATCATTTTGTCTATGTCAAAAGAACCTCTATATAAGCAGTGTAACAAAAGGCATCAGGTTTTTAGCCACAACACTGAGGAATCATCTCCATCAAGCTACCCCAAAGAGAAGCACTTATTTATATACTTTTCAAATCAATGCCTCTATCTGAGGAAACTTTTCAGAACAACAGTTTAGAATAGAAAAGGCTATTTTTCTGTCTGCCTGATGAATCTAGACCAACACCCCAACTTGATAGCACTTTCTTTTGCATTTTATGAGAGAGACACTAAAGTTGAATTGTCTGTCTCCTTGCTCTGAATAAATTTCTCCGGACTGATTCTGTGCTGAAAGAATATGCATCAAACAAATATGAAAACGGTGATGCCCACTACTTGGACTACCCCAAAGAGAAGCACTTTTCATTATGTTGAAGAACTAGTGCTGCCATTTGAAGTGATTTCAGTGTGTCCCTTTCTCAGTGTGGTGATGTTTAATAGGAATCCCAGATGAAAATGTCACTGAAATTACCCCAACAAATAGCACTTGCCAAATATCCAACACAGGTCAGTGCCATTATTAGGGTAGTCAGGGTGACAATTCTGATGCAGCTCCTTTGTGTCATCATCACTTTTCCTTACAGGTCAGCTGTCTAATACATATCCAGAAATGTGACCCTGCTTTCCCAGTCCATTTTCTGGATATCCTCCAAGCACCAAGAGACTGTGGATTATATATGCAGGTATGGTAAAGTGGAGAAATGTTTCTGCTGTACACATTTAAAGCATATCCTGTGGCTCTATCATACCTGAGCAATTCACAGCTCCTCCCTGAAACACACCCTTAAATGGCAGAATTGATCAGCATGCAAATCTGCCTTTGTCAGTGCAAAAAATTCACACTTTATCCAAGGAAATGATGGAGAGATTAAGACCAATCCAAATGCTGTTGCCAGTTCATGTTAAAATGACACTGCTGGCTAGGGTACTGATTCTGACAGAGTGCTTATGGAAGTTCTATATGCATCATCATTTTGTCTATGTCAAAAGAACCTCTATAATAAGCAGTGTAACAAAAGGCATCAGGTTTTTAGCCACAACACTGAGGAATCATCTCCATCAAGCTACCCCAAAGAGAAGCACTTATTTATATACTTTTCAAATCAATGCCTCTATCTGAGGAAACTTTTCAGAACAACAGTTTAGAATAGAAAAAGGCTATTTTTCTGTCTGCCTGATGAATCTAGATCAACACCCCAACTTGATAGCACTTTCTTTTGCATTTTATGAGAGAGACACTAAAGTTGAATTGTCTGTCTCCTTGCTCTGAATAAATTTCTCCGACTGATTCTGTGCTGAAAGAATATGCATCAAACAAATATGAAAACGGTGATGCCCACTACTTGGACTACCCCAAAGAGAAGCACTTTTCATTATGTTGAAGAACTAGTGCTGCCATTTGAAGTGATTTCAGTGTGTCCCTTTCTCAGTGTGGTGATGTTTAATAGGAATCCCAGATGAAAATGTCACTGAAATTACCCAACAAATAGCACTTGCCAAATATCCAACACAGGTCAGTGCCATTATTAGGGTAGTCAGGGTGACAATTCTGATGCAGCTCCTTTGTGTCATCATCACTTTTCCTTACAGGTCAGCTGTCTAACACATATCCAGAAATGTGACCCAGCTTTTCCAGTCAGTCAGTCCAGTCCAGTCAGACTCAGAAAGAGACAGATACCGTGAGGTGGGAGGTAGAGGGTGTGCTTGCAAGATACTTTCGTGAAATTCGCTCCCTGCCCTGTGGTGGCTGAATCTGATGTCTTGGAGTGGTTTTAGCTCAAGATTTCTGACTGTCCCTTCATTCCAACTGCGCTGTGCATCAGTACAAGCAAGCCCTGTTTTTCCAGTGATAACTGCATTCTCAATCTGTAATAACAACACAGCAAGGGAACCTATTTTGATGGTCAATGGATCATCTTATTCAGCACCTCAGAGCGGTACTCCGGAAAACACCATGCAGAATGACTTAATTATGAAAATTTTATTTATAATTCGTACAGGGAAAATATATAGAACAACAATATATCCATACTTCCACAGAACAGCTGCTGCATGACTGCACGATCTCCCTAAACCGGCAATACAGGAGCATCCCAATGTCTCCACTACTCCGCTTTGTTGTACCGTAGCCCAAGCGCTATGTTTAGCCTGGCTAATGCTTTGGCTCCTCTCCACCTCCACTTTCAAAAGCACATAATTACCATGTGTGTGTACCAAAACACGCCCCACTTTATTGCTGTGAAAATAACTGTATGCCTCAGAACTTCTCAGAAGTTCTTCACCATCAACACCCTCTGACAGGACAGAGTAGTTGATGATATCAACATGGCTGACTGCTGGCAATAGCCTCATATCATCCACCCATCTCGCTAGTTTAGAAGGATGCGGAATACGAATAAGCTGACCGTCAAATCCACATTTATCGCTAACTAATTCATCGTTTATGTGCCATCTTCAAGGCTTAATGGAGTTATAAGTGCTCTCACCACAGGTGTTAGCCGCTAGCCCCATATAGCTTCAACGTAAACAAACATCGACCGGAAGTAGCAAACAGTACGTGTCCGTTGAGCCACAATGTATCATGGGAAATAGAATGCTCAGCGCATAAGGTGAATACCCGAGTGTATTAGGCCAATGCGTGTTTTGCCGAAGCCAAGCCGATGGCTCTCCTTACTGCTGGAAAACTGAAATGCGCCCGATTCTGTTTTGCCGAGCCAAATTCCAATTCCCCGGTAAGCTGCACTCCTACGGTCTTCTCAGGTTTAGTTGCATCCATTACCACCTACGCCATTGATTCAGGATCACGTCCGAGTTAAGCTCAGACACACAAGGCAAGTTACAACCAACAGTCCTAGCTAGCGTGTAGGTAAGACCCCTAGACAACGCATTAGGTAAATGAGCTAGCTTTGTACCCTCTGTTTGTCTTCTTTTGTTGTTTGCGGTGACTGTTTTGCTTGCGGCAAGCGCTCGGTGGACCGTAGGGTGGATTATCGGTGTATGTAACAGTTGGGGGCTCGTCCGGGAGCTGTTTAGTTTTGTTACCTGTGGCGTTATGTGTTTAGAACTGTATGGTGTTTGTGGAGATTAGTAATCTTAAAGCAGTTTGTGTAGCGAGCTGCTAATTAGTTTTGAATTTGTGTTGGTATTTGTTTGTCGAATCGACTAGCCATTCGTGGGTTAGCCTTTGGTTTGTTTAAGTGGCTGCTATCGTTTTCTTGTCCTTGTATGCAACTGTATCGCGCCGCTTGAGCGGATCTAGTATTTTGTTGAAGTTCGATAATTGCCTCTCGTAAGACTTTCTACAGCATAACTGGTTTGAGTGCTCCTGTTTAGTTTTAAGCACTTTCCCAGATAGCAAACACACGTTGGCCATACATCACTTGCCAACAGTGGGCAACATAATTTAGGCCGCCGGGGACACGTTGGGCCAACGTCGTCAAAAGGCAAAAATGCGTTGGAATTCCCAACGATTGCCAACGTTGACTTATAGCTTTAGCCAATAATTTCTTTTTCCATTGCCAACTTTACCCGATGATTTCATTTTAATTAAACCTACCATGAGATTTGTTTTGTAGGAAACTCATAAACATCGTATGGAATTACACTAGACATGCTACTGGTAGTATAATAATTTATTGAAGGTTTAGAATATTTAAAATTAAAAAGAAGAATAAATAAATGTGGGCGAGTGTGTGGGAGTCCTCATTCGTCCAGGCTGCTGCTGCTGCCGCTTTCGTCGCTGTCCGTGTCCACGTCCACCACTAGTGGCTGTACAACAGTTGGCTGCACACATCTCTGCAGCTGTACACCTGGAATAAAGATCATCACAGTTAGACGTTCAAATCGGTGGATACAGGTAATGTTTAGCTTTCTTATTTTCTAACTTAAGCTTTGTGCATGTAGACGTATCGTAATGATAGCAATACTGCAGAATTTTCTCACACTGCGTGGCTGCAGGTGGAATGCGCTAACTAGCTTGCTCAATTTTTGGCTGTGTGTGACAGCAGTGACGCGCACTACTTCTTCTTCTTCTTCTTATTATTATTATCAGCAATAAAACTCTAAAAATCAGAGTAGAGCAAAGAAAGTAGTTGAGGGGAGACGACCTCCCTTACACATCGTAGATGTAGCAGGTTAGCAATCACTTGTGTTTTTACAGATCTGTGTTGTACAGTATTTGTCGATCAACCCAATTAATATGTGTGTTAATTAGGGGAATCCTGTATTTTCCCCCCTGTTTTCATTTGCAATCATATGTGTATTCCCACGTTTTGTATGATTTATTATGTTACGTATGTATCATCTAGTGTAGTGCTAGCTGTGAGCTGATACTGTCCTGTTAACGATTCAGAGAAGTTGTTAGCCTACGACTTAAATGCATTCAAATGTAGTGAGTATTTTATAGCTACGGTATTCTCACTCTATAACGTCACTGTTTATGCCTGAAAAGATTACCAAGATAGCAAAAAAAGATTTTTGGTCAAAAGGCTTTGTGTGGCAGAATTGAATTGTTTTTGCTGTTCATACCTCGCTGCTGTCTTTCTGCTCTCCTCTTCCTTCCTCCACTCCTGTCCCCACTGCATTTGAGCCAGGTCTTTACAACTGCCCGCAGTCGCTGGCAGAGATTTTATGGGCGGCTAATGCACCTACTGTAAATAGATAAAAGTTGATTTTCAAGTTTCGGCAGTGCAATACAACGGTACAAAGTTCATCAGATTCACATTGACAAGATGCATACAGTACAGGGTTATTAAAAAAGAATGAATCGATTTCATAATTCATAGTTCAATATTTTACTAAGGAAAAGGGTCACTCCGTGTCAATTCACACACCCTCCCCAGGTACCCCTCTTCGATTTGCCTAATTTTTCATGTACAGGTACCTCTTGATGCCAACTGAAAGAATCCCTGCCCTGCTTCCTGCCTCTAACAGTTTTGGAGATGAGGCCCTCAAAAGTTTGGCTCCTCCACTCTAGTCAGGTCATCCTCAGAATTCATGGGAAATCTGAATTCTTCAGAGATGTCATGGCTTTCTACCTGCTGGCGTCCTGTTAAGGCCAGGAGGAGCAAGTTGTTTTGCTTCACCAAGACCTTGACCACGGCACGCAGGAGGGCGTGATCCCGTTCTACAAGACAGAAAAATGGCAAGACCTTCATGCTAAACTTAAAATGCTTAAACAGATTTTCAGTATTGCTATAGAAGGCGAGCTGTTTTTATACAAAATTGATTTTCCAGATTTGTGGAGATCTGGGCAAGAGTGGCGGAGGTATGGGCAACAACTGCAAGTAAGAATATCTGTAAGTGTCTTACAGGACCATAGACAAAGATGAAGACAAAGAAATGACAGAATAAGGGACATTGGCATGACATGCACATTTTGTGTTTGCATTACTTATTCATATATAAGAATATATAGAATATGTTTATAGTTAATATATTTTAACAACAGTGGCATTAGCTGTGGTTGCACCACCTGATTTCTGCTACAAAAAATTTGCGCGTCATGTCAATGACGCATACACAAGTAGCGCCAGACACAGCACATCCAGCTTAAGCAGCCATTTTTATTCAATATTGCAATGGATTGTATTGTACAGTGGGCTGCATACATTTTCATACCACCTGAACATTTCGACATTTTGCCATGTTACCCAAGAATATCAGAAAATGACACATGTAGGGCATTTAAAGGTTGCTAAAGTTGTTGAAAATGACCTCTGTGAAGTATGTGGAGTTTCTGACTAACCAGTTTCTTCAATGGCACAAAAAAGAAGAACTGTGCTTTCTGTAACAAAATCATCTTCATCATGATGGTGCACCATCTCATGCTGCAATGAGTACCTGTATGTCATTGACTGCTATTGGCATAATAGAAGAGAAACTCATCCTCCCCTGACCACACTCCTGCTCAAAATCATAAACCAGTTAAAAATTGTAAGAATTTGCATTTTGCACTTTTGGGTCTTAACAGGGTTATAGCTAAATTCTGTGAGTAAGTGAGCAACAATAACGGTGGACTCATTTCTCATTACTGAGTCCACTCCTTTCCACTCTTAATTTTCTGTTTTGTTTTTTTTTTCTTGTGTGTTTTTACTTGTGTTCTTAAAACTTTTGATGAGGTGATTAACAGCTTATTTTGGTTAAATTGTTGCTTTCAATAAATTGCCTTCTCAAATTCTTGCAATTTTTCAACTGGTCTTAAGATTTTGAGCAGGACGACGCTCAAGCCAAGGCATCCAAATAGCGCCCCTGGGTGGCTATTCTGACATCTTGCAAAGAAAGGCAAGCAGAAACTCTCCACACACTTTGTGTTGGTCTTTCATATAAACCCTCAAAGAAATATTTATGTTAAGTCATGACGTGCAAAATGTTGAAAAGTTTAAGGGGTGTCATACTTATGCAGCCAACTGTATGTTGTAAATAATGTTAAATTTTGGTGTTGGTTTGAAGTAAATTTGACAATTTTTCAGAGTTACCATATGGCCAAAAATGGGATTTGTGTTACAACAGTTTGGAATGCGGTGTTGTACCTGTGTCTAGGTGCTGCAGAGTGTGGGGGGTGAACACAGGTGGCAGTTGGAGCAGGGGCTGTGGTTGGCGATGAAGCTGTGTATCTCTTTTCTTAGCCCTACATTGGAACAATAAAACAAAGTATAAACAACTGCACAATGTTAGTAAAAAGTGCCTTGCCTATCACAAAATGTCCCTATGTGAGAGAAAATGTGTGGCCATCTGTTATCAGACCAGATATGGTTTCTCCCCTCGTCTTTGCAGGGAA
>PYXC01002670.1:0-12359 GCA_015244755.2 Tenualosa ilisha
GTTTCTGCAGCACACATTTAAAGCATATCCTGTGGCCCTATCATACCTGAGCAATTCACAGCTCCTCCCTGAAACACACCCTTAAATGGCAGAAATTGATCTGCATGCAAATTGCCTTTGTCATGTGCAAAAAATTCACACGTTTACCCAAGGAAATGATGGAGAGATTAAGACCAATCCAAATGCTGTTGCCAGTTCATGTTAAAATGACACTGCTGGCTAGGGTACTGATTCTGACAGAGTGCTTATGGAAGTTCTATATGCATCATCATTTTGTCTATGTCAAAAGAACCTCTATGTAAGCAGTGTAACAAAAGGCATCAGGTTTTTAGCCACAACACTGAGGAATCATCTCCATCAAGCTACCCCAAAGAGAAGCACTTATTTATGTACTTTTCAAATCAATGCCTCTGTTTGAGGAAAGTTTTCAGAACAAAAGTTTAGACCAGGGAAAGGTTATTTTTCTGTCTGCCTGGTGAATCCAGACCAACACCCCAACTTGATAGCACTTTCTTTTGCATTTTATGAGAAAGACACTAAAGTTGAAGTATCCGTCTGTCTCCTTACTCTGAATAAATTTCTCCTGACTGATTCTGTGCTGAAAGAATATGCGTCAAACAAATATGAAAACGGTGATGCCCACTACTTGGACTACCCCAAAGAGAAGCACTTTTCATTATGTTGAAGAACTAGTGCTGCCATTTGAAGTGATTTCAGTGTGTCCCTTTCTCAGTGTGGTGATGTTTAATAGGAATCCCAGATGAAAATGTCACTGAAATTAGCCCAACAAATAGCACTTGCCAAATATCCAACACAGGTCAGTGCCATTATTAGGGTAGTCAGGGTGACAATTCTGATGCAGCTCCTTTGTGTCATCATCACTTTTCCTTACAGGTCAGCTGTCTAATACATATCCAGAAATGTGACCCAGCTTTCCCAGTCCATTTTCTGGATATCCTCCAAGCACAAGAGACTGTGGATTATATATGCAGGTCTGGTAAAGTGGAGAAATGTTTCTGCTGTACACATTTAAAGCATATCCTGTGGCTCTATCATACCTGAGCAATTCACAGCTCCTCCCTGAAACACACCCTTAAAGGCAGAAATTGATCAGCATGCAAATCTGCCTTTGTCATGTGCAAAAAATTCACACGTTTATCCAAGGAAATGATGGAGAGATTAAGACCAATCCAAATGCTGTTGCCAGTTCATGTTAAAATGACACTGCTGGCTAGGGTACTGATTCTGACAGAGTGCTTATGGAAGTTCTATATGCATCATCATTTTGTCTATGTCAAAAGAACCTCTATGCTAAGCAGTGTAACAAAAGGCATCAGGTTTTTAGCCACAACACTGAGGAATCATCTCAATCAAGCTACCCCAAAGAGAAGCACTTATTTATGTATTTTTCAAATCAATGCCTCTGTTTGAGGAAACTTTTCAGAAAACAGTTTAGAGCAGGGAAAGGCTATTTTTCTGTCTGCCGATGAATCCAGATCAACACCCCAACTTGATAGCACTTTCTTTTGCATTTTATGAGAGAGACACTAAAGTTGAATTGTCTGTCTCCTTGCTCTGAATAAATTTCTCCGGACTGATTCTGTGCTGAAAGAATATGCATCAAACAATATGAAAACGGTGATGCCCACTACTTGGACTACCCCAAAGAGAAGCACTTTTCATTATGTTGAAGAACTAGTGCTGCCATTTGAAGTGATTTCAGTGTGTCCCTTTCTCAGTGTGGTGATGTTTAATAGGAATCTCAGATGAAAATGTCACTGAAATTACCCCAACAAATAGCACTTGCCAAATATCCAACACAGGTCAGTGCCATTGTTAGGGTAGTCAGGGTGACAATTCTGATGCAGCTCCTTTGTGTCATCATCACTTTTCCTTACAGGTCAGCTGTCTAATACATATCCAGAAATGTGACCCAGCTTTCCCAGTCCATTTTCTGGATATCCTCCAAGCACCAAGAGACTGTGGATTATATATGCAGGTATGGTAAAGTGGAGAAATGTTTCTGCTGTACACATTTAAAGCATATCCTGTGGCTCTATCATACCTGAGCAATTCACAGCTCCTCCCTGAAACACACCCTTAAATGGCAGACATTGATCAGCATGCAAATCTGCCTTTGTCAAGTGCAAAAAATTCACACTTTTATCCAAGGAAATGATGGAGAGATTAAGACCAATTCAAATGCTGTTGCCAGTTCATGTTAAAATGACACTGCTGGCTAGGGTACTGATTCTGACAGAGTGCTTATGGAAGTTCTATATGCATCATCATTTTGTTTATGTCAAAAGAACCTCTATAATAAGCAGTGTAACAAAAGGCATCAGGTTTTTAGCCACAACACTGAGGAATCATCTCCATCAAGCTACCCCAAAGAGAAGCACTTATTTATGTACTTTTCAAATCAATGCCTCTGTTTGAGGAAACTTTTCAGAACAACAGTTTAGATCAGGAAAGGCTATTTTTCTGTCTGCCTGATGAATCCAGACCAACACCCCAACTTGATAGCACTTTCTTTTGCATTTTATGAGAGAGACACTAAAGTTGAAGTGTCTGTCTCCTTCTCTGAATAATTTCTCCGACTGATTCTGTGCTGAAAGAATATGCCAAACAATATGAAAACGGTGATGCCCACTACTGGACTACCCCAAAGAGAAGCACTTTTCATTATGTTGAAGAACTAGTGCTGCCATTTGAAGTGATTTCAGTGTGTCCCTTTCTCAGTGTGGTGATGTTTAATAGGAATCCCAGATGAAAATGTCACTGAAATTAGCCCAACAAATAGCACTTGCCAAATATCCAACACAGGTCAGTGCCATTATTAGGGTAGTCAGGGTGACAATTCTGATGCAGCTCCTTTGTGTCATCATCACTTTTCCTTACAGGTCAGCTGTCTAACACATATCCAGAAATGTGACCCAGCTTTTCCAGTCAGTCAGTCCAGTCCAGTCAGACTCAGAAAGAGACAGATACCGTGAGGTGGGAGGTAGAGGGTGTGCTTGCAAGATACTTTCGTGAAATTCGCTCCCTGCCCTGTGGTGGCTGAATCTGATGTCTTGGAGTGGTTTTAGCTCAAGATTTCTGACTGTCCCTTCATTCCAACTGCGCTGTGCATCAGTACAAGCAAGCCCTGTTTTTCCAGTGATAACTGCATTCTCAATCTGTAATAACAACACAGCAAGGGAACCTATTTTGATGGTCAATGGATCATCTTATTCAGCACCTCAGAGCGGTACTCCGGAAAACACCATGCAGAATGACTCAATTATGAAAATTTTATTTATAATTCGTACAGGGAAAATATATAGAACAACAATATATCCATACTTCCACAGAACAGCTGCTGCATGACTGCACGATCTCCCTAAACCGGCAATACAGGAGCATCCCAATGTCTCCACTACTCCGCTTTGTTGTACCGTAGCCCAAGCGCTATGTTTAGCCTGGCTAATGCTTTGGCTCCTCTCCACCTCCACTTTCAAAAGCACATAATTACCATGTGTGTGTACCAAAACACGCCCCACTTTATTGCTGTGAAAATAACTGTATGCCTCAGAACTTCTCAGTAGTTCTTCACCATCAACACCCTCTGACAGGACAGAGTAGTTGATGATATCAACATGGCTGACTGGCCTCATATCATCCACCCATCTCGCTAGTTTAGAAGGATGCGGAATACGAATGAGCTGACCGTCAAATCCACATTCATCGCTAACTAATTCATCGTTTATGTGCCATCTTCAAGGCTATAAGTGCTCTCACCACAGGTGTTAGCCGCTAGCCTCCATATAGCTTCAACGTAAACAAACATCGACCGGAAGTAGCAAACAGTACGTGTCCGTTGAGCCACAATGTATCATGGGAAATAGAATGCTCAGCGCATAAGGTGAATACCCGAGTGTATTAGGCCAATGCGTGTTTTGCCGAAGTCAAGCCGATGGCTCTCCTTACTGCTGGAAAACTGAAATGCGCCCGATTCTGTTTTGCCGAGCCAAATTCCAATTCCCCGGTAAGCTGCACTCCTACGGTCTTCTCAGGTTTAGTTGCATCCATTACCACCTACGCCATTGATTCAGGATCACGTCCGAGTTAAGCTCAGACACACAAGGCAAGTTACAACCAACAGTCCTAGCTAGCGTGTAGGTAAGACCCCTAGACAACGCATTAGGTAAATGAGCTAGCTTTGTACCCTCTGTGTGTCTTCTTTTGTTGTTTGCGGTGACTGTTTTGCTTGCGGCAAGCGCTCGGTGGACCGTAGGGTGGATTATCGGTGTATGTAACAGTTGGGGGCTCGTCCGGGAGCTGTTTAGTTTTGTTACCTGTGGCGTTATGTGTTTAGAACTGTATGGTGTTTGTGGAGATTAGTAATCTTAAAGCAGTTTGTGTAGCGAGCTGCTAATTAGTTTTGAATTTGTGTTGGTATTTGTTTGTCGAATCGACTAGCCATTCGTGGGTTAGCCTTTGGTTTGTTTAAGTGGCTGCTATCGTTTTCTTGTCCTTGTATGCAACTGTATCGCGCCGCTTGAGCGGATCTAGTATTTTGTTGAAGTTCGATAATTGCCTCTCGTAAGACTTTCTACAGCATAACTGGTTTGAGTGCTCCTGTTTAGTTTTAAGCACTTTCCCAGATAGCAAACACACGTTGGCCATACATCACTTGCCAACAGTGGGCAACATAATTTAGGCCGCCGGGGACACGTTGGGCCAACGTCGTCAAAAGGCAAAAATGAGTTGGAATTCCCAACGATTGCCAACGTTGACTTATAGCTTTAGCCAATAATTTCTTTTTCCATTGCCAACTTTACCCGATGATTTCATTTTAATTAAACCTACCATGAGATTTGTTTTGTAGGAAACTCATAAACATCGTATGGAATTACACTAGACATGCTACTGGTAGTATAATAATTTATTGAAGGTTTAGAATATTTAAAATTAAAAAGAAGAATAAATAAATGTGGGCGAGTGTGTGGGAGTCCTCATTCGTCCAGGCTGCTGCTGCTGCCGCTTTCGTCGCTGTCCGTGTCCACGTCCACCACTAGTGGCTGTACAACAGTTGGCTGCACACATCTCTGCAGCTGTACACCTGGAATAAAGATCATCACAGTTAGACGTTCAAATCGGTGGATACAGGTAATGTTTAGCTTTCTTATTTTCTAACTTAAGCTTTGTGCATGTAGACGTATCGTAATGATAGCAATACTGCAGAATTTTCTCACACTGCGTGGCTGCAGGTGGAATGCGCTAACTAGCTTGCTCAATTTTTGGCTGTGTGTGACAGCAGTGACGCGCACTACTTCTTCTTCTTCTTCTTCTTCTTCTTCTTCTTCTTATTATTATCAGCAATAAAACTCTAAAAATCAGAGTAGAGCAAAGAAAGTAGTTGAGGGGAGACGACCTCCCTTACACATCGTAGATGTAGCAGGTTAGCAATCACTTGTGTTTTTACAGATCTGTGTTGTACAGTATTTGTCGATCAACCCAATTAATATGTGTGTTAATTAGGGGAATCCTGTATTTTCCCCCCTGTTTTCATTTGCAATCATATGTGTATTCCCACGTTTTGTATGATTTATTATGTTACGTATGTATCATCTAGTGTAGTGCTAGCTGTGAGCTGATACTGTCCTGTTAAATTGTTAACGATTCAGAGAAGTTGTTAGCCTACGACTTAAATGCATTCAAATGTAGTGCGTATTTTATAGCTACGGTATTCTCACTCTATAACGTCACTGTTTATGCCTGAAAAGATTACCAAGATAGCAAAAAAAGATTTTTGGTCAAAAGGCTTTGTGTGGCAGAATTGAATTGTTTTTGCTGTTCATACCTCACTGCTGTCTTTCTGCTCTCCTCTTCCTTCCTCCACTCCTGTCCCCACTGCATTTGAGCCAGGTCTTTACAACTGCCGCGCAGTCGCTGGCAGAGATTTTATGGGCGGCTAATGCACCTACTGTAAAAGATAAAAGTTGATTTTCAAGTTTCGGCAGTGCAATACAACGGTACGAAGTTCATCAGATTCACATTGACAAGATGCATACAGTACAGGGTTATTAAAAAAGAATGAATCGATTTCATAATTCATAGTTCAATATTTTACTAAGGAAAAGGGTCACTCCGTGTCAATTCACACACCCTCCCCAGGTACCCCTCTTCGATTTGCCTAATTTTTCATGTACAGGTACCTCTTGATGCCAACTGAAAGAATCCCTGCCCTGCTTCCTGCCTCTAACAGTTTTGGAGATGAGGCCCTCAAAAGTTTGGCTCCTCCACTCTAGTCAGGTCATCCTCAGAATTCATGGGAAATCTGAATTCTTCAGAGATATCATGGCTTTCTACCTGCTGGCGTCCTGTTAAGGCCAGGAGGAGCAAGTTGTTTTGCTTCACCAAGACCTTGACCACGGCACGCAGGAGGGCGTGATCCCGTTCTACAAGACAGAAAAATGGCAAGACCTTCATGCTAAACTTAAAATGCTTAAACAGATTTTCAGTATTGCTATAGAAGGCGAGCTGTTTTTATACAAAATTGATTTTCCAGATTTGTGGAGATCTGGGCAAGAGTGGCGGAGGTATGGGCAACAACTGCAAGTAAGAATATCTGTAAGTGTCTTACAGGACCATAGACAAAGATGAAGACAAAGAAATGACAGAATAAGGGACATTGGCATGACATGCACATTTTGTGTTTGCATTACTTATTCATATATAAGAATATATAGAATATGTTTATAGTTAATATATTTTAACAACAGTGGCATTAGCTGTGGTTGCACCACCTGATTTCTGCTACAAAAAATTTGCGCGTCATGTCAATGACGCATACACAAGTAGCGCCAGACACAGCACATCCAGCTTAAGCAGCCATTTTTATTCAATATTGCAATGGATTGTATTGTACAGTGGGCTGCATACATTTTCATACCACCTGAACATTTCGACATTTTGCCATGTTAGCCAAGAATATCAGAAAATGACACATGTAGGGCATTTAAAGGTTGCTAAAGTTGTTGAAAATGACCTCTGTGAAGTATGTGGAGTTTCTGACTAACCAGTTTCTTCAATGGCACAAAAAAGAAGAACTGTGCTTTCTGTAACAAAATCATCTTCATTCATGATGGTGCACCATCTCATGCTGCAATGAGTACCTGTATGTCATTGACTGCTATTGGCATAATAGAAGAGAAACTCATCCTCCCCTGACCACACTCCTGCTCAAAATCATAAAACCAGTTAAAAATTGTAAGAATTTGCATTTTGCACTTTTGGGTCTTAACAGGGTTATAGCTAAATTCTGTGAGTAAGTGAGCAACAATAACGGTGGACTCATTTCTCATTACTGAGTCCACTCCTTTCCACTCTTAATTTTCTGTTTTGTTTTTTTTTCTTGTGTGTTTTTACTTGTGTTCTTAAAACTTTTGATGAGGTGATTAACAGCTTATTTTGGTTAAATTGTTGCTTTCAATAAATTGCCTTCTCAAATTCTTGCAATTTTTCAACTGGTCTTAAGATTTTGAGCAGGACGACGCTCAAGCCAAGGCATCCAAATAGCGCCCCTGGGTGGCTATTCTGACATCTTGCAAAGAAAGGCAAGCAGAAACTCTCCACACACTTTGTGTTGGTCTTTCATATAAACCCTCAAAGAAATGTTGAAAAGTTTAAGGGGTGTCAATACTTATGCAGCCAACTGTATGTTGTAAATAATGTTAAATTTTGGTGTTGGTTTGAAGTAAATTTGACAATTTTTCAGAGTTACCATATGGCCAAAAATGGGATTTGTGTTACAACAGTTTGGAATGCGGTGTTGTACCTGTGTCTAGGTGCTGCAGAGTGTGGGGGGTGAACACAGGTGGCAGTTGGAGCAGGGGCTGTGGTTGGCGATGAAGCTGTGTATCTCTTTTCTTAGCCCTACATTGGAACAATAAAACAAAGTATAAACAACTGCACAATGTTAGTAAAAAGTGCCTTGCCTATCACAAAATGTCCCTATGTGAGAGAAAATGTGTGGCCATCTGTTATCAGACCAGATATGGTTTCTTCCCTCGTCTGCAGGAAGAATGTCCTTTGGCTTCATGGAAGGCCTGCAATAGAAAAACAAAACCATAATTGGATAGGGGCAAATCTTCAGCACATGCTGTTTACTGTTCAGTCCTTACATTCGCATTCTTTTACCCCCTTCATTCTCAGAAGTGAGGGAGCACCTATGTAAGGCTTTAGGAAGTTTCTTCCGGGCTGCTTCATAAGTGTCTGTATTGAAGAGAGAAGGTGTAGAGAAGAATAAGGTGAGCGAAAGTTTAAGCCAAAGGAGAGAAAAGTAGTATATCCTACTTTTGTCCGTCTCGTCGTATGTCTTGAGGACCTTTACAAAATACTCCCCCCCCAAGTCTTGTCTGGCTCAGCTGTTTGAAGCACAGCTGTCTTTGCCCTTTTTGTGTCTTTGTAGGGTGGCCAGAAGGCCACCTTCTGCTCAACACTTAGCCAACGGCAAGGCACGACCTCCACCTCTTCTGATTCGGTGAAATGTACAATCGCATACATCTAAACAATAGCATACTTTAATCAGGTAAAACATATTGAAAATCAAGATATAGATTTAGGAGTGAGATTGAGCTGATAGCAACTAATTCAATTAATTTACATGTGATTAAGAGGAAATACTACAAGTTTTTTGTTTGTATTCCAGTGCAACCATCTGAAAGTCAATATCTTTGACTGTTATGGATGTGGTCTGTCTTGCCAGGTTCTCTACCACAGCCGTCCCCAGTTCAGTGGAAGCGACAGGATGGCGGAAAAATGGACGCTGATCTAAGTATTGCCGCACAACAAAGGATGCACCACCAAGCTTTCCAAATATGGCCTCCCTTTTGAACGTGGCACCACCACACGATACAATGTTATTGCCGTCCTTTGTGGAGAGGGTGAATCTGTCAGAGGTGTATTGAGAGAGTAAGGTTGGACTAGGTTCATCACAAAATGGACTGACCGTGTTGATGTTCGCTTTTTCAGGTAACCATCTCACAATTTGCTGCAACGTCTGATTTGGCTTTCTGATTTGTTTTTTCAATTCATACAGAAAATTTTCAAAGGGGAAAGCAGAAATTTGTGGCAGTGGGCCATATTTTCTTACATCACTTGCCAGGTGAATTAAACTGTGGATGTTGTACACAAGAAAGTTGCCGTAGATTGCATGGAAATTTTGGACAAAGACTTTAAGGAGACTTTCTGCATAGTCACAGTACAGGTTGTGGAGACGGGGGGAACATAAAATAGTGATTGCGACGTGGAGCAAGAGAAAATGTTCGTACATGTGCTTTGGTAATGTTTTCTTAAGAGCAGTTGGGCCAGTATGTAATAAAAAAGTACGAAATTCAGTGGCCTTCCACCGATCAACCTTTCGTAGGGAACTTCCCTTACGCCCAAACTCCTTTGGCAGCCCCTTTCCCAATTTAACTAGATGGTCCGAAATTACGTTGATGGCTTGATTCCCAATTCGTGTTGGAAGAGGACCTTTCTGCCGCAGCCATATTAGTTTACGCACCACTCCCAGGCAAACCATGGGCATGAAGTCTAGAACAAACTGGGATACCAAGCCAACATTTAGCTTAACAATTCAATTCAATTCAATTCAGTTTTATTTATATAGCGCCTTTTACAATAGTATTGTCTCGTGGCGCTTCACAGAAGGAGCACCCAAGAGCAACAGGGGCAAGGAAAAACTCCCTTATGTTCAGTTAATCTAGGAAGAAACCTTGGGCAGATCCACGACTCAAGGGGCTAACCCAACTGCCAGGGGTCGTGGAGAAAAATTACAATCAGTAGTAACCATGACAGACTATGAGTTGCCTATGGTTTTAGCTAAGGTTCATAGTAGTTCATAATTGAGTATTATCCCACTTTTACATTACAACAAGAGCTCTGTCACCCGCTTTGTGATGGTCATTGTTAGTTTTTTTTCAGAAAGCTTTCGTCAGTTTTGAGAACAGAGGCTGTTTCGGGTAGTTAAGTCTCTGGTTCTGCCAAGATCCCTCTTGCATACACCTTTCACAGCCATAATATGAGTTGTGTGACTTGATGTTCTTAAAGAATGCCCTCGCGGGTGCATCACAGACGAAACAGGAAATTTCAATTTTGAATGTTTTCGACTGATACTCCAAGCCATCAGATGCAAGCTTTCCCATCTCTGCCACAAAGTCAGAGAGGTACTCATTTGCATCTGTTGGCTTGGATTATCCACAATACACATTAATTATAAACGGAGTTCTGGTGGGGTTCTCTTCAATTATGCCCAGTGTAGGCCAAAATTGCTGGCTGCTACTTTTAAAAAGAGGCAGGCCATCAACATTGATTTGTAATTTGAGAGCCTGGTGTTCAGTTAGCCCGGTATGTTCCCGCATTCGGCCCAAGACCCCATTTGCCACACCAAAATAATGCATTTCCCCCCCGGCTGTTGATACCACCTCCGAATAAGTTGGGGTTGAAAGGAGGATGCGGCCATCTTTAGGGAGATTTGAATTGGGGAAGTGCTTGCGAAGCTCGGAGAGCAGGCTAGAAATGTGTGAGATTGGTGTGTTGGTTGAAACTGCCCATGCCTTGAGGTCACGTCTGAAGTCCCTGTTGTCATCTGGAAATAAACTGTCCCCCTCCTCTGAACTACTACAGCTAGGCAGATCATCAAAATCAAAGTCATCCTCACTAGAGGAGGCGCTCACATCTGATGCCATAAACCAATCCCCATCTATCCCATCTACGTCACTCAGAGTTTCAAAACTGGTCGGGACGTTTGAGCGGTTTGCAACTGGTGGTGGCAACTCTGTGTCGGCAGCCGGGCAAAGGTGAGTGGGTCTGTGGGAGTGAAGCGCTGCTAGGGCCGCATCCGGCCCTTTTTTAACATGCCGTCGCAACCACCTCTTGGATAAAATTGTTTTGCTGTCTGCCATTTTGCCGAAAGAGGGTGAATAATTCCCTGATTGTGATTTAAGTCGGTAACTGTCGGCTTTTGGCGACCTGCTAGTTGCTAGCTGGCTAGCTCTCCTATTGTTAGAGATATCTTGTCTATACGGGTGCTGCTAACATTAGCCTCACTCACATTAGCCGACACTTAAGCGAAATTAGTCCTACTTCAGACGATGAGGTGTGTCTTACCTTGAGTAAGTGTAACCTTTTTCTTTTTTTATAATGGTTGTAAAAAAACACTAACGGTTATTTTTTGTATATGCTCGCATGTTAGATATTATTTGTATATGCTTGCATGCTAAGGTTATTGTTGCGTATTATCTCAGTTTGCTCCTGTACTGAACTTCCTCCATAGATGTTGTTATTGTTGTTGTCTGAGAGAGGAGAGAGAGAGAGAGAGAGAAATGAGTATCTGCCTCTCTCAAAATACATGGTAGCTTACATCAGGGGCCATGTACTACAACATGTACTGGCAATGCAATTCAAATGTATGTTTACAATTTAGTATTCTATTTAATCAAAAGTAAAAGTAAAGCATCATTGATTGCCTGGAACTTATGCTTCCAGATGGAGTTTGCTGTGTTTATCATGTCTTTTCCCATTTCCCTAAAATGCCTGTGGTTTTATCTCTCCCCCTCTGTCTCTACTCCCAAGCTCCTGTCTGACACACTTACCTGATCTAAAGTTGACTGCAGGTGAACGTGTGGTATATCCTTGATCCAAAGCCTGATGTTCATGCAAAGAGCAGTGAAGAGTTTGTTGCGAAGTACTTGAATGGTAAGCCTGTTTTACTGTTTTTGTTAAAACATTACGCATACAACTCCGTGTGTTTGTATATATAATTCAATTCAATTCTTTATTTGTCTCAGATACAAATACATGGTCCATAGCAAAGTACAAAAGCAAGACAAAATAGTTAAAAAGAAACATCATAGTTTAAAAAAAATACCACTCCAAGTAGGGGGACGGGCAGAAGACAAAACTAGACAAAAAAACAAGCGCAACCCATCAAACATATAAACTTTCTCTGCAATGCCTCCTAAGCTTAGAGGAGTACCTCACAGAGCTCTTACCTGGGTTCACCAGAGTACTCACTGCAGAACAAAATAAAGGGAACACCAAAACAAAGCAATGCAACTCCAAGTCGATCATACTTCTGTGAAATGTCCAGTTGGGAAGAATTGTGAATCCATTTTACCTACTGTTTTGCACATTAATAGGCAACAGGTAAAAATTAGTTGATCGACAGCGCCTCATGGTACCTCCAGGGCAGGACACTGACAAAATGCAAATGTGACCAAAAGATCAGTCAGAAAGGATGAAAACAGAGAAATGGTCCATGGACACCATCTGCAGAATAACTCTATTTTATGGCGTGTCTTGGTAATTAGCTT
>PYXC01002672.1:0-11443 GCA_015244755.2 Tenualosa ilisha
GCATAGCCACGTTCCAACTTTCCATGTGCCCAATATCCTCAATTTTTCGTTGCAGGACCCCACGAATCTGAAGACGAGTGAACCACACTGAGGTATTTTTCACTGTGACAATGACTGATTTACAACAATCTGCCTTAAATCATACATTTTCAGAAACAGCATGATGTGAACGTCTGGTTTAATGTATGCATAGCCACGTTCCAACTTTCCATGTGCCCAATATCCTCAATTTTTCGTTGCAGGACCCACCGAATCTGAAGACGAGTGAACAGACACTGGAGGTATTTTACTGTGACAATGACTGATTTACAAAATCTGCCTTAAATCATACATTTTCAGAAACAGCATGATGTGAAACGTCTGGTTTAATGTATGCATAGCCACGTTCCAACTTTCCATGTGCCCAATATCCTCAATGTTTCGTTGCAGGACCCACCGAATCTGAAGACGAGTGAACCACACTGAGGTATTTTTCACTGTGACACTGACTGATTTACAACAATCTGCCTTAAATCATACATTTTCAGAAACAGCATGAAGTGAACGTCTGGTTTAATGTATGCATAGCCACGTTCCAACTTTCCATGTGCCCAATATCCTCAAATTTTTCGTTGCAGGACCCCACCAAAACTGATGCCGAGTGAACCAGATTGAGCGTAAGTTTTACTGTGACTTTGCCTGATTTCCAAAAAATCTACATTAAATCATACATTTTTAGAAACAGCATGAAGACAACGTCTGGTTTAATGTATGCATAGCCACGTTCCAACTTTCCATGTGCCCAATATCCTCAATTTTTCGTTGCAGGACCCCACCGAATCTGATGACGAGTGAACCACACTGAGGTAATTTTTCACTGTGACACTGACTGATTTACAACAATCTGCCTTAAATCATACATTTTTAGAAACAGCATGAAGACAACGTCTGGTTTAATGTATGCATAGCCACGTTCCAACTTTCCATGTGCCCAATATCCTCAATTTTTCGTTGCAGGACCCCACCGAATCTGAAGACGAGTGAACCACACTGAGGTATTTTTCACTGTGACAACTGACTGATTTACAACAATCTGCCTTAAATCATACATTTTTAGAAACAGCATGATGTGAACGTCTGGTTTAATGTATGCATAGCCACGTTCCAACTTTCCATGTGCCCAATATCCTCAATTTTTCGTTGCAGGACCCCACCAAAACTGATGCCGAGTGAACCAGATTGAGGTAAGTTTTACTGTGACTTTGCATGATTTACAACAATCTGCCTTAAATCATACATTTTTAGAAACAGCATGATGTGAACGTCTGGTTTAATGTATGCATAGCCACGTTCCAACTTTCCATGTGCCCAATATCCTCAATTTTTCGTTGCAGGACCCCACCGAATCTGAAGACGAGTGAACCACACTGAGGTATTTTTCACTGTGACACTGACTGATTTACAACAATCTGCCTTAAATCATACATTTTTAGAAACAGCATGATGTGAACGTCTGGTTTAATGTATGCATAGCCACGTTCCAACTTTCCATGTGCCCAATATCCTCAATTTTTCGTTGCAGGACCCACCGAAACTGATGCGAGTGAACCAGATGAGGTAAGTTTTCACTGTGACTTTGCCTGATTTCCAAAAATCTACATTAAATCATACATTTTTAGAAACAGCATGAAGACAACGTCTGGTTTAATGTATGCATAGCCACGTTCCAACTTTCCATGTGCCCAATATCCTCAATTTTTCGTTGCAGGACCCCACCGAATCTGAAGACGAGTGAACCACACTGAGGTATTTTTCACTGTGACACTGACTGATTTACAACAATCTGCCTTAAATCATACATTTTTAGAAACAGCATGAAGACAACGTCTGGTTTAATGTATGCATAGCCACGTTCCAACTTTCCATGTGCCCAATATCCTCAATTTTTCGTTGCAGGACCCCACCGAATCTGAAGACGAGTGAACCACACTGAGGTATTTTTCACTGTGACACTGACTGATTTACAACAATCTGCCTTAAATCATACATTTTAGAAACAGCATGATGTGAACGTCTGGTTTAATGTATGCATAGCCACGTTCCAACTTTCCATGTGCCCAATATCCTCAATTTTTCGTTGCAGGACCCCACCGAATCTGAAGACGAGTGAACCACACTGAGGTATTTTTCACTGTGACACTGACTGATTTACAACAATCTGCCTTAAATCATACATTTTTAGAAACAGCATGATGTGAACGTCTGGTTTAATGTATGCATAGCCACGTTCCAACTTTCCATGTGCCCAATATCCTCAATTTTTCGTTGCAGGACCCCACCGAATCTGAAGACGAGTGAACCACACTGAGGTATTTTTCACTGTGACACTGACTGATTTACAACAATCTGCCTTAAATCATACATTTTTAGAAACAGCATGATGTGAACGTCTGGTTTAATGTATGCATAGCCACGTTCCAACTTTCCATGTGCCCAATATCCTCAATTTTTCGTTGCAGGACCCCACCAAAACTGATGCCGAGTGAACCAGATTGAGGTAAGTTTTACTGTGACTTTGCCTGATTTCCAAAAATCTACATTAAATCATACATTTTTAGAAACAGCATGAAGACACCGTCTTGTTTAATGTATGCATAGCCACGTTCCAACTTTCCATGTGCCCAATATCCTCAATTTTTCGTTGCAGGACCCCACCGAATCTGAAGACGAGTGAACCACACTGAGGTATTTTTCACTGTGACACTGACTGATTTACAACAATCTGCCTTAAATCATACATTTTTAGAAACAGCATGAAGTGAACGTCTGGTTTAATGTATGCATAGCCACGTTCCAACTTTCCATGTGCCCAATATCCTCAATTTTTCGTTGCAGGATCCCACCGAATCTGAAGACGAGTGAACCACACTGAGGTATTTTTCACTGTGACAATGACTGATTTACAACAATCTGCCTTAAATCATACAATTTTAGAAACAGCATGATGTGAACGTCTGGTTTAATGTATGCATAGCCACTTTCCAACTTTCCATGTGCCCAATATCCTCAATTTTTCGTTGCAGGACCCCACCAAAACTGATGCCGAGTGAACCAGATTGAGGTAAGTTTTACTGTGACTTTGCATGATTTACAACAATCTGCCTTAAATCATACATTTTTAGAAACAGCATGATGTGAACGTCTGGTTTAATGTATGCATAGCCACGTTCCAACTTTCCATGTGCCCAATATCCTCAATTTTTCGTTGCAGGACCCCACCGAATCTGAAGACGAGTGAACCACACTGAGGTATTTTTCACTGTGACAATGACTGATTTACAACAATCTGCCTTAAATCATACATTTTCAGAAACAGCATGATGTGAACGTCTGGTTTAATGTATGCATAGCCACGTTCCAACTTTCCATGTGCCCAATATCCTCAATTTTTCGTTGCAGGACCCCACCGAATCTGAAGACGAGTGAACCACACTGAGGTATTTTTCACTGTGACAATGACTGATTTACAACAATCTGCCTTAAATCATACATTTTCAGAAACAGCATGATGTGAACGTCTGGTTTAATGTATGCATAGCCACGTTCCAACTTTCCATGTGCCCAATATCCTCAATGTTTCGTTGCAGGAACCCACCGAATCTGAAGACGAGTGAACCACACTGAGGTATTTTTCACTGTGACACTGACTGATTTACAACAATCTGCCTTAAATCATACATTTTCAGAAACAGCATGAAGTGAACGTCTGGTTTAATGTATGCATAGCCATGTTCCAACTTTCCATGTGCCCAATATCCTGAATTTTTCGTTGCAGGACCCCACCAAAACTGATGCCGAGTGAACCAGATTGACGTAAGTTTTACTGTGACTTTGCCTGATTTCCAAAAATCTACATTAAATCATACATTTTTAGAAACAGCATGAAGACACCGTCTTGTTTAATGTATGCATAGCCACGTTCCAACTTTCCATGTGCCCAATATCCTCAATTTTTCGTTGCAGGAACCCACCGAATCTCATGACGAGTGAACCACACTGAGGTATTTTTCACTGTGACACTGACTGATTTACAACAATCTGCCTTAAATCATACATTTTTAGAAACAGCATGAAGTGAACGTCTGGTTTAATGTATGCATAGCCACGTTCCAGCTTTCCATGTGCCCAATATCCTCAATTTTTCGTTGCAGGATCCCACCGAATCTGAAGACGAGTGAACTACACTGAGGTATTTTTCACTGTGACAATGACTGATTTACAACAATCTGCCTTAAATCATACAATTTTAGAAACAGCATGATGTGAACGTCTGGTTTAATGTATGCATAGCCACTTTCCAACTTTCCATGTGCCCAATATCCTCAATTTTTCGTTGCAGGACCCCACCAAAACTGATGCCGAGTGAACCAGATTGAGGTAAGTTTTACTGTGACTTTGCATGATTTACAACAATCTGCCTTAAATCATACATTTTTAGAAACAGCATGATGTGAACGTCTGGTTTAATGTATGCATAGCCACGTTCCAACTTTCCATGTGCCCAATATCCTCAATTTTTCGTTGCAGGACCCCACCGAATCTGAAGACGAGTGAACCACACTGAGGTATTTTTCACTGTGACAATGACTGATTTACAACAATCTGCCTTAAATCATACATTTTCAGAAACAGCATGATGTGAACGTCTGGTTTAATGTATGCATAGCCACGTTCCAACTTTCCATGTGCCCAATATCCTCAATTTTTCGTTGCAGGACCCCACCGAATCTGAAGACGAGTGAACCACACTGAGGTATTTTTCACTGTGACAATGACTGATTTACAACAATCTGCCTTAAATCATACATTTTCAGAAACAGCATGATGTGAACGTCTGGTTTAATGTATGCATAGCCACGTTCCAACTTTCCATGTGCCCAATATCCTCAATGTTTCGTTGCAGGAACCCACCGAATCTGAAGACGAGTGAACCACACTGAGGTATTTTTCACTGTGACACTGACTGATTTACAACAATCTGCCTTAAATCATACATTTTCAGAAACAGCATGAAGTGAACGTCTGGTTTAATGTATGCATAGCCATGTTCCAACTTTCCATGTGCCCAATATCCTGAATTTTTCGTTGCAGGACCCCACCAAAACTGATGCCGAGTGAACCAGATTGACGTAAGTTTTACTGTGACTTTGCCTGATTTCCAAAAATCTACATTAAATCATACATTTTTAGAAACAGCATGAAGACACCGTCTTGTTTAATGTATGCATAGCCACGTTCCAACTTTCCATGTGCCCAATATCCTCAATTTTTCGTTGCAGGAACCCACCGAATCTCATGACGAGTGAACCACACTGAGGTATTTTTCACTGTGACACTGACTGATTTACAACAATCTGCCTTAAATCATACATTTTTAGAAACAGCATGAAGTGAACGTCTGGTTTAATGTATGCATAGCCACGTTCCAGCTTTCCATGTGCCCAATATCCTCAATTTTTCGTTGCAGGATCCCACCGAATCTGAAGACGAGTGAACTACACTGAGGTATTTTTCACTGTGACAATGACTGATTTACAACAATCTGCCTTAAATCATACAATTTTAGAAACAGCATGATGTGAACGTCTGGTTTAATGTATGCATAGCCACTTTCCAACTTTCCATGTGCCCAATATCCTCAATTTTTCGTTGCAGGACCCCACCAAAACTGATGCCGAGTGAACCAGATTGAGGTAAGTTTTACTGTGACTTTGCATGATTTACAACAATCTGCCTTAAATCATACATTTTTAGAAACAGCATGATGTGAACGTCTGGTTTAATGTATGCATAGCCACGTTCCAACTTTCCATGTGCCCAATATCCTCAATTTTTCGTTGCAGGACCCCACCGAATCTGAAGACGAGTGAACCACACTGAGGTATTTTTCACTTTGACACTGACTGATTTACAACAATCTGCCTTAAATCATACATTTTTAGAAACAGCATGATGTGAACGTCTCGTCTAATGTATGCATAGCCACGTTCCAACTTTCCATGTGCCCAATATCCTCAATTTTTCGTTGCAGGAACCCACCGAATCTGAAGACGAGTGAACCACACTGAGGTATTTTTCACTGTGACACTGACTGATTTACAACAATCTGCCTTAAATCATACATTTTTAGAAACAGCATGAAGACAACGTTGGTTTAATGTATGCATAGCCACGTTCCAACTTTCCATGTGCCCAATATCCTCAATTTTTCGTTGCAGGACCCCACCGAATCTGAAGACGAGTGAACCACACTGAGGTATTTTTCACTGTGACACTGACTGATTTACAACAATCTGCCTTAAATCATACAATTTTAGAAACAGCATGATGTGAACGTCTGGTTTAATGTATGCATAGCTACGTTCCAACTTTCCATGTGCCCAATATCCTCAGTTTTTCGTTGCAGGACCCCACCAAAACTGATGCCGAGTGAACCAGATTGAGGTAAGTTTTACTGTGACTTTGCCTGATTTCCAGAAATCTACATTAAATCATACATTTTTAGAAACAGCATGATGTGAACGTCTGGTTTAATGTATGCATAGCCACGTTCCAACTTTCCATGTGCCCAATATCCTCAATTTTTCGTTGCAGGACCCCACCAAAACTGATGCCGAGTGTACCAGATTGAGGTAAGTTTTACTGTGACTTTGCCTGATTTCCAAAAATCTACATTAAATCATACATTTTTAGAAACAGCATGAAGACACCGTCTGATTTAATGTATGCATAGCCACCTTCCAACTTTCCATGTGCCCAACATCCTCAATTTTTCGTTGCAGGACCCCACCAAATCTGAAGACGAGTGAACCACACTGAGGTATTTTTCACTGTGACACTGACTGATTTACAACAATCTGCCTTAAATCATACAATTTTAGAAACAGCATGATGTGAACGTCTGGTTTAATGTATGCATAGCCACGTTCCAACTTTCCATGTGCCCAATATCCTCAATTTTTCGTTGCAGGACCCCACCAAAACTGATGCCGAGTGAACCAGATTGAGCTAAGTTTTACTGTGACTTTGCCTGATTTCCCAAAATCTACATTAAATCATAAATTTTTAGAAACAGCATGAAGACACCGTCTAGTTTAATGTATGTATAGCCACGTTCCAACTTTCCACGTGCCCAATATCCTCAATTTTTCGTTGCAGGACCCCACCGAATCTGAAGACGAGTGAACCACACTGAGGTATTTTTCACTGTGACACTGACTGATTTACAACAATCTGCCTTAAATCATACATTTTTAGAAACAGCATGATGTGAACGTCTGGTTTAATGTATGCATAGCCACGTTCCAACTTTCCATGTGCCCAATATCCTCAATTTTTCGTTACAAGACCCCACCGAATCTGAAGACGAGTGAACCACACTGAGGTATTTTTCACTGTGACACAGACTGATTTACAACAATCTGCCTTAAATCATACATTTTTAGAAACAGTATGAAGACAATAGCTGGTTTAATGTATGCATAGCCACGTTCCAACTTTCCATGTGCCCAATATCCTCAAATTTTCGTTGCAGGACCCCACCGAATCTGAAGACGGGTGAACCACACTGAGGTATTTTTCACTGTGACACTGACTGATTTACAACAATCTGCCTTAAATCATACATTTTTAGAAACAGCATGAAGTGAACGTCTGGATTAATGTATGCATAGCCACGTTCCAGCTTTCCATGTGCCCAATATCCTGAATTTTTCGTTGCAGGACCCCACCAAAACTGATGCCGAGTGAACCAGATTGACGTAAGTTTTACTGTGACTTTGCCTGATTTCCAAAAATCTACATTAAATCATACATTTTTAGAAACAGCATGAAGACACCGTCTTGTTTAATGTATGCATAGCCACGTTCCAACTTTCCATGTGCCCAATATCCTCAATTTTTCGTTGCAGGAACCCACCGAATCTCATGACGAGTGAACCACACTGAGGTATTTTTCACTGTGACACTGACTGATTTACAACAATCTGCCTTAAATCATACATTTTTAGAAACAGCATGAAGTGAACGTCTGGTTTAATGTATGCATAGCCACGTTCCAGCTTTCCATGTGCCCAATATCCTCAATTTTTCGTTGCAGGATCCCACCGAATCTGAAGACGAGTGAACTACACTGAGGTATTTTTCACTGTGACAATGACTGATTTACAACAATCTGCCTTAAATCATACATTTTCAGAAACAGCATGATGTGAACGTCTGGTTTAATGTATGCATAGCCACGTTCCAACTTTCCATGTGCCCAATATCCTCAATGTTTCGTTGCAGGAACCCACCGAATCTGAAGACGAGTGAACCACACTGAGGTATTTTTCACTGTGACACTGACTGATTTACAACAATCTGCCTTAAATCATACATTTCTAGAAACAGCATGAAGTGAACGTCTGGTTTAATGTATGCATAGCCACGTTCCAACTTTCCATGTGCCCAATATCCTCAATTTTTCGTTGCAGGAACCCACCAAAACTGATGTCGAGTGAACCAGATTGAGGTAAGTTTTACTGTGACTTTGCCTGATTTCCAAAAATGTACATTAAATCATACATTTTTAGAAACAGCATGAAGACAATGTCTGGTTTAATGTATGCATAGCCACGTTCCAACTTTGCATGTGCCCAATATCCTCAATTTTTCATTGCAGGACCTCACCGAATCTGAAGACGAGTGAACCACACTGAGGTATTTTTCACTGTGACACTGACTGATTTACAACAATCTGCCTTAAATCATACATTTTTAGAAACAGCATGATGTGAACGTCTGGTTTAATGTATGCATAGCCACGTTCCAACTTTCCATGTGCCCAATATCCTCAATTTTTCGTTACAAGACCCCACCGAATCTGAAGACGAGTGAACCACACTGAGGTATTTTTCACTGTGACACAGACTGATTTACAACAATCTGCCTTAAATCATACATTTTTAGAAACAGTATGAAGACAATAGCTGGTTTAATGTATGCATAGCCACGTTCCAACTTTCCATGTGCCCAATATCCTCAAATTTTCGTTGCAGGACCCCACCGAATCTGAAGACGGGTGAACCACACTGAGGTATTTTTCACTGTGACACTGACTGATTTACAACAATCTGCCTTAAATCATACATTTTTAGAAACAGCATGAAGTGAACGTCTGGATTAATGTATGCATAGCCACGTTCCAGCTTTCCATGTGCCCAATATCCTGAATTTTTCGTTGCAGGACCCCACCAAAACTGATGCCGAGTGAACCAGATTGACGTAAGTTTTACTGTGACTTTGCCTGATTTCCAAAAATCTACATTAAATCATACATTTTTAGAAACAGCATGAAGACACCGTCTTGTTTAATGTATGCATAGCCACGTTCCAACTTTCCATGTGCCCAATATCCTCAATTTTTCGTTGCAGGAACCCACCGAATCTCATGACGAGTGAACCACACTGAGGTATTTTTCACTGTGACACTGACTGATTTACAACAATCTGCCTTAAATCATACATTTTTAGAAACAGCATGAAGTGAACGTCTGGTTTAATGTATGCATAGCCACGTTCCAGCTTTCCATGTGCCCAATATCCTCAATTTTTCGTTGCAGAACCCCACCGAATCTGAAGACGAGTGAACTACACTGAGGTATTTTTCACTGTGACAATGACTGATTTACAACAATCTGCCTTAAATCATACATTTTCAGAAACAGCATGATGTGAACGTCTGGTTTAATGTATGCATAGCCACGTTCCAACTTTCCATGTGCCCAATATCCTCAATGTTTCGTTGCAGGAACCCACCGAATCTGAAGACGAGTGAACCACACTGAGGTATTTTTCACTGTGACACTGACTGATTTACAACAATCTGCCTTAAATCATACATTTCTAGAAACAGCATGAAGTGAACGTCTGGTTTAATGTATGCATAGCCACGTTCCAACTTTCCATGTGCCCAATATCCTCAATTTTTCGTTGCAGGAACCCACCAAAACTGATGTCGAGTGAACCAGATTGAGGTAAGGTTTACTGTGACTTTGCCTGATTTCCAAAAATGTACCTTAAATCATACAATTTTAGAAACAGCATGAAGACAATGTCTGGTTTAATGTATGCATAGCCACGTTCCAACTTTGCATGTGCCCAATATCCTCAATTTTTCATTGCAGGACCTCACCGAATCTGAAGACGAGTGAACCACACTGAGGTATTTTTCACTGTGACACTGACTGATTTACAACAATCTGCCTTAAATCATACATTTTTAGAAACAGCATGATGTGAACGTCTGGTTTAATGTATGCATAGCCACGTTCCAACTTTCCATGTGCCCAATATCCTCAATTTTTCGTTGCAAGACCCCACCGAATCTGAAGACGAGTGAACCACACTGAGGTATTTTTCACTGTGACACAGACTGATTTACAACAATCTGCCTTAAATCATACATTTTTAGAAACAGTATGAAGACAATAGCTGGTTTAATGTATGCATAGCCACGTTCCAACTTTCCATGTGCCCAATATCCTCAAATTTTCGTTGCAGGACCCCACCGAATCTGAAGACGGGTGAACCACACTGAGGTATTTTTCACTGTGACACTGACTGATTTACAACAATCTGCCTTAAATCATACATTTTTAGAAACAGCATGAAGTGAACGTCTGGATTAATGTATGCATAGCCACGTTCCAGCTTTCCATGTGCCCAATATCCTGAATCTTTCGTTGCAGGACCCCACCAAAACTGATGCCGAGTGAACCAGATTGACGTAAGTTTTACTGTGACTTTGCCTGATTTCCAAAAATCTACATTAAATCATACATTTTTAGAAACAGCATGAAGACACCGTCTGATTTAATGTATGCATAGCCACCTTCCAACTTTCCATGTGCCCAACATCCTCAATTTTTCATTGCAGGACCTCACCGAATCTGAAGACGAGTGAACCACACTGAGGTATTTTTCATTGTGACACTGACTGATTTACAACAATCTGCCTTAAATCATACATTTCTAGAAACAGCATTAAGTGAACGTCTGGTTTAATGTATGCATAGACACGTTCCAACTTTCCATGTGCCCAATATCCTCAATTTTTCGTTGCAGGAACCCACCAAAACTGATGTCGAGTGAACCAGATTGAGGTAAGTTTTACTGTGACTTTGCCTGATTTCCAAAAATGTACATTAAATCATACATTTTTAGAAACAGCATGAAGACAATGTCTGGTTTAATGTATGCATAGCCACGTTCCAACTTTCCATGTGCCCAATATCCTCAATTTTTCGTTGCAGGACCTCACCGAATCTGAAGACGAGTGAACCAGATTAAGGTAAGTTTTACTGTGACGTTCACTGATTTCCAACAATCTGCCTTAAAGGGACGTTCAGGCAAGTTTTCTCCC
>PYXC01002680.1:0-10710 GCA_015244755.2 Tenualosa ilisha
CGTTGCAGGACCCCACCGAATCTGAAGACGAGTGAACCACACTGAGGTATTTTTCACTGTGACACTGACTGATTTACAACAATCTGCCTTAAATCATACATTTTCAGAAACAGCATGATGTGAACGTCTGGTTTAATGTATGCATAGCCACGTTCCAACTTTCCATGTGCCCAATATCCTCAATTTTTCGTTGCAGGACCCACCGAATCTGAAACGAGTGAACCAGATTGAGGTATTTTACTGTGACTTTGCCTGATTTACAAACAATCTGCCTTAAATCATACATTTTTAGGAAACAGCATGATGTGAACGTCTGGTTTAATGTATGCATAGCCACGTTCCAACTTTCCATGTGCCCAATATCCTCAATTTTTCGTTGCAGGACCCCACCGAATACTGAATGACGAGTGAACCAGACTGAGGTAATTTTTACTGTGACTTTGCCTGATTTACCAAACAATCTGCCATTAAATCATACATTTTTTAGAAACAGCATGAAGACACGTCTGGTTTAATGTATGCATAGCCACGTTCCAACTTTCCATGTGCCCAATATCCTCAATTTTTCGTTGCAGGAACCCACCGAATCTGAAGACTAGTGAACCACACTGAGGTATTTTTCACTGTGACACTGACTGATTTACAACAATCTGCCTTAAATCATAAATTTTTAGAAACAGCATGAGGTGAACGTCTGGTTTAATGTATGCATAGCCACGTTCCAACTTTCCATGTGCCCAATATCCTCAATTTTTCATTGAAGGACCCCACCAAAACTGATGCTGAGTGAACCAGATGGAGGTAAGTTTTACTGTGACTTTGCCTGATTTCCAAAAATCTACATTAAATCATACATTTTTAGAAACAGCATGAAGACAACGTCTGGTTTAATGTATGCATAGCCACGTTCCAACTTTCCATGTGCCCAATATCCTCAATTTTTCGTTGCAGGAACCCCACCGAATCTGAAGACGAGTGAACCACACTGAGGTATTTTTCATTTGACACTGACTGATTTACAACAATCTCCTTAAATCATACATTTTTAGAAACAGGATGAAGACACGTTGGTTTAATGTATGCATAGCCACGTTCCAACTTTCCATGTGCCCAATATCCTCAATTTTTCGTTGCAGGACCCCACCGAATCTGAAGACGAGTGAACCACACTGAGGTATTTTTCACTGTGACACTGACTGATTTACAACAATCTGCCTTAAATCATACATTTTTAGAAACAGCATGATGTGAACGTCTGGTTTAATGTATGCATAGCCACGTTCCAACTTTCCATGTGCCCAATATCCTCAATTTTTCGTTGCAGGACCCCACCGAATCTGAAGACGAGTGAACCACACTGAGGTATTTTTCACTGTGACACTGACTGATTTACAACAATCTGCCTTAAATCATACATTTTTAGAAACAGCATGAAGACAACGTCTGGTTTAATGTATGCATAGCCACGTTCCAACTTTCCATGTGCCCAATATCCTCAATTTTTCGTTGCAGGACCCCACCAAAACTGATGCCGAGTGAACCAGATTGAGGTAAGTTTTACTGTGACTTTGCCTGATTTGCAACAATCTGCCTTAAATCATACATTTTTAGAAACAGCATGATGTGAACGTCTGGTTTAATGTATGCATAGCCACGTTTCAACTTTCCATGTGCCCAATATCCTCAATTTTTCGTTGCAGGACCCCACCAAAACTGATGCCGAGTGAACCAGATTGAGGTAAGTTTTACTGTGACTTTGCCTGATTTGCAACAATCTGCCTTAAATCATACATTTTTAGAAACAGCATGATGTGAACGTCTGGTTTAATGTATGCATAGCCACGTTTCAACTTTCCATGTGCCCAATATCCTCAATTTTTCGTTGCAGGACCCCACCAAAACTGATGCCGAGTGAACCAGATTGAGGTAAGTTTTACTGTGACTTTGCCTGATTTACAACAATCTGCCTTAAATCATACATTTTTAGAAACAGCATGATGTGAACGTCTGGTTTAATGTATGCATAGCCACGTTCCAACTTTCCATGTGCCCAATATCATCAATTTTTCGTTGCAGGACCCCACCAAAACTGATGCCGAGTGAACCAGATTGAGGTAAGTTTTACTGTGACTTTGCCTGATTTACAACAATCTGCCTTAAATCATACATTTTTAGAAACAGCATGATGTGAACGTCTGGATTAATGTATGCATAGCCACGTTCCAACTTTCCATGTGCCCAATATCCTCAATTTTTCGTTACAAGACCCCACCAAAACTGATGCCGAGTGAACCAGATTGAGGTAAGTTTTATTGTGACTTTGCCTGATTTCCAAAAATCTACATTAAATCATACATTTTTAGAAACAGCATGAAGACAACGTCTGGTTTAATGTATGCATAGCCACGTTCCAACTTTCCATGTGCCCAATATCCTCAATTTTTCGTTGCAGGAACCCACCGAATCTGAAGACGAGTGAACCACGCTGAGGTATTTTTCATTTTGACACTGACTGATTTACAACAATCTGCCTTAAATCATACATTTTTAGAAACAGGATGAAGACAACGTTGGTTTAATGTATGCATAGCCACGTTCCAACTTTCCATGTGCCCAATATCCTCAATTTTTCGTTGCAGGACCCCACCGAATCTCAAGACGAGTGAACCACACTGAGGTATTTTTCACTGTGACACTGACTGATTTACAACAATCTGCCTTAAATCATACATTTTTAGAAACAGCATGAAGACAACGTCTGGTTTAATGTATGCATAGCCACGTTCCAACTTTCCATGTGCCCAATATCCTCAATTTTTCGTTGCAGGACCCCACCGAATCTGAAGACGAGTGAACCACACTGAGGTATTTTTCACTTTGACACTGACTGATTTACAACAATCTGCCTTAAATCATACATTTTTAGAAACAGCATGATGTGAACGTCTTGTCTAATGTATGCATAGCCACGTTCCAACTTTCCATGTGCCCAATATCCTCAATTTTTCGTTGCAGGACCCCACCAAAACTGATGCCGAGTGAACCAGATTGAGGTAAGTTTTACTGTGACTTTGCCTGATTTACAACAATCTGCCTTAAATCATACATTTTTAGAAACAGCATGATGTGAACGTCTGGTTTAATGTATGCATAGCCACGTTCCAACTTTCCATGTGCCCAATATCCTCAATTTTTCGTTGCAGGACCCCACCGAATCTCAAGACGAGTGAACCACACTGAGGTATTTTTCACTGTGACACTGACTGATTTACAACAATTTGCCTTAAATCACACATTTTTAGAAACAGCATGATGTGAACGTCTGGTTTAATGTATGCATAGCCACGTTCCAACTTTCCATGTGCCCAATATCCTCAATTTTTCGTTGCAGGACCCCACCGAATATGAAGACGAGTGAACCACACTGAGGTATTTTTCACTGTGACACTGACTGATTTACAACAATCTGCCTTAAATCATACATTTTTAGAAACAGCATGAAGACAACGTCTGGTTTAATGTATGCATAGCCACGTTCCAACTTTCCATGTGCCCAATATCCTCAATTTTTCGTTGCAGGACCCCACCGAATCTGAAGACGAGTGAACCACACTGAGGTATTTTTCACTTTGACACTGACTGATTTACAACAATCTGCCTTAAATCATACATTTTTAGAAACAGGATGAAGACAACGTTTGTGTAATGTATGCGTAGCCACGTTCCAACTTTCCATGTGCCCAATATCCTCAATTTTTCGTTGCAGGACCCCACCGAATCTCAAGACGAGTGTACCACACTGAGGTATTTTTCACTGTGACACTGACTGATTTACAACAATCTGCCTTAAATCATACATTTTCAGAAACAGCATGATGTGAACGTCTTGTTTAATGTATGCATAGCCACGTTCCAACTTTCCATGTGCCCAATATCCTCAATTTTTCGTTGCAGGACCCCACCAAAACTGATGCCGAGTGAACCAGATTGAGGTAAGTTTTACTGTGACTTTGCCTGATTTACAACAATCTGCCTTAAATCATACAATTTTAGAAACAGCATGATGTGAACGTCTGGTTTAATGTATGCATAGCCACGTTCCAACTTTCCATGTGCCCAATATCCTCAATTTTTCGTTGCAGGACCCCACCAAAACTGATGCCGAGTGAACCAGATTGAGGTAAGTTTTACTGTGACTTTGCCTGATTTCCAAAAATCTACATGAAATCATACATTTTTAGAAACAGCATGAAGACACCTTCTTGTTTAATGTATGCATAGCCACGTTCCAACTTTCCATGTGCCCAATATCCTCAATTTTTCGTTGCAGGAACCCACCGAATCTCATGACGAGTGAACCACAATGAGGTATTTTTCACTGTGACACTGACTGATTTCCAACAATCTGCCTTAAATCATACATTTTTAGAAACAGCATGAAGTGAACGTCTGATTTAATGTATGCATAGCCACGTTCCAGCTTTCCATGTGCCCAATATCCTCAATTTTTCGTTGCAGGACCCCACCGAATCTGAAGACGAGTGAACTACACTGAGGTATTTTTCACTGTGACAATGACTGATTTACAACAATCTGCCTTAAATCATACAATTTTAGAAACAGCATGATGTGAACGTCTGGTTTAATGTATGCATAGCCACGTTCCAACTTTCCATGTGCCCAATATCCTCAAATTTTCGTTGCAGGACCCCACCGAATCTGAAGACGAGTGAACCACACTGAGGTATTTTTCACTGTGACACTGACTGATTTACAACAATCTGCCTTAAATCATACATTTTCAGAAACAGTATGATGTGAACGTCTGGTTTAATGTATGCATAGCCACGTTCCAACTTTCCATGTGCCCAATATCCTCAATTTTTCGTTGCAGGACCCCACCAAAACTGATGCCGAGTGAACCAGATTCAGGTAAGTTTGACTGTGACTTTGCCTGATTTCCAAAAATCTACATTGAATCATACATTTTTAGAAACAGCATGAAGACACCGTCTGGTTTAATGTATGCATAGCCACGTTCCAACTTTCCATGTGCCCAATTCCTCAATTTTTTGTTGCAGGACCCCAACGAATCTGAAGACGAGTGAACCACACTGAGGTATTTTTCACTGTGACACTGACTGATTTACAACAATCTGCCTTAATTCATACATTTTCAGAAACAGCATGATGTGAACGTCTGGTTTAATGTATGCATAGCCACGTTCCAACTTTCCATGTGCCCAATATCCTGAATTTTTCGTTGCAGGACCCCACCAAAACTGATGCCGAGTGAACCAGATTGACGTAAGTTTTACTGTGACTTTGCCTGATTTCCAAAAATCTACATTAAATCATAAATTTTTAGAAACAGCATGAAGACACCTTCTTGTTTAATGTATGCATAGCCACGTTCCAACTTTCCATGTGCCCAATATCCTCAATTTTTCGTTGCAGGAACCCACCGAATCTCATGACGAGTGAACCACACTGAGGTATTTTTCACTGTGACACTGACTGATTTCCAACAATCTGCCTTAAATCATACAATTTTAGAAACAGCATGATGTGAACGTCTGGTTTAATGTATGCATAGCCACGTTCCAACTTTCCATGTGCCCAATATCCTCAAATTTTCGTTGCAGGACCACACCGAATCTGAAGACGAGTGAACCACACTGAGGTATTTTTCACTGTGACACTGACTGATTTACAACAATCTGCCTTAAATCATACATTTTTAGAAACAGCATGAAGACAACGTCTGTTTTAATGTATGCATAGCCACGTTCCAACTTTCCATGTGCCCAATATCCTCAAATTTTCGTTGCAGGACCCCACCGAATCTGAAGACGAGTGAACCACACTGAGGTATTTTTCACTGTGACACTGACTGATTTACAACAATCTGCCTTAAATCATATATTTTCAGAAACCGCATGATGTGAACGTCTGGTTTAATGTATGCATAGCCACTTTCCAACTTTCCATGTGCCCAATATCCTCAATTTTTCGTTCCAGGACCCCACCAAAACTGATGCCGAGTGAACCAGATTGAGGGAAGTTTTACTATGACTTTACCTGATTTCCAAAAATCTACATTAAATCATACATTTTTAGAAACAGCATGAAGACAACGTCTGGTTTAATGTATGCATCGCCACGTTCCAACTTTTCATGTGCCCTATATCCTCAATTTTTCGTTGCAGGACCCCACCGAACCTGAAGACGAGTGAACCACACTGAGGTATTTTTCACTGTGACACTGACTGATTTACAGCAATCTGCCTTAAATCATACAATTTTAGAAACAGCATGATGTGAACGTCTGGTTTAATGTATGCATAGCCACGTTCCAACTTTCCATGTGCCCAATATCCTCAATGTTTCGTTGCAGGAACCCACCGAATCTGAAGACGAGTAAACCACACTGAGGTATTTTTCACTGTGACTTTGCCTGATTTCCAAAAATCTACATTAAATCATACATTTTTAGAAACAGCATGAAGACGATGTCTGGTTTATTGTATGCATAGCCACGTTCCAACTTTCCATGTGCCCAATATCCTCAATTTTTCGTTGCAGGACCTCACCGAATCTGAAGACGAGTGAACCAGATTAAGGTAAGTTTTACTGTGACGTTCACTGATTTCCAACAATCTACCTTAAAGGGACGTTCAGGCAAGTTTTCTCCCACAAAATGGTACCGATGTCGGCTACGCAATTCCGGTGATATGAGGCGAGGAAATGTTAATATTTATATTTCATTTTTTAAAATAAAAATAATGTTTAAACAGTGGGTAGTGTAGTAGATGTAAACTTCATTCACATGTTACATTCAGAAATATTATGTATAACGTTATTCTCATGAATGAATGAGGCTCAAACAGAGTCTCTTTGTAAACCACAGTCAAACACAAACTGAAGAAATAAATACTTGAGTTCTTGTCGATTTTCAGTTATCTCAAAGTACATTTTAAATGATTTTATTCAGTTAATCGTTAAGTCTTTTCGGGAGACTGCGGCACATAATGGCTACAGGCTACATCTGGGCTGTATGGCATATCCACCTTATGTGCGATACAACAATGTGTGGCGCCATAACGACCATTCCTGTTTCCCACTTCCGTCGCCGTTGTAGCAACTATTGGACTGGACTGCTAGCGACATAGTAGCCAACATGAGTTCAGGCTCTACTCGTTCGGTTGTTGGCTGCAGTAACAGCAGCAACAAGATCAGAGACTTTATAAAAGCAGAGTGCTACACACACATAGAGTAACCAGGAGAGAGTGCCTTTGTCAGCCACCGTACTCTCTACATATCATGCCAGCCAGTAGGCGTTCTGGAATGGCTTGCGGCGCTGAGGCTAAAATATCCTCCAAAGAAGGTGTACGTTTGCTCACATCACTTCGTAAATAAGCGACCAACGGATGAACACCCAAATCCCGAACTCTTTCTTGGTTATGAGAGACCTGTGCAGAAGAAGAGGCGGTGTGCTGGGCGTTGGGCTGGGGCCGGGCAAGCGTCTGACGGCCAGTCCTTGGGCGTTGCTGCTGGGTTTAGGCTGTGGGCATTGGGCTGGGGGTGAGGGTTGGGGTGTGGGGCTATGGTTGGGGTGTGGGGCTAGGTTTAGGTTTGGGCCACGGGCAGGCGCTGGGGGTGACTAACTGTGTGCTGGGCGTTGGGCTGGGGCCGGGCAAGCGTCTGACGGCCAGTCCTTGGGCGTTGCTGCTGGGTTTAGGCTGTGGGCATTGGGCTGGGGGTGAGGGTTGGGGTGTGGGGCTAGATTTAGGTTTGGGCCACGGGCAGGCGCTGGGGGTGACTAACTGTGTGCTGGGCGTTGGGCTGGGGCCGGGCAAGCGTCTGACGGCCAGTCCTTGGGCGTTGCTGCTGGGTTTAGGCTGTGGGCATTGGGCTGGGGGTGAGGGTTGGGGTGTGGGGCTATGGTTGGGGTGTGGGGCTAGGTTTAGGTTTGGGCCACGGGCAGGCGCTGGGGGTGACTAACTGTGTGCTGGGCGTTGGGCTGGGGCCGGGCAAGCGTCTGACGGCCAGTCCTTGGGCGTTGCTGCTGGGTTTAGGCTGTGGGCATTGGGCTGGGGGTGAGGGTTGGGGTGTGGGGCTATGGTTGGGGTGTGGGGCTAGGTTTAGGTTTGGGCCACGGGCAGGCGCTGGGGGTGACTAACTGTGTGCTGGGCGTTGGGCTGGGGCCGGGCAAGCGTCTGACGGCCAGTCCTTGGGCGTTGCTGCTGGGTTTAGGCTGTGGGCCTTGGGCTGGGGGTGAGGGTTGGGGTGTGGGGCTATGGTTGGGGTGTGGGGCTAGGTTCAGGTTTGGGCCACGGGCAGGCGCTGGAGGTGGCTAACTGTGTGCTGGGCGTTGGGCTGGGGCCGGGCAAGCGTCTGACGGCCAGTCCTTGGGCGTTGCTGCTGGGTTTAGGCTGTGGGCATTGGGCTGGGGGTGAGGGTTGGGGTGTAGGACTATGGTTGGGGTGTGGGGCTAGGTTTAGGTTTGGGCCACGGGCAGGCGCTGGGGGTGACTAACTGTGTGCTGGGTGTTGGGCTGGGGCCGGGCAAGCGTCTGACGGCCAGTCCTTGGGCGTTGCTGCTGGGTTTAGGCTGTGGGCATTGGGCTGGGGGTGAGGGTTGGGGTGTGGGGCTAGATTTAGGTTTGGGCCACGGGCAGGCGCTGGGGGTGACTAACTGTGTGCTGGGCGTTGGGCTGGGGCCGGGCAAGCGTCTGACGGCCAGTCCTTGGGCGTTGCTGCTGGGTTTAGGCTGTGGGCATTGGGCTGGGGGTGAGGGTTGGGGTGTGGGGCTATGGTTGGGGTGTGGGGCTAGGTTTAGGTTTGGGCCACGGGCAGGCGCTGGGGGTGACTAACTGTGTGCTGGGCGTTGGGCTGGGGCCGGGCAAGCGTCTGACGGCCAGTCCTTGGGCGTTGCTGCTGGGTTTAGGCTGTGGGCATTGGGCTGGGGGTGAGGGTTGGGGTGTGGGGCTATGGTTGGGGTGTGGGGCTAGGTTTAGGTTTGGGCCACGGGCAGGCGCTGGGGGTGACTAACTGTGTGCTGGGCGTTGGGCTGGGGCCGGGCAAGCGTCTGACGGCCAGTCCTTGGGCGTTGCTGCTGGGTTTAGGCTGTGGGCATTGGGCTGGGGGTGAGGGTTGGGGTGTTGACTATGGTTGGGGTGTGGGGCTAGGTTTAGGTTTGGGCCACGGGCAGGCGCTGGGGGTGACTAACTGTATGCTGGGTGTTGGGCTGGGGCCGGGCAAGCGTCTGACGGCCAGTCCTTGGGCGTTGCGGCTGGGTTTAGGCTGTGGGCTTTGGGCTGGGGGTGAGGGTTGGGGTGTGGGGCTATGGTTGGGGTGTGGGGCTAGGTTTAGGTTTGGGCCACGGGCAGGCGCTGGGGGTGACTAACTGTGTGCTGGGCGTTGGGCTGGGGCCGGGCAAGCGTCTGACGGCCAGTCCTTGGGCGTTGCTGCTGGGTTTAGGCTGTGGGCATTGGGCTGGGGGTGAGGGTTGGGGTGTGGGGCTATGGTTGGGGTGTGGGGCTAGGTTTAGGTTTGGGCCACGGGCAGGCGCTGGGGGTGACTAACTGTGTGCTGGGCGTTGGGCTGGGGCCGGGCAAGCGTCTGACGGCCAGTCCTTGGGCGTTGCTGCTGGGTTTAGGCTGTGGGCATTGGGCTGGGGGTGAGGGTTGGGGTGTGGGGCTATGGTTGGGGTGTGGGGCTAGGTTTAGGTTTGGGCCACGGGCAGGCGCTGGAGGTGGCTAACTGTGTGCTGGGCGTTGGGCTGGGGCCAGGCAAGCGTCTGCGGCCAGTCCTTGGGCGTTGCTGTTGGGTTTAGGCTGTGGGCATTGGGCTGGGGGTGAGGGTTGGGGTGTGGGGCTATGGTTGGGGTGTGGGGCTAGGTTTAGGTTTGGGCCACGGCAGGCGCTGGAGGTGGCTAACTGTGTGCTGGGCGTTGGGCTGGGGCCGGGCAAGCGTCTGACGGCCAGTCCTTGGGCGTTGCTGCTGGGTTTAGGCTGTGGGCATTGGGCTGGGGAATGAGGGGTTGGGGTGTGGGGCTATGGTTGGGGTGTGGGGCTAGGTTTTAGGTTTGGGCCACCGGCAGGCGCTGGGGTGACTAACTGTGTGCTGGGAAAGGGCTGGGGCAGGGCAGTGTCTGGCAAGTTAGTCCTTTGGTGCACGGGCCAAGGGTTAGGTTTGGGGCATGGGCAGGGACTGGCGGGGGTTAATCGTGTGCTGGGAGAAGGGCTGGGGCGGGGCAGTGTCTGGCAGTCAGTCCTTGGGTGCACGGGCCAAGGGTTAGGTTTGGGCATGGGCAGGGCTGGCGGGGGTTAATCGTGTGCTTGGAGTAGGGCTGGGGCAGGGGCAGTGTCTGGCGGTCAGTCCCTGGCCCTCTGGGGCCAAGCCTGGTGTTTGCAGTACCGGGCAGTACCAGGCCCCCTGGGGCTGGCGGTGGTGAATTGTGCCAGTGTCTGGCATTCTCCTTTCCATAGTACGTGGTATAGTTACCACAAAATGAGGGGTACATGTGCTCTCCCAGAAATTTATCAGGATTGGTGGATGCTTTGGATGGAACCTTTTTAGCAGAGCTGGCTGTTAATCTCAATTTTCTTGCACTGTGCCACAGTTCTGAAGCACTCTGCTGTCTTGTCTCCAACTCCAACCTAGCGCCGCTGTGTGTTGTTCACCTGCACAAACAACTCACAGAAGG
>PYXC01002686.1:0-2500 GCA_015244755.2 Tenualosa ilisha
GACATGCTGCTGGTGAAGACGACCGTCCTGCTGCACATGTTGATCTACCAGATTGGACCTATCGATGTACCTCTCTGCTATATTCTGGTAATCATGGCCACCACGAGCTTCAGGAACACGCCGCCGATTATTCTTGCCGGCATGGCAGTTGAGCGTTTCGTGGCGGTGTGTCTGCCCCTCCACCATGTCCGGCTCTGCACCACCAACAGAGTACAGGTCTTCAATGCTGTGACGTGGTGTGTTACTATCACACAAGTCCGCCGAACTGTTCTTATCCCTGGCCAGTATCCCCTACAGTTCTACACGTCCAACATTTGTGCTATCACGCAGCCTCTTCCACTTGCCAATCCATCAAGTGATCAAAACAGCAGCAACAGCATCTTCATGGTGCTTGTGTGGGTGACCTGTTCTACACGTACCGCACGTGCTCTGGACGGCCCGCTCTGCCAGTGCACAGAAGGCTCAAGCCCAAAAGGCTCAGCGGACCATCCTGTTGCATGCCGGTCAGCTGCTGCTATGCATGCTGTCTTACCTCAGTCCAGCATTCGACTTCCTCATCGCCAGATTCCCCCAGTGGCGCTCCAATGTGCTCTTCAGCAACTTTGTACTGACGAGTCTAGTTCCCCGGTGCTGAGTCCACTCATCTATGGCATAAGGGACCAGGCCTTCAAGAAACACATCAAAAGTGCGCTGCTCTGCGGGGGGCCACTCGCAGCACAAAAGTCCATAACTAGCAAATATGTAAATTTTGTATGTATAAGTAAGGGATAACAGTCGACGAGGTGACCAGTTTGATGGAAATAATGGCGAGATGGAGCGAGGACTTGCCTCCGCCGAGTCATTATTTCCATCGAACTGGTCATTTCGAAGGCCGTTATCTCGCTTATCTCCCGTTTGAGGATATAATTCATCTATGCATTTCTTTACATTTAGAAATCATGTGCATGAACCTCAGAAAATAACCTATTAAAGCTACTGTTAGGGGGGGAAAAGTACAGCGTGATATACTTTACTAAGGTTGTTATGGTTACTATTCATAAGCGCACTGATATGGAAAAATGATTCAAAATTTTTGGATCTACTTCAAAGGTAGCCAGTTATACAAAGTTAATTCCCACGTCATCAGCCAATCAGAAAAAAATAATCCCGTTGTTAAGGGTGATAATATTGAAATAATAGGGCAATAGCATCTCCTGTACAAATCCTGTGCTTTTGCATCTGTTGCCAAATTTCCTATTCATTCGGCTAAGCGTGTAAAAACTGCCTCTGCCTCTGCCTAATTTCTTTCTCTGAAATGGATGTGGGTAAGGACACACGCAGCACAACAGTTCTCATCCATATGGATAAAGGAGCTGAGAAGAGAGAGAGAGAGAGAGAGAGAGCGAGAGAATCATGGTGCTTGCACTAGATGCTGCAGGAATTTTAACATGTTTTTAACATGTTTGTAACATTGAAATGACCAAAATATATTTTACATGCTTCTGACAAACCAGTCAAAAATGTCCAAGATCTGTGCATTTTGTTTTGGGTGCCTTCAGCAATTCCTCTGTCTGCAGAAGACACAGACACACACACACACACACACGCTCAGCTGTGTTATATCTAAGCAGACATGCACACAAACTATCTCAATGAATTCATAAACATCCACTCTATATAGACGAGCAGCAAAATCCTTAAACAGCTTAAAAACAGTATGTAAACTATTCACCGATGACACTGACAACGCCTTTGCCCCATTAAATATGTTCTGAAAGATGCTCGAAATCTCTCCATTTGCTTCAATGGTAGCTTATGTTTGTAAAGCACTATGTTTGAACAAAGCTGTGTTTTACTAAGGTTGAACTAGGACAGCTGTGATATGCCCAGATTTTAATGCACAACAAATAACACATTTTTAATTTCCAACATTTTCTTTATTTTCTATTTTGACATAAGTAGAATATATGCAACAAACTGAAACTGCTTGATGGCACTTGTTTAGCCAAATTATGTCAGTTCACATTTTTAGAATTATACAGTACATAGTATTTTTTATGTTTTTATCTTTTTCTGTTTTTAAATCATTTTTCCCCCATTACTTCTGTACCCTTTCTCTCCCCCTTCGGTAAGGTCTGCTTGTGGTGTCTTTCCTGTACATATAGTAAACCAACATCACCAAACAGCTTCCTTACAGAAACATGCATCCTCCACACATTATCCATTCCACCCTAGTTCCCAGTGAAAAGATGCACACTGTATAAAAGACCCACAAGGCACCCGTGGGTTGGGCTATTTGGCACAACAAGTGCTAGGATGAGATTCATCTATGACACCAGTGAGGATTAAAGAAAGTGCAGACAGGGGGGAGAGAGAGAGTGTGGCATGAATTGAAAGCCCTAACCCAGGAGGCAGAGAATACTACTCACTTCATTTAGATGCGTTTAGCTCTTTAGCCTGATGACCCTGAAGTACAGCAACAGCCTCCTCGACCTGCAGGTCAAAACCACCCAAAACATTC
>PYXC01002686.1:5000-16627 GCA_015244755.2 Tenualosa ilisha
GTACTAAGAAACTGACTCGACCACTGTGGATAGCGTTTTGACTTTATCCCGTAAACCTCACAAAGACAACAGTCACACACTTCAACTAGAACTTCACCCAGAAGCCATGTTACCCCAAGTCCAATCAAATTGGCTTTGTGAACACAGGGTGATTATGGGACAAGTAGTCCCATATACTACATCCCCCTTCTTAGATGAGGTACAGTGTTGAGCACCTATTTAGGCATCTTAATGCAATTCTACTTACCAGACAAAATATTGAACTAAACTAAATATTAATCTTCGAACACATCACTTAAGCTGCAAACTATCTTTTGGTAGGCTCACATTAAATGGTTAATGATATGTTACTACAACTTCAGTCGATGCTAACATCTCATGAGAGTACATAGTCCTTTAGCCTCAGGTTTCTTCCAATTCTCGTCATCTGGGCTGTGTCAGGATCAGGGTCAGGCTCTGGCTCAGACGCATTCTCTGTCTCATTCTGCTCCTGCTCACATTTACATTTACATTTACATTTAGGCATTTAGCAGACGCTTTTATCCAAAGCGACTTACAAAAGAGGATAACATTCAAGCTACAACACAATGAACTAACAAGGAGTGCATATTGCTAACATAGAATCTGCGCTGTTTTAAGTTGAAAGTGCAATAGTGTAACACAATGTAGAGAAATTAACTTATTAAGTGCATTCTCAAAGTTTACGCCAGGAGATATTCTTGGAAGAGCTTAGTCTTCACGAGTTTCTTGAAGGTGGAGAGGGTATCAGTTAATCTGGTAGCACTTGGGAGGTCATTCCACCAGCGCGGAACCAGATATGAGAAGAGTCGGAAGCAGGGCCTGTGACATCAGCATTGTCCCTGTGTACAGCCATCCTGTCAGGTCTGAGGTGTGTGTGGTTTCTCCTGTATTGTGCTCCTTCTGTCAGCCACCAACATGTCCCAGGGGTATATACGATGTCAATGTCATACTTCTGTAACTGAAGAAGCATTCTTTGTAAGCAAGCCGGTGCTCTGCTGATGGGCTTGGTGATGATAGCCTCAAGAGGCTTGTGATCAGACTGGACTTGGCCACTGGGTGTTGGGCCTGCATCAACACTGCTCCAAGGCCATTTTTTGAAGCATCAGCCTGTATTTCAATCTCCTCTAGTGGATTGAAGAATTTCAGCAGAGGCGCACAGGAGACTGCAGCTTTCAGCTTGTCCGGTGCCGCCTGGTGCTCCGACTGCCACTGCCACATAATGTCCTTTCTGAGCAGCAGAAAGCACCTCAGTGGTGCGGTCAGCGTTGCCTCATGTGGAACATACTGGGCAAGGTATTGTGTCATGCCCAACAGCCTCTGTAGGCCTTTTTTGCTTTCTGTGTCAACAGGTGCAATATCAGCTGCTGATCTGCAAACAAATCTGCATGACTTTCATTGGTCGACCGTTGAGGACCTCATAGGTCATCGTGTCAAGAGCACATTCCGCTGAACGAAGGCATTATTTTACACCAGGATGAACAATCATCAGCAATACAACAGTAAAAGTTGGCCTTACATGACAATATCCCAAAATGTTATATCTGGATAGACTTGAGTTATTTAAGCAGAACCCACCATACGCAGGCTGCTACGGTTTTGAAATATCTAATTTTGGGAGACTTTAAAGTATGTTTTACATATAACCATCTAAATGCAAGTACCATCATCTCCATTATTTCAACCGTTTTGTGATAATTTAGCCAGAATAATACTTAATAACCATTGTAGAATTCTTTATTTAATTGCTGTATGTTTGAAAGAAAAATCATATATCATATGGGAACAAAACATGACTGGGATTATTTTGATGAAATTTTCATCTTGTTATTGCCTCTCTATATCCATTTCTGTGTCTTTATTCCCATGAATGTTAATTAAACCTTGACAAACGCACACATCACTACAATTCTGACCTTTCAGTGACCCCTGAGAATTTCTCTCAGTGCCATGGCACTATTTATTATCAGCGTGTTGTCCCAGAGGGAACACTTAAAGGACCAAGCGCTGAAATGTCAGACGATCCGTTCAGAAACAGGAAACATGTTTACACCTTTCGACAGACCCTAGTTCTGTTTTACAATACATATCAGGTCAAATATTACTGCACTGTTGTTACTGACATTAAACAAAAATAATAAAAAACACTGTTTACACCAACTTCTGTGATTTCAAGTTTGATTTCAAGGCCTCTGACATACGGATGTCTAACAATTAACCCAATATTAATTCAAGCCTCATACATGGGAGTATGTACTTCCTCTACTTTTTAAATTTCCAAATATTTTGTGTGCTTCATGTGACCTATTTGTAAGTTTCCTTGGAAACATACCTTTACACCCTGTCTTCCCATTAGAAAAATCGATATAATTACATGCCTTTTTTTCTGATAACATTATATTAAATTTTAATAACCAATATTACATTACCATTCAGATATTTCTAACATACATTGATGTCAAATGCTACAATCTGAATACCTCTACTATAAGCACTTAAGCCCTTAATGCTTGGTGACTGCAAACCCTGGCGTTTAGGCAGATTATACAGTGGTGGCAGAGTGTCATTCTTCATATAGTTCTGACAGCACCTGGTAATAGAGAGGAGATGTACTCTCATCACCACACGCCAGGGGGCTTTTTGCTTAAAATAATTTGAAAGCCATCTGAAATTTGAGTGGACAGGGAAAAGGCCTACCTGATGGCTCCCTCATGTGGCCATGTACTTCACAGTCCTGCTCACAGACTGCCCTATTGATTTTGAACATTGTACAGTGTGCTGCATGACTCAGAGTGACAATCTGACAATCATCAGTGATAGGCCTATAACCCTCCTCGTAAGGACTCTGATGGTCCCTGAATTATAAGCTAGGCTGTTTATCCTAAAATAACACCTGGTCATTTTCAAATTTAACAGGGAAAAGTTCACTGGCTTGAATAACAACACTAACAAAACAGAATTTTAAAAGTTTCCATGTGTGTTTTAAACTATGTAAACTCACCTAAACACAATTGCTAAATTTAGTCTGATTTGACTTCAGGAGTGTTTGACTATATGATCTCGGAGGAAATCAGCAATATAAACATACAGCACAAACTTAAAATTGGGGAGCTCCCCCTCACTGGATTTTGTTTGTTAGTGAGCCTCTTTAACCATATTAATAGTGAATTTGTAAGATGCACTGAAAGCCTGAGGTAATTATCAAATCTGACTTTCCAAACTGTCACAACAAAACATAAGTCATTCTGTGAATGAGGTAGTTGTTGCCTTCTCATGGGCACAACTGATCCAAAGTTTAGGCTTTCAACAGGGGACAAGTTCTCTTTGAACATCACACCGCAGGGAAATTCTCTGGCTGGGCGCCCCCTATATCTGCAGCTGGTTAAGTCCTCCAACTCAAAACTCAGGGGGAGACCACTGCAAGAGCACAAGTGCAAGAAACCATTTGTCAGCCAAACTGACACTTCTCAATTCTGACTGTGTTGTTCCTTTTGCAGGTTGCTGACTAGATTCAACTTGTATAGGGCAACTCAATGAAAAGTGGACAATTCTGATTGAGTGCCATGTACTTTTATGATGAAGATTTGTTTCGCTTAGCTGTCGACATTACATGAAATATTACAATATACAATATTTGTGCATGTATATTTACATGCGTATGAAACATGAAATAATTGGGCCTACCGGCTTGATCATGTTCTGTTACATCCATAAAGCTGGAATTGGCTTAGCATCATTTTCAAGGGCTTAAGTCTCAACGCAAATATGAACAACACCAACACCACACGGAAACTGGACACCTTTGAAGAGGCCCTGTCGAAAAACATAACAGCGGTGCTCTGTGGCCTCTTCATCCTGTACATCAATGGGGCTCTTGTGCGCATCTACTTCAGCGTGCCATCGTTTAGGCAGGACGCTCGCTATGCGCTCTACATCCATCTGGTCCTCAATGACATGCTGCTGGTGAAGACGGCCGTCCTCCTGCACGTGTTGATCTACCAGCCTGGAGCTATCAATGTACCTCTCTGCTATATTCTGGTAATCATGGCTACCACAAGCTTCAGGAACACGCCAATTATTCTTGCCGGCATGGCAGTTGAGCGTTTCGTGGCGGTGTGTCTGCCCCTCCACCACGGCCGGCTCTGCACCACCAACAGAGTACAGGTCTTCAATGCTGTGACGTGGTGTGCTACTATCACACCAAGTCTCGCCGAACTGTTCTCATCCCTGGGCCAGTACCCCCTGCAATTCTACACGTCCAACATTTTGTGCTATCACGCCAGCCTCTTCCACTTGCCAATGCATCAAGTAATCGAAACAGCAGGCAACAGCATCTGCATGGTGCTTGTGTGGGTGACCCTGTTCTACACGTACGCGCACGTGCTCTGGACAGCCCGCGCTGCCAGTACACAGAAGGCTCAAGCCCAAAAGGCTCAGCGGACCATCCTGTTGCATGCCGCTCAGCTGCTGCTATGCATGCTGTCTTACCTCAGTCCAGCATTCGACTTCCTCATCGCCAGATTCCCCCAGTGGCGCACCAAGGTGCTCTTCAGCAACTTTGTACTGACGAGTCTAGTTCCCCGGGTGCTGAGTCCACTCATCTATGGCATAAGGGACCAGGCCTTCAAGAAACACATTAAAAGTGCGCTGCTCTGCCGCGGGGCCACTCGCAGCACAAAAGTCCATAACTAGCAAATATGTAAAATTTTGTATGTAAAACTAAGGGATAACGGTAGACGAGGTGACCAGTTTGATGAAAATAATGGCGAGTTGGAGGCGAAGGACTTGCCTCCGCCGAGTCATTATTTCCATCGAACTGGTCATTACGAAGGCTGTTATCCCGCTTATCTCCCGTTTGTGTTTAGGATATTATTTTATCTATAAATTTCTTCACATTTAGAAATTATGTGCATGAACTACAGAAAATAAGCTACCATACCGTAGCTCCCGTTAAGGGGGGAAAGTACTGCGTGAAATAATTTTTCTTAAGTACTTTTCTTAAATACTTTTTTTAAAGGTTGTTATGGTTACTATTCATAATTTTCAGACCTACTTCAAAGGTAATCAGTTATACAAAGTTAATTACCACCTCATCAGCCAATCAGAAAAAATAATCCCGTTGTTAAGGGTGATAATATTGAAATAATAGGGCAATAGCATCTCCTGTACAAATCCTGTGCTTTTGCATCTGTTGCCAAATTTCCTATTCATTCGGCTAAGTGTGTAAAGACAGCCTCTGCCTGTCTAATTTCTTTCTCCAAAATGGATGTGGGACAGGACACACGCAGCACAATAGTTCTCATCCATATGGCAAAAAGGAGCTGAGAAGAGAGAGAGAGAGAATCATGGTGCCTGAACTAGGAACTTTTCAAATGCTGCTGGAATTTTAAAACTTGTCCTTTGAAAATTGTAACAAGGAAATGACCAAAATATATTTTACATGCTTCTGGCAAACTAAGTCCAAAATGTCCAAGATCTGTGCATTTTATTTTGGGTGCCTTCAGTTCTGTCTCTGTCTGCCACAGAATACAGACACAGGCGCACACAGACACGCACACAACTGTGTTATGATATCTAAGCAGACACTCACACAAAACATTTCAATGAATTCATAAACATCCACTCTATATAGGTGAGCAGCAAAATCCTTCAACAGCTTACAAGCATTATGTAAACTATTCATTGATGAGACTAACGCCTTTGCCCCATGAAATATGTTCTGAAAGATGCTCGAAATCTCTCCATTCGCTCCAATGGCAGCTTGTGTTTGTAAAAACAATTTGAACAAAGCACTAGGACAGCTGTGATATGCCCAGATTTTAATGTACAACAAATAACACATTTTTATTTTCCAACATTTTCTTTATTTTTTTATTTTGACAAAAGTAGAATATATGCAACAAACTGAAACTGCTTGATGGCACTTGTTTAGCCAAATTATGTCAGTTCACATTTTTAGAATTATACAGTACATAGTATTTTTTATATTTTTATCTGTTTTTAAATCATTTTTCCCCCATTACTTCTGCACCCTTTCTCTCCCCCTTCTGTAAGGTCTGCTTGTGGTGTCTTTCCTGTAAATATAGTAAACCAACATCACCAAACAGCTTCCTTACAGAAACATGCATCCTCCACACATTATCCATTCCACCCTAGTTCCCAGTGAAAAGATGCACACTGTATAAAAGACCCACAAGGCACCCGTGGGTTGGGCTATTTGGCACAACAAGTGCTAGGATGAGATTCATCTATGACACCAGTGAGGATTAAAGAAAGTGCAGACAGGGGGCAGAGAGAGAGTGTGGCATGAATTGAAAGCCCTAACCCAGGAGGCAGAGAATACTACTCACTTCATTTAGATGTGTTTAGCTCTTTAGCCTGATGAGCCTGAAGTACAGCAACAGCCTCCTCGACCTGCAGGTCAAAACCACCCAAAACATTCAGTCAGTTGCTGAGCTCAAGTTGTGCTTGTCGTGACCAGACATGACAGACTGAATGAATGAGCTAACACAGGGTAGACAGGCATGAACAGGATAGATTGAGCCCTGATCTACATTTACTGAAGGAAGCTAAGTCTTAAGAATCATTAAATATGTTGTCTTGATATGTTGATTCCTGACATCTCATCTTCTGTAAATTGCAACTGGACGTAGAAAGTGGATTAAAAATGTTTCGGTTATTCTGAGTAGATCCACATTACCTTAGAGTGCAGAGACTCGGGGGACTCCAACATGTGAAGCAGCTCAGAGTTGTCGATCTCCAGCAGCATGCCTGTGATCTTCCCAGCAAGGCTGGGGTGCAGGGCGTAGATGAGAGGGTACAGACGCTCACCTAGATGGACAGATATATACAGTTTACGAAAATGGGAAAAAAAAAATCCCCTAATCCTCAAATACTCAATTTGCATGAATCATCAAATCTTGAAATAAATTCGTTCTCTGGCTCACGCTCGCTCACACACACACACACGCACACACACACAAACACAAAAAGCTGACTACATTCAAGGAGCAAGATTCCCACCCTTCAGGCATTACTGTGTTCTTTTTTTAACTCTGTTATAGTCATAAATTAGTTTTTGAAATACCACTGTATTGTACTGTATGACTGTGGGTAATCACACGCATGCACACACACACACACGTGTTCAGTGATCACTCACCCAGTAGTTGTTTCTGCTCCATCAGTGGAGCTGCTGCCAGCATTGAGGCTGTGAGAGGTTCCTGTCCCCTCACATGAACTGCTGGTTCCATCACAGGGCTGCTTATAACCTAGGCGCCACCACACACACACTTTACTTTAGGAACAGCCATAGGGCAAAACACTCTTTGATATCACAACTATGTTTTTTAAAAAATATAAAACAGGCAGAGAGAAATGGTCTAATCAAATTGGCTGTGTGAACACAGGGTGATTATGGGACACGTAGTCCCATATACAACACTCTCATTCTTCCTCCAACTGACAGCACCCTGCGAGCGCGAACAGGGCTATGGCTGGAGGTACTCCGAACTAGCACTTGAACACCACAGAAACTACAACCAACAACTTGCAACTCTACAAAGCTGAGGTTTGTTTGGCATTGTGTGGGCAGAGTGGCATCACATTAGGGCTGTCAGGCAGACACACGGGGCTCAAGATGGGTTACCTTGGCACTGTTGATGGTGCCATAAGGAGCAAACTTCCTCAATCACTCATCATTGATGCTGTCGTTCAGATTCTTCATGTAAAGGTTAACGCCCTAAACCAAGCAATTACAGAAAGTTAAAAACAGTAAAAAAAACAGGCATTTATCAATGCCCACTCAAAGGATAGACAGGAATGTGGCAAGTAGATCAAGTGAATTTAAATGTATTTGAACTTGACTGCTCACTGACTCAACCGATTATCACTTGCATATTTACTTGTCCCTTACTAAAAATCCTGGGCCTATATTAAATTAACTTGTTAACTAAACTAAAAATATTAAATTAACTTCTTAACTAGCTAACTAAAATGTACATACACATGTGGCAAGAACCACAGATGAGTGAATGCGAGTTGAGACCCTGATTTCAGTGTCTACATTGTTCCACACGCTACGGAGACATGAAGGTCATATTGCAAAAAGCTTGATTTCTAGACCTCATATCATAACCTCATCACAACATCACAACCTCATATCATTACCATCCTTATTATGCCAACTAGTGTAGACTTCAACTGTAATCTACTCTCTCTATATAAGAGAGAGCGAGAGAAAGAGTAGTTTTGACACCTGATAGCGCTGCATGCGGTCCATCTTCATCTGCTCAAATTTGAGTTTGAGCTCCCCCTGTCGCTCCAGCCTCTTCTGAGCACGGCCCACATACAGCTCTTTCTATTATATTGGATTCCTTTCCATTTACTTCCAGAATCACCCTGTACTGTAGCAGGCCTCTGCAAACAGAATTTTTAAAATTATATCTGTTATATGTTTCATGATAAACACATCATATGGCATCCATATTTTTTCAAATTCAGTGAGCATTTATCACAGCCAACAAGACGACTGAAAGCACCATATATACCAGGGGTATTAAGTGACACGTACACTTTGCGATCATTCAGCAGTATGCCATTCATGGTCTCTATGGCACGGTTGGCGGACTCTTGTGTCTCAGAATGCACAAAGCCATAACCTTTGGAGCCACGCTCATCACACACAACCTTAGATGACAAAACAGCTTCAGAGACTTTTTTCACAATTCTGCTGTAAGACAGTGGCAGTTTTATCACCTAGTAGTATTGAGGGGTAAGTGAGGCAAGCCTCGGCTTATTCATTCATAAGACACAAAAGCTATTCTCCATTTATATGTGAACACTGAAATAAAATATAGCCATGTTTCATTTTATATATTCTGTTAGTGGATTTACCTTACAGGACAGAATATTTCCAAATCCAGAAAAGGTGTCATAAAGTGCCTTATTGTCAATAGACTCCATGTTCTTAATGAAGATATTTCCAACACCAGACTTCCTTAGGCCTGGATCATACTATGACCACATGACTTTCATTGGTCGACCCTTGAGGACCTCATAGGTCATCGTGTCAAGAGCACATTCCGCTGAACGAAGGCATTATTTTACACCAGGATGAACAATCATCAGCAATACAACAGTAAAAGTTGGCCTAACATGACAATATCCCAAAATGTTATATCTGGATAGACTTGAGTTATTTAAGCAGAACCCACCATATGCAGGCTGCTACGGTTTTGAAATATCTAATTTTGGGAGACTTTAAAGTATGTTTTACATATAACCATCTAAATGCAAGTACCATCATCTCCATTATTTCAACCGTTTTGTGATAATTTAGCCAGAATAATACTTAATAACCATTGTAGAATTTTAACTTGCTGTATGTTTGAAAGAAAAATCATATATCATATGGGAACACAACATGACTGGGATTATTTTGATGAAATGTTCATCTTGTTATTTCCTCTCTATATCCCTTTCTGTGTCTTTATTCCCATGAATGTTAATGAACCTTGACAAACACACACATCACTACAATTCTGACCTTTCAGTGACCCTGAGAATTTCTCTCAGTGGCATGGCACTATTTATTATCAGCGTGTTGTCCCAGAGAGACACTAAAGGCCAAGCGCTGAAATGTCAGACAATCCGTCCAGAAACAGGAACATGTTTACACCTTTCGACAGACCCTAGTTCTGTTTTACAATACATATCAGGTCAAATATTACTGCACTATTGTTACTGACATTAAACAAAATAATAAAAAACACTGTTTACACCAACTTCTGTGATTTCAAGTTTGATTTCAAGACCTCTGACATACGGATGTCTAACAATTAACCCAATATTAATTCAAGCCTCATACATGGGAGTATGTATTTCCTCTACTTTTTAAATTTCCAAATATTTTGTGTGCTTCATGTGACCTATTTGTAGGTTTCCTTGGAAACATACCTTTACACCCTGTCTTCCCATTAGAAAAATTGATATAATTACATGCCTTTTTTCTGATAACATTATATTAAATTTTAATAACCAATATTACATACATTCAGATATTTCTAACATACATTGATGTCAAATGCTACAATTTAAATACCTCTGCTATAAGCACTTAAGCCCTTAATGCTTGTGGCTGCAAACCTGGTGTTTAGGCAGATTATACAGTGGTGCAGAGTGGCATTCTTCATATAGTTCTGACAGCACTGGTAATAGAGAGGAGTTGTACTCTCATCACCACACGCCAGGGGGCTTTTTAATTAAAATAATTTAAGAGCCATGTGAAATTTGAGTGGACAGGGAAAAGGCCTACCTGATGGCTCCTCATGTGGCCATGTACTTCACAGTCCTGCTCACAGACCGTCCTATTGATTTTGAACATTGTACAGTGTGCTGCATGACTCAGAATGACAATCTGACAATCATCAGTGAGAGGCCTATAACCTCCTCATATAGACTCTGAGGTCCCTGAACTACAATGCATGATAAGCTAGGCTGTTTGTCCTAAAATAAACCTGGCGTTTTCAGATTTAAAAGAGAAAAGTTCATGGCTCGAATAACAACTTAAAGACTCTTTTATAAATGATGTCATTTTATTGTGAAAAGAACCAAAATTTAAAAGGTTTCACGTGTGTGTTGAACTATCACACTCACCTAACACATTGATTCATTTCAGTCTAATTTGACTTCGGAGTGTTTGACTATATGATTCGGCGGGAAATCAGCAACATAGACATACTGCACAAACGTAAAATTGGGGAGCTTCCCCTCACTAATTTTGTTTGTTAGTGAGCCTCTTAACCACATTAATAGTGATTTTTGCAAGATGCACTGAAAGCCTGAGGTAATTATTAAATCTACTTTCCAAACTGTCAAGACAAAGCATAAGTCTTCTGTTGCATGAGGTAGTTGTTGCCTTCTCATGGGCACAACTGATCCAAATTTAGGCTTTCAACAGGGACAAGTTCTCTTTGAAAATCACACCGCAGGGAAATTCTCTGGCGGGGCGCCCCCTATATTTGCAGCTGGTTAAGTCCTAACTGAAAAGTCAGGGGAGACCACTGCAAGAACACAAGTGCAAAAACCATTCGCCAGCCACATTGACACTTCTCACTTCTAACTTTGCAGGTTGCTAATTAGTTTCAGTTTATATAGGGCAACTCAATGAAAAGTGGACAATTTTGATTGAAACCCATGTACTTTTATGATGTAAATGAGTTTATTATGTACAGAAAATTTGAAGATTTGTTTTGTTCAGCTGTAGACATTACATGAAATATTACAATATTGTGCATGTATATTGCGTATATGTGCGTATAAACCTGAAATAATTCGGGCCTACCGGCTTGATCATGTTCTTTTACATCCATAACGCTGAAATTGGCTTAGCATCATTTTCAAGGGTTTGAGTCTCACAGCAATATGGACAACACCAACACCACATGGAACCTGGACACCGTTGAAGACGCTCTGTCCAAAAACATAACAACGATGCTCTGTAGCCTCTTCATCCTCTACATCAATGGGGCTCTTGTGCACATCTACTTCAGTGTGCCATCGTTTAGGCAGGATGCTCGCTATGCGCTCTACATCCATCTGATAATCAT
>PYXC01002687.1:0-15747 GCA_015244755.2 Tenualosa ilisha
GTATTTTTCACTGTGACACTGACTGATTTACAACAATCTGCCTTAAATCATACATTTTTAGAAACAGCATGATGTGAACGTCTGGTTTAATGTATGCATAGCCACGTTCCAACTTTCCATGTACCCAATATCCTCAATTTTTCGTTGCAGGAACCCACCAAAACTGATGCCGAGTGAACCAGATTGAGGTAAGTTTTTACTGTGACTTTTCCTGATTTCCAAAAATCTACATTAAATCATACATTTTTAGAAACAGCATGAAGACACCGTCTGGTTTAATGTATGCATAGCCACGTTCCAACTTTCCATGTGCCCAATATCCTCAATTTTTCGTTGCAGGAACCCACCGAATCTGAAGACGAGTGAACCACACTGAGGTATTTTTCACTGTGACACTGACTGATTTACAACAATCTGCCTAAATCATACATTTTTAGAAACAGCATGAAGACAACGTCTGGTTTAATGTATGCATAGCCACGTTCCAACTTTCCATGTGCCCAATATCCTCAATTTTCGTTGCAGGACCCCACCGAATCTGAAGACGAGTGAACCACACTGAGGTATTTTTCACTGTGACACTGACTGATTTACAACAATCTGCCTTAAATCATACATTTTTAGAAACAGCATGATGTGAACGTCTGGTTTAATGTATGCATAGCCACGTTCGAACTTTCCATGTGCCCAATATCCTCAATTTTTCGTTGCAGGACCCCACCGAATCTGAAGACGAGTGAACCACACTGAGGTATTTTTCACTGTGACACTGACTGATTTACAACAATCTGCCTTAAATCATACATTTTTAGAAACAGCATGATGTGAACGTCTGGTTTAATGTATGCATAGCCACGTTCAACTTTCCATGTGCCCAATATCCTCAATTTTTCGTTGCAGGACCCCACCGAATCTGAAGACGAGTGAACCACACTGAGGTATTTTTCACTGTGACACTGACTTATTTACAACAATCTGCCTGAAATCATACATTTTTAGAGACAGCCTGATGTAAACGTCTGGTTTAATGTATGCATAGCCACGTTCCAACTTTCCATGTGCCCAATATCCTCAATTTTTCGTTGCAGACCCCACCGAATCTGAAGACGAGTGAACCACACTGAGGTATTTTTCACTGTGACACTGACTGATTTACAACAATCTGCCTTAAATCATACATTTTAGAAACAGCATGATGTGAACGTCTGGTTTAATGTATGCATAGCCACGTTCCAACTTTCCATGTACCCAATATCCTCAATTTTTCGTTGCAGGAACCCACCAAAACTGATGCCGAGTGAACCAGATTGAGGTAAGTTTTACTGTGACTTTTCCTGATTTCCAAAAATCTACATTAAATCATACATTTTTAGAAACAGCATGAAGACACCGTCTGGTTTAATGTATGCATAGCGACGTTCCAACTTTCCATGTTCCCAATATCCTCAATTTTTCGTTGCAGGAACCCACCGAATCTGAAGACGAGTGAACCACACTGAGGTATTTTTCACTGTGACACTGACTGATTTACAACAATCTGCCTTAAATCATAAATTTTTAGAAACAGCATGAAGACAACGTCTGGTTTAATGTATGCATAGCCACGTTCCAACTTTCCATGTGCCCAATATCCTCAATTTTACGTTGCAGGACCCCACCAAAACTGATGCCGAGTGAACCAGATTGAGGTAAGTTTTACTGTGACTTTGCCTGATTTACAACAATCTGCCTTAAATCATACATTTTTAGAAACAGCATGATGTGAACGTCTGGTTTAATGTATGCATAGCCACGTTCCAACTTTCCATGTGCCCAATATCCTCAATTTTTTGTTGCAGGACCCCACCGAATCTGAAGACGAGTGAACCACACTGAGGTATTTTTCACTGTGACACTGACTGATTTACAACAATCTGCCTTAAATCATACATTTTTAGAAACAGCATGAAGACAACGTCTGGTTTAATGTATGCATAGCCACGTTCCAACTTTCCATGTGCCCAATATCCTCAAATTTTCGTTGCAGGAACCCACCGAATCTGAAGACGAGTGAACCACACTGAGGTATTTTTCACTGTGACACTGACTGATTTACAACAATCTGCCTTAAATCATGCATTTTCAGAAACCGCATGATATGAACGTCTGGTTTAATGTATGCATAGCCACGTTCCAACTTTCCAATTGCCCAATATCCTCAATTTTTCGTTGCAGGACCCCACCAAAACTGATGCCGAGTGAATCAGATTGAGGTAAGTTTTACTGTGACTTTGCCTGATTTCCAAAAATCTACATTAAATCATACATTTTCAGAAACAGCATGAAGACAACGTCTGGTTCAATGTATGCATAGCCACGTTCCAACTTTCCATGTGCCCAATATCTTCAATATGTCGTTGCAGGACCCCACCGAATCTGAAGACGCGTGAACCACACTGAGGTATGTTTCACTGTGACACTGACTGATTTACAACAATCTGCCTTAAATCATACGTTTTTAGAAACAGCATGAAGACAACGTCTGGTTTAATGTATGCATAGCCACGTTCCAACTTTCCATGTGCTCAATATCCTCAGTTTTTCGTTGCAGGATCCCACCGTATCTGAAGACGAGTGAACCACACTGAGGTATTTTTCACTGTGACACTGACTGATTTACAACAATCTGCCTTAAATCATACATTTTTAGAAACAGCATGATGTGAACGTCTGGTTTAATGTATGCATAGCCACGTTCCAACTTTCAATGTGCCCAATATCCTCAATTTTTCGTTGCAGGACCCCACCGAATCTGAAGACGAGTGAACCACACTGAGGTATTTTTCACTGTGACACTGACTGATTTACAACAATCTGCCTTAAATCATACATTTTTAGAAACAGCATGAAGACAACGTCTGGTTTAATGTATGCATAGCCACGTTCCAACTTTCCATGTGCCCAATATCCTCAATTTTACGTTGCAGGACCCCACCAAAACTGATGCCGAGTGAACCAGATTGAGGTAAGTTTTACTGTGACTTTGCCTGATTTACAACAATCTGCCTTAAATCATACATTTTTAGAAACAGCATGATGTGAACGTCTGGTTTAATGTATGCATAGCCACGTTCCAACTTTCCATGTGCCCAATATCCTCAATTTTTTGTTGCAGGACCCCACCGAATCTGAAGACGAGTGAACCACACTGAGGTATTTTTCACTGTGACACTGACTGATTTACAACAATCTGCCTTAAATCATACATTTTTAGAAACAGCATGATGTGAACGTCTGGTTTAATGTATGCATAGCCACGTTCGAACTTTCCATGTGCCCAATATCCTCAATTTTTCGTTGCAGGACCCCACCGAATCTGAAGACGAGTGAACCACACTGAGGTATTTTTCACTGTGACACTGACTGATTTACAACAATCTGCCTTAAATCATACATTTTTAGAAACAGCATGATGTGAACGTCTGGTTTAATGTATGCATAGCCACGTTCGAACTTTCCATGTGCCCAATATCCTCAATTTTTCGTTGCAGGACCCCACCGAATCTGAAGACGAGTGAACCACACTGAGGTATTTTTCACTGTGACACTGACTGATTTACAACAATCTGCCTTAAATCATACATTTTTAGAAACAGCATGATGTGAACGTCTGGTTTAATGTATGCATAGCCACGTTCGAACTTTCCATGTGCCCAATATCCTCAATTTTTCGTTGCAGGACCCCACCGAATCTGAAGACGAGTGAACCACACTGAGGTATTTTTCACTGTGACACTGACTTATTTACAACAATCTGCCTGAAATCATACATTTTTAGAGACAGCCTGATGTAAACGTCTGGTTTAATGTATGCATAGCCACGTTCCAACTTTCCATGTGCCCAATATCCTCAATTTTTCGTTGCAAGACCCCACCGAATCTGAAGACGAGTGAACCACACTGAGGTATTTTTCACTGTGACACTGACTGATTTACAACAATCTGCCTTAAATCATACAATTTTAGAAACAGCATGATGTGAACGTCTGGTTTAATGTATGCATAGCCACGTTCCAACTTTCCATGTACCCAATATCCTCAATTTTTCGTTGCAGGAACCCACCAAAACTGATGCCGAGTGAACCAGATTGAGGTAAGTTTTACTGTGACTTTTCCTGATTTCCAAAAATCTACATTAAATCATACATTTTTAGAAACAGCATGAAGACACCGTCTGGTTTAATGTATGCATAGCGACGTTCCAACTTTCCATGTTCCCAATATCCTCAATTTTTCGTTGCAGGAACCCACCGAATCTGAAGACGAGTGAACCACACTGAGGTATTTTTCACTGTGACACTGACTGATTTACAACAATCTGCCTTAAATCATACATTTTTAGAAACAGCATGAAGACAACGTCTGGTTTAATGTATGCATAGCCACGTTCCAACTTTCCATGTGCCCAATATCCTCAAATTTTCATTGCAGGACCCCACCGAATCTGAAGACGAGTGAATCACACTGAGGTATTTTTCACTGTGACACTGACTGATTTACAACAATCTGCCTTAAATCATACATTTTCAGAAACAGCATGATGTGAACGTCTGGTTTAATGTATGCATAGCCACGTTCCAACTTTAAATGTGTCCAATATCCTCAATTTTTCGTTGCAGGACCCCACCGAATCTGAACACGAGTGAACCACACTGAGGTATTTTTCACTGTGACACTGACTGATTTACAACAATCTGCCTTAAATCATACATTTTTAGAAACAGCATGAAGACAACGTCTGGTTTAATGTATGCATAGCCACGTTCCAACTTTCCATGTGCCCAATATGCTCAATTTTTTGTTGCAGGACCCCACCAAAACTGAAGACGAGTGAACCACACTGAGGTATTTTTCACTGTGACACTGACTGATTTACAACAATCTGCCTTAAATAATGCATTTCTAGAAACAGCATGAAGTGAACGTCTGGTTTAATGTATGCATAGCCACGTTCCAACTTTCCATGTGCCCAATATCCTCAATTTTTCGTTGCAGGAACCCACCAAAACTGATGTCGAGTGAACCAGATTGAGGTAAGTTTTACTGTGACTTTGCCTGATTTCCAAAAATGTACTTTAAATCATACATTTTTAGAAACAGCATGAAGACAATGTCTGGTTTAATGTATGCATAGCCACGTTCCAACTTTCCATGTGCCCAATATCCTCAATTTTTCGTTGCAGGACCTCACCGAATCTGAAGACGAGTGAACCAGATTAGGGTAAGTTTTACTGTGACGTTCACTGATTTCCAACAATCCACCTTAAAGGGACGTTCAGGCAAGTTTTCTCCCACAAAATGGTACCGATGTCGGCTACGCAATTCCGGTGATATGAGGCGAGGAAATGTTAATATTTATATTTCATTTTTGAAAATAAAAATAATGTTTAAACAGTGGGTAGTGTAGTAGATGTAAACTTCATTTCACTTCGTTACCGGTGTAGTGGTGATGCTAGAAACCTACAACATATAGAGTACTAACTTCTGTATTTGTGTAACGTTAGATGACACAGTAGTATGTGTACGTATATTTGTTTGGATGCCTTCTGTTCATGTGCCTTTATGTGTATGCTACTGGACACCTTCATTTCATTCGGGATACATAAAGTATCTCTATCTATCCATCTAACAATGCGTGGTTATTGGTTTTTAAGTAACTTACAATTGCCACCAGCAATGTGTTGCATTGTTATCAACTATTTACTCTTCTCTTAAATGTCAGAAATGTCAACCGAACCATTAAACACTTTTATGAATTAACCACTTTTAAATGTCTTTTTGTTAACATCTGATGCAGCTCAATTGTAATACAAAGTGGGTGACATGGTGTAGAAATTTGTGAACTTATCTGAGTGCAATGTTTTACAGCAGTAGCAGAGGAGGTGAGCCAGGAGGATGAAGTTCCTGAGGAATCTCACAGGACTGTGGCCACACAATGGGAAGACCCTTCTCTCTGGGATCCCAGTTATGCAAGAAGCCAGGGAGTGGATGCACCAATACAGAATCATGTGATGACGGATGGAGCCACACAATCTGGAGAATTCAGCCATTTAATGCTCCAGAGTGATGCTGATGCATACCTGTACACAGGGCTCCCACTAGACACATTCAACACTCTTGTGTCAACATTAGAAAGGTTTTGAAATGGGACTCTTACTCTTTCAGTGCGTGATCAAATTCTTATGACAATCATGAAACTGAAATTAAACCGTGTGCTGGGAGACCTCAGTAGACAGTTCCATGTGTCACAGAGTGTTGCCAGTAGAATCATCACACACTGGATTGATAAAATGGAGGAAGGCCTGCGACCCCTTATTGTCTGGCTACCAAGAAACCATCAAGGCAACAATGCCGGCTTCATTTCAGAAGTTTTTTCCAAATACCACCTGTGTCATTGACTGTGTTAAAGCATGTTGCAGAAGCCCAAAAATCTTGACTCTAGAGGTGAGTCCTACAGCCATTATTATTCCCATAGCACAATCAAGTACCTTGTTGGAATTGCCCCCTGTGGATTAATCATGTTTATATCATCTGCCTATGGAGGACACGCCAGTGACAAGTACATCACCATGAACTCTGGTGTCCTGGACTACTTAAGGCCTGGAGATGAAGTCATGGCAGATCGAGGCTTTTTAATTCGGGACATTCTCTTTGAGAGAAGAGTGAACTTGGTTCTGCCTGCTTTCACCAGAGGTGGTGGTCAGTTAACGGTGGAACAAGTTACCAGCACACGAAGAATCGCAAATGTTCGAATTCACGTTGAGCGAGCTATTAGGCGATTAAAAGTTTACAAGATCTTGTCCCAGGTAGTACCCATAAACATGTCACCAAAGATGGACAAAATCCTTCGCATCTGTGCTGCCTTAGCCAACTGTAGAGATGACCTCATTCGTTAATTGTCTTGTCATTGTCTTCACACGTTTACAAACACATTAGTATGGACTGTAGTGTTTACTTTCTGCCACCTTATTGTATCCCTGTTGTTTTCTCTTTCTCTGGCAGCTGGGCCTGGTTGGCCCATGTCATTGCAGCAGCAGTAGCAGCAGCAACAACAGTAGTGCTTTAACTACCCCTGTGATTAAATTGTTTTGTAATGTACATTCATAACATTTAGGTAATTATTAATGTCATACATACATTAAATCAATAACATATTTAATATATATGTTCATATTTCAACATGTGTACAGTATATTTGATTACAGTTGTGTAAATATTAGTGGAATAACAGTGGAAATATTGTGTACATATTAGTGGAAATATTGTGTAAATATAGTGAATATTCGTTTTTTTTAAGATATTTCATATTTTTAACATTTAATCTTTTTTAACAATAAAACTGATTGAGAGGGTGCTCTTGTTATGACATTTTAGTGTCTGAATTCCTTTTCTAGGAATTCATTATGTTTGCATATGCGCTATGCAGATTCAGTCACTGACCAACAAACTCATTGACAAGCTGAGGCAACATTGTGGAGAAGTAAAATCTTTTCAGATGTGCTACCCTCTCCTGAACATAAAGCTCATCAAATGGTACAGAGAATGAAATGGTGTCATTTGGGCTTCAGATAAACAATTTGGCCATCCTAAGGCCGGTACAAAACAATCCCAGCTGCACCTGCATGTAGTATCCGTGGACACCTGTTTTTTGAAGTTGTGGTACTCCATCTATTAGCTTCACATCACTGCCATTTTGGGTAAGCTGATACAAGAGGGTGGGATAGAGCTTGTTGGGGACTGGGCATTTTATTTCCAGTAGGACAGAGGAGTCGATCACCCCATCTGGACTTGCGGAGAGCCATGTGTGTAATGTTCATGCCCTGCTCTTTAAGAGTATTCGAATGTCTGCCCTATCAACTTTCGATGGTACTTTAGGCGCCTACCATGGTGACCACGGGTAACGGGGAATCAGGGTTCGATTCCGGAGAGGGAGCCTGAGAAACGGCTACCACATCCAAGGAAGGCAGCAGGCGCGCAAATTACCCATTACCGACACGGTGAGGTAGTGACGAAAAATAACAATACAGGTCTCTTTCGAGGCCCTGTAATTGGAATGAGCGTATCCTAAACCCATGGGCGAGGACCCATTGGAGGGCAAGTCTGGTGCCAGCAGCCGCGGTAATTCCAGCTCCAATAGCGTATATTAAAGTTGCTGCAGTTAAAAAGCTTGTAGTTGGATTTCGGGAGTGGGCTGGCGGTCCGCCGCGAGGCGTGCCACCGTCTGTCCCGTACCCCTGCCTCCCGGCGCTCCCCGGATGCCCTTAGCTGGGTGTCCGACGGGGCCCGGAGCGTTTAAAAATTAGAGTGTTCAAAGCAGGCCGCAGCACGCCTGAATACCGCAGCTAGGAATAATGGAATAGGACTCCGGTTCTATTTTGTGGGTTTTCGGAACCAGGGCCATGATTAAGAGGGACGGCCGGATTGAAATTTTTCAATTTCAGGATCCAGAGGCGTTCTGCTCTCCCACTCTGTGCTAAAGCCAAGCCAGGGTTACTTTCAGGACCACAGACCAGCCAAGGTAAGTAGTGTCTGAAGCTGGGACTGGGGCTGGCAGTCAGGCCTTGGGTGTTGGGGCTGTGACTGTAGCTGGAGCTGGGGCCTGGTGTCGGGGCTGGGGCAGCTCTCCTTCTTACTTTTTTTTTTGTTTTCTTTCAATTTCAGGATCCAGAGGCGTTCTGCTCTCCCACTCTGTGCTAAAGCCAAGCCAGGGTTGCTTTCAGGACCACAGACCAGCCAAGGTAAGTAGTGTAAGTAGTGTCTGAAGCTGGGACTGGGGCTGGCAGTCAGGCCTTGGTGTTGGGGCTGGGGCTGGAGCTGGAGCTGGAGCTGGGGCCTGGTGTTGGGGCTGGGGCAGTGTCTGTCAGCCCCAGCTGGAAGTCAAGCCTTGGTCATAGGGGCAGGGGCTGGGGCTGGCAGTCAGGCCTTGGGTGTTGGTGTTAGTGTTAGTGTTAGTGTTAGCGTTAGTGTTGGTGTTGGTGCTGGTGCTGGAGCTGGAGCTGGAGCTGTGGCTGGGGCCTGGTGTTGGGGCTGGGGCAGTGTGTGTCAGCCCCAGCTGGAAGTCAGGCCTTGGTCATAGGGGCAGGGGCTGGGGCTGGCAGTCAGGCCTTGGGTGTTGGTGTTAGTGTTAGTGTTAGCGTTGGTGTTGGTGTTGGTGTTGGTGTTGGTGCTGGTGCTGGAGCTGGAGCTGGAGCTGTGGCTGGGGCCTGGTGTTGGGGCTGGGGCAGTGTCTGTCAGCCCCAGCTGGAAGTCAGGCCTTGGTCTCAGGGGCAGGGGCTGGGGCAGGCAGTCAGGCCTTGGGTGTTGGTGTTGGTGTTGGTGTTAGTGTTGGTGTTGGTTGGTGCTGGGGCTGGGGAAGGGGCAGAGGCAGGGGCATGGGGAGCTCTACTTCTTACCAAAAGCATAAATATTTTTATTTTAATGTATTTATATTTATTTATTTTTCCTCCCCGCCCCCAATTTCAGGATCCAGTTCTGCTCTCCCCCTCTGTGCTAAAGTCAAGCCAGGATTGCTTTCAAGACCACAGACCAGCCAAGGTAAGTAGTGTTGTGCATCTGAAAATGTTGAGGCTGGGATTGGGCCTGGCACTCAGGCCTTGGGTCTTGGGTGCTGGTGCTGGTTCTAGGGGGCAGGTGGCAGGGGCAGTCTCTGACGGCCAGTCCTTGGGCGTTGGGGCTGGGTTTTGGCTGTGGGCATTGGGCTGGGGGTGGGGGTTGGGTGTCGGGCTATGGTTGGGGTGTGGGGCTAGGTTTAGGTTTGGGCCACGGGCAGGCGCTGGAGGTGGCTAACTGTGTGCTGGGCGTTGGGCTGGGGCCGGGCAAGCATCTGGCGGCCAGTCCTTGGACGTTGCTGCTGGGTTTAGGCTGTGGGCATTGGGCTGGGGGTGAGGGTTGGGGTGTGGGGCTATGGTTGGGGTGTGGGGCTAGGTTTAGGTTTGGGCCACGGGCAGGCGCTGGAGGTGGCTAACTGTGTGCTGGGTGTTGGGCTGGGGCCGGGCAAGCGTCTGACGGCCAGTCCTTGGGCGTTGCTGCTGGGTTTAGGCTGTGGGCATTGGGCTGGGGGTGAGGGTTGGGGTGTGGGGCTATGGTTGGGGTGTGGGGCTAGGTTTAGGTTTGGGCCACGGGCAGGCGCTGGGGGTGACTAACTGTGTGCTGGGCGTTGGGCTGGGGCCGGGCAAGCGTCTGACGGCCAGTCCTTGGGCGTTGCTGCTGGGTTTAGGCTGTGGGCATTGGGCTGGGGGTGAGGGTTGGGGTGTGGGGCTATGGTTGGGGTGTGGGGCTAGGTTTAGGTTTGGGCCACGGGCAGGCGCTGGAGGTGGCTAACTGTGTGCTGGGCGTTGGGCTGGGGCCGGGCAAGCGTCTGACGGCCAGTCCTTGGGCGTTGCTGCTGGGTTTAGGCTGTGGGCATTGGGCTGGGGGTGAGGGTTGGGGTGTGGGGCTATGGTTGGGGTGTGGGGCTAGGTTTAGGTTTGGGCCACGGGCAGGCGCTGGGGGTGACTAACTGTGTGCTGGGCGTTGGGCTGGGGCCGGGCAAGCGTCTGACGGCTAGTCCTTGGGCGTTGCTGCTGGGTTTAGGCTGTGGGCATTGGGCTGGGGGTGAGGGTTGGGGTGTGGGGCTATGGTTGGGGTGTGGGGCTAGGTTTAGGTTTGGGCCATGGGCAGGCGCTGGGGGTGACTAACTGTGTGCTGGGCGTTGGGCTGGGGCCGGGCAAGCGTCTGACGGCCAGTCCTTGGGCGTTGCTGCTGGGTTTAGGCTGTGGGCATTGGGCTGGGGGTGAGGGTTGGGGTGTGGGGCTATGGTTGGGGTGTGGGGCTAGGGTTAGGTTTGGGCCACGGGCAGGCGCTGGAGGTGGCTAACTGTGTGCTGGGAGAAGGGCTGGGGCAGGGGCAGTGTCTGGCAGTTAGTCCTTGGGTGCACGGGCCAAGGGTTAGGTTTGGGGTATGGGCAGGGACTGGCGGGGGTTAATCGTGTGCTGGGAGAAGGGCTGGGGCAGGGGCAGTGTCTGGCAGTCAGTCCTTGGGTGCACGGGCCAAGGGTTAGGTTTGGGGCATGGGCAGGGGCTGGCGGGGGTTAATCGTGTGCTGGGAGAAGGGCTGGGGCAGGGGCAGTGTCTGGCAGTCAGTCCTTGGGTGCACAGGCCAAGGGTTAGGTTTGGGGCATGGGCAGGGGCTGGCGGGGGTTAATCGTGTGCTTGGAGTAGGGCTGGGGCAGGGGCAGTGTCTGGCAGTCAGTCCTTGGGTGCACAGGCCAAGGGTTAGGTTTGGGGCATGGGCAGGGGCTGGCGGGGGTTAATCGTGTGCTTGGAGTAGGGCTGGGGCAGGGGCAGTGTCTGGCGGTCAGTCCCTGGCCTCTGGGGCCAAGCCTGGTGTTTGCAGTACCGGGCGCGTCCACAGGGCGGCGCCACCAGGCCCCCTGGGGCTGGCGGTGGTTAATTGTGTGCTGGGAGTAAGGCGGGGGCAGGGGCAGTGTCTGGCAGTCAGTCCCTGGCCTCTGGGGCCAAGCCTGGTGTTTGCAGTACCGGGCGCGTCCACAGGGCGGCACCACCAAGCCCCCTGGGGCTGGCGGTGGTGAATTGTGCCAGTGTCTGGCATTCTCCTTTCCATAGTACGTGGTATAGTTACCACAAAATGAGGGGTACATGTGCTCTCCCAGAAATTTATCAGGATTGGTGGATGCCTTGGATGGAACCTTTTTAGCAGAGCTGGCTGTTAATCTCAATTTTCTTGCACTGTGCCACAGTTCTGAAGCACTCTGCTGTCTTGTCTCCAACTCCAACCTAGCCGCCTGTGTGTTGTTCACCTGCACAAACAACTCACAGAAGGCTTTGCATGGCTCACATAGAATGTCAGGACAGTTGTGAGTCTGATGCGGTCCTACTAACCGGACATCAACTGCAGTGTTTGCAAGATTGGGTTGGGCAACAGGATTAATGCTGTAGCACTTGCCCAACAGACAGTTCTTTAGTAGGAACAGTGGTTGTGCTGGATCACTATCAACAAGCTCTTTAAACTCAGAAAGAGACAGATATCGTGAGGTGGGAGGTAGAGGGTGTGCTTGCAAGATACTTTCGTTAAATTCGCTCCCTGCCCTGTGGCGGCTGAATCTGATGTCTTGGAGTGGTTTTAGCTCAAGATTTCTGACTGTCCCTTCATTCCAACTGCGCTGTGCATCAGTACAAGCAAGCCCTGTTTTTCCAGTGATAACTGCATTCTCAATCTGTAATAACAACACAGCAAGGGAACCTATTTTGATGGCCAATGGATCATCTTATTCAGCACCTCAGAGCGGTACTCCGGAAAACACCATGCAGAATGACTCAATTATGAAAATTTTATTTATAATTCGTACAGGCAAAATATATAGAACAACAATATATCCATACTTCCACAGAACAGCTGCTGCATGACTGCACGATCTCCCTAAACCGGCAATACAGGAGCATCCCAATGTCTCCACTACTCTGCTTTGTTGTACCGTAGCCCAAGCGCTATGTTTAGCCTGGCTAATGCTTTGGCTCCTCTCCACCTCCACTTTCAAAAGCACATAATTACCATGTGTGTGTACCAAAACACGCCACACTTTATTGCTGTGAAAATAACTGTATGCCTCAGAACTTCTCAGTAGTTCTTCACCATCAACACCCTCTGACAGGACAGAGTAGTTGATGATATCAACATGGCTGACTGCTGGCAATAGCCTCATATCATCCACCCATCTCGCTAGTTTAGAAGGATGCGGAATACGAATAAGCTGACCGTCGAATCCACATTTATCGCTAACTAATTCATCGTTTATGTGCCATCTTCAAGGCTTAATGGAGTTATAAGTGCTCTCACCACAGGTGTTAGCCGCTAGCCTCCATATAGCTTCAACGTAAACAAACATCAACCGGAAGTAGCAAACAGTACGTGTCCGTTGAGCCACAATGTATCATGGGAAATAGAATGCTCAGCGCATAAGGTGAATACCCGAGTGTATTAGGCCAATGCGTGGTTTGCCGAAGTCAAGCCGATGGCTCTCCTTACTGCTGGAAAACTGAAATGCGCCCGATTCTGTTTTGCCGAGCCAAATTCCAATTCCCCGGTAAGCTGGACTCCTACGGTCTTCTCAGGTTTAGTTGCATCCATTACCACCTACGCCATTGATTCAGGATCACGTCCGAGTTAAGCTCAGACACACAAGGCAAGTTACAACCAACAGTCCTAGCTAGCGTGTAGGTAAGACCCATAGACAACGCATTAGGTAAATGAGCTAGCTTTGTACCCTCTGTTTGTCTTCTTTTGTTGTTTGCGGTGACTGTTTTGCTTGCGGCAAGCGCTCGGTGGACCGTAGGGTGGATTATCGGTGTATGTAACAGTTGGGGGCTCGTCCGGGAGCTGTTTAGTTTTGTTACCTGTGGCGTTATGTGTTTAGAACTGTATGGTGTTTGTGGAGATTAGTAATCTTAAAGCAGTTTGTGTAGCGAGCTGCTAATTAGTTTTGAATTTGTGTTGGTATTTGTTTGTCGAATCGACTAGCCATTCGTGGGTTAGCCTTTGGTTTGTTTAAGTGGCTGCTATCGTTTTCTTGTCCTTGTATGCAACTGTATCGCGCCGCTTGAGCGGATCTAGTGTTTTGTTGAAGTTCGATAATTGCCTCTCGTAAGACTTTCTACAGCATAACTGGTTTGAGTGCTCCTGTTTAGTTTTAAGCACTTTCCCAGATAGCAAACACACGTTGGCCATACATCACTTGCCAACAGTGGGCAACATAATTTAGGCCGCCGGGGACACGTTGGGCCGACGTCGTCAAAAGGCAAAAATGCGTTGGAATTCCCAACGATTGCCAACGTTGACTTATAGCTTTAGCCAATAATTTCTTTTTCCATTGCCAACTTTACCCGATGATTTCATTTTAATTAAACCTACCATGAGATTTGTTTTGTAGGAAACTCATAAACATCGTATGGAATTACACTAGACATGCTACTGGTAGTATAATAATTTATTGAAGGTTTAGAATATTTAAAATTAAAAAGAAGAATAAATAAATGTGGGCGAGTGTGTGGGAGTCCTCATTCGTCCAGGCTGCTGCTGCTGCTTCCGCTTTCGTCGCTGTCCGCGTCCACGTCCACCACTAGTGGCTGTACAACAGTTGGCTGCACACATCTCTGCAGCTGGACACCTGGAATAAAGATCATCACAGTTAGACGTTCAAATCGGTGGATACAGGTAATGTTTAGCTTTCTTATTTTCTAACTTAAGCTTTGTGCATGTAGACGTATCGTAATGATAGCAATACTGCAGAATTTTCTCACACTGCGTGGCTGCAGGTGGAATGCGCTAACTACCTTGCTCAATTTTTGGCTGTGTGTGACAGCAGTGACGCGCACTACTTCTTCTTCTTATTATTATTATTATCAGCAATAAAACTCTAAAAATCAGAGTAGAGCAAAGTAGTTGAGGGGAGACGACCTCCCTTACACATCGTAGATGTAGCAGGTTAGCAATCACTTGTGTTTTTACAGATCTGTGTTGTACAGTATTTGTCGATCAACCCAATTAATATGTGTGTTAATTAGGGGAATCCTGTATTTTCCCCCCCTGTTTTCATTTGCAATCATATGTGTATTCCCACGTTTTGTATGATTTATTATGTTACGTATGTATCATCTAGTGTAGTGCTAGCTGTAAGCTGATACTGTCCTGTTAAATTGTTAACGATTCAGAGAAGTTGTTAGCCTATGACTTAATGCATTCAAATGTAGTGTGTATTTTATAGCTACGGTATTCTCACTCTATAACGTCACTGTTTATGCCTGAAAAGATTACCAAGATAGCAAAAAAAGATTTTTGTTCAAAAGGCTTTGTGTGGCAGAATTGAATTGTTTTGCTGTTCATACCTCGCTGCTGTCTTTCTGCTCTCCTCTTCCTTCCTCCACTCCTGTCCCCACTGCATTTGAGCCAGGTCTTTACAACTGCCTCGCAGTCGCTGGCAGAGATTTTATGGGCAGCTAATGCACCTACTGTAAATAGATAAAAGTTGATTTTCAAGTTTCGCAGTGCAATACAACGGTACAAAGTTCATCAGATTCACATTGACAAGATGCATACAGTACAGGGTTATTAAAAAGAATGAATCGATTTCATATTCATAGTTCAGTATTTTACTAGGAAAAGGGTCACTCCGTGTCAATTCACACACCTCCCCAGGTACCCCTCTTCGATTTGCCTAATTTTTCATGTACAGGTACCCTCTTGATGCCAACTGAAAGAATCCCTGCCCTGCTTCCTGCCTCTAACAGTTTTGGAGATGAGGCCCTCAAAAGTTTGGCTCCTCCATCTAGTCACGTCATCCTCAGAATTCATGGGAATCTGAATTCTTCAGAGATGTCATGGCTTTCTACCTGCTGGCGTCTGTTTAAGGCCAGGAGAGCAAGTTGTTTTGCTCACCAAGACCTTGACCACGGCACCGCAGGAGGGCGTGATCCCGTTCTACAAGACAGAAAAAATGGCAAGACCTTCATGCTAAACTTAAAATGCTTAAAACAGATTTTCAGTATTGCTATAGAAGGCGAGCTGTTTTTATACAAAATTGATTTTCCAGATTTGTGGAGATCTGGGCAAGAGTGGCGGAGGTATGGGCAACAACTGCAAGTAAGAATATCTGTAAGTGTCTTACAGGACCATAGACAAAGATGAAGACAAAGAAATGACAGAATAAGGGACATT
>PYXC01002688.1:0-25537 GCA_015244755.2 Tenualosa ilisha
AATAAGGACCTTGTGCATAATTTGTATAATCCCAGGCAGTGTTTGTATGTGGGTCTGCTCACGATGTGAGTTAAGACTGTGACCCTGTTCTTTGAAAGTCTCTGAATGAGCAAGTGTGTGTTTGCTGAATCAACTCCACTGCTTTCTTGTTTCCCATGGAGACACTCTATGCTTGGCTGCAGGGGATGGGGGATGAGTTGCTAGGTCGACGTTGTTTGAATGGCAGCTATTTCCCCCCCCTTCAGGTTGTGTTACCGGGGCCTTCACCTAGGTAACGGTTATAGACACTTTGAAGCTTGTGCTCTCCCTGCACTGTCCCACGTTTGAGCCGTCAGCTAAGCTGCGGCTCAGAAAGGACCTCATTATTGGATTATATTTAGCATAGAGTTGAGCGGCACACTCATTCACTCATCTGTTCACTCATTCACTCATCGGTTCACTCTCATTCACTCATTCAGTGGCGTTCTCTTTTTCTCATTACACAATGGGCCCAGATGAATCAATTCTGGACTTTCTTCAAGACTGTGTTCCATACAAGTGTTAATCTGTCATTTAAAATTTAGTTGTGTGGTTACCCTGGTTATGCTTGGAATGCTGCAGTTGTTTTATTGCCTCCCACACACTGTTCCACATATTGCTTAATCAGGAGAGGCATCCAGGGCCACGAGAGCAGGCTTTGGGGGAGGCTCGCTATTGGGCCACTTTGCTCTTGCATGCACTAGGCCTCAGGTTAGGTAGCCTGATGTGCTGCTGGGTACGCAGTCCTTCTGCCCGCATTTTCTCAGGAGGGATGTGTCTGTGTGTGCATGTGTGTGTGTGTGCGCGTGCATGTGTGTGTGTGTTTGTGTGTGTGTGTGCATTGAGGACTAAAGAATGGATGGCAGAATAGCCTCTAAGCGGAAAAAGTGTCAGGCATAGATATCATATTCCTTAAAGTGAGGAGAGTAAATGCATCTATTATACTTGATTTAATTTGCATATATGACTCTGTGAACTTGAGAGGGCCCATTCACGTGCCACTTCCGTGGGTGTGTCCTGCATTGGAAAGACAGCAGTCATACATGTTTCCCAATGTAAGAAAGGTTTTTCTCCAGAGAGAAAAAGGAAAAAAAAAGTTCTATTGTACACTGTAACTCATTTAATGACAAGTGAAGTCACTCTTCTGGTTATTCATGAATAACTTGGTATTGTAGCCAACGGCGGTGAGTAAAGTAACCAATATCATGCCCATGGATTATAGTAGCCTAGGTTCTTCAGAAAGTAGTCATCATCGGGGAAAAAAAAACATTCCCTCATCGAAGTGTGCCTGTTGAATGGGTTGAATATCTTGTTCTTTTTTAAAATGAGATGACTCATTCTGTTCCAGTGAGAGAGCAATTATGAGATCTTAATCTCAATGTGACAGAAATTAGACTAGATGAAGACAAATTGAATTCCATATAATTCATTGTTCCATATAATTCATGTCCTCTTTTTGACAGTGTTTGACAGATGTCCTCTCTCTGTAGTTTGAGGCCTGGTATTGTAGTCTTGCATTGTAATCTTTGCTAATTTACGACACGTGCTAAAGTAGCAAAAATGTCTGGTAGCTAACCTGAATGTTTCTGGTGAACCCCACTGCATTTGATTGGTAGCCTGATGCATCAATGTGCAATGTTCACTTTGTGCAAAGCATCTAAAACCTATCCATTGGCTGTGCTAGCCTCGTTATATGATTGTGGCCTACTTTAAGAAATTATCTTAATTAAACTTGTTTTTCAGAGTAGCAAGAGCCTGGAGCGACTTAAATGCCCACCCCATTGCACACACATGTGCGTGTTTATATTGTGATGTCTGGATGATATTGTGAAGAGCCTGGGGTGGATTGTGTCCTGAGTTGTCAGTCTTCTTGCCTTGCTTTTTGAGGGCAGCAATTGTCAATCACATGCCTTCAGTCTGAGTATCGTGTGTGTGCTTTGTCTGTGTATGGTTTTATGTGTTTACATGTCTGTGTTCTCGGAGACTGAGACTCTGTATGCATGTTCACATTTGTATGCATGTTCAGATCTAACTCTGTGTGTGTGTGTGTGTGTGTGTGTGGTGTTTGTTTGTTCTGGTGTACGCGTGTGCGCTACTTGTAAATAAGTCAACGGTTCTTTGTGCCTCTGTCAGGAACCAGCACCAACACATCCCAAACAGCTCCCAGTAGCGCACCACCCCCCACCCAACACAACACACACACCCCACCCCATCCCCAACACCTCTCCCCCTATACTTCACTCTCCGCAGATGACGCAGGTACTTTCGCTGCCAGCACTTAATGAAGCCCTTTCATGTGTCCCGCCCTTCACTCAACTCTCTCACTCACTCTTTCACTCACTCACTCACTCACTCACTCACTTACTCACTCACTCCACTCCTTCCATCACTCCATCTCACCGTCTCTCCAGTGCGGCTCTATCGTTACTGCTGAACTCCCTATGCCCACTCTCTCTCTCTCTCTTTCTCTCTCTTTCACGGGCCCAAGGTGTTAATGTGCACCCACGCAACTGGAACAGAGGGACTTTCAAAGGAACTCATAAAGTATTTAGGAAAAAAAATTAGATGGTTGATGGAGGCGTTCCGTGCCTTGGCATGACCAACGCACACAACCCTCCCAGCATTTCTGGAGGCGAAGGTGTCCATGGTTTAGTCATCCGTTGGGGTCCTTGCGTGCCATCGGTGGTAATGGAAGGAGGTGGGAGTGGAGTTTGGGGGTTGCAAAATTGCTGTTTACAGACTTTGATGTGAGATGGATCAGAAAAGACCTTGGCATGTAGAGATCATGTAAATGATCATATAAAGCCCATTATAACTTTGTTGACTTTGAATGTTATGACGGAGGTTGTAGCTGAAGTCTGTCTTTAGTAGTGTAGACATTGGCACTTCAGTTTGTGTGTGTGTGTGTGTTGATTGCTGGGCTATACTCACTCATCAGCTTCTCTACTCTCTGTGCAGTTTATTACTGAGAATATGAACATAGTCAGTCTGCACACTTAGCAAGCACTGCCCACGATTCCACACACAGTGTGAGGCACAGGCAGCTAGTTTCAGCACAGTAGTCTCTCCTTTATGACCTACAATTTTTTTTTTGCTGTGTAGCCTATTTAACACCATTGGCCCCCTCCTCTCCCTTCTCCTGTCTCCGGTCCAGGTACATGACGGCCATGACAGATTCCGAGGAGGAGGATGAGAACGAGAGAGATGTAGAGGAGGAAGGGGATGATGAGGAGAAACGGGAGGACGAGCCGGTCGAGCTGAGCGCACTGCTGGAGCGAGCCGACGCCCTGCACGCCAAAGAGATGGAGAGAGGAGAGGGACTGGCCCCGATGCTGGAAAAGAAAGACCAGGTGAGTGTGGTTGCAGATACGACGTCTAGCATTGCGATCCTGCACCTAGCAGATCTTAGCTTATCTGCGTGGGGTAGCCTTATTATAGCCGTTGTCTCTGCGTCTGTGTCTTCATACTGGCACACTTCAAACATGGATCGGATTTTCTCACATGTGAAACGCAAACTGTACGAGGCGCAAGCAGGTGCGCAAAATAGAAGGCGTAGGCATAGGTAGCACTGAAAGGGAGAAATCCTTTGCAATTCAATCCATCGCCCTGCTGTACGAGGTCACAAAAAGCTGTTGGTAGGAAAAAGAACAAGAAAATTTGATACCTAGACTGAATAGCGAATTGGCAGCTAACATTAACCAACAATAATGGGGCACAGAAACTCACTTTCATTTTCATTTTCCTATGCCCCATTCACTTAGCTCAGTTTCATTTTCCTATGCCCCATTCACGTAGCTCCCGGTTCACTATTTTAATCTATGTAGTATGAAATTATCTGGTTCTTTCTCGTACAGACAGTACTTGACTATCTCGAATAACAGGCATATTGATTGATTCACACAGGATTTCTCCTTTAACTGCCATTGTCAAACAGCATTACAACTTATCACACTGGACAGTGTCCTTTCTGAATACTACCTTTGGGTGGGGAAGGGTTGGGGTGGTTGAAATTTGGGCATCATTCACACATCATTAGGAGACTGGCTCTGTGTTCCTCAGACACCAGGTAGTTTTAGGCAGTTGTGCCAGCTTTGCTCTCCACATCAGCCATATTGTCCAAGGGACTGCTTTAACACAGGCAAGCGTGATTAGCTTTACTATAGTGTCTGATAATAGCACACACTTGGATCTCTGCCCAGATAGAGGATATTCTCTGTTCAGCATGGACAGAGTCATTAAATCACTACCTTAACTTAATTGGTTAATTACTTAATTGACTTAGTTAACCACCACTAACACCTCTCAGGAGGAGCAGGACAGTGCAGGAAAAAACACAGCAGGGAAGAGGTTGAAGACCTGCGGCCGACAGTAGGCAAAGCACAGGCCAGGGGTGAAGGAGAGGGAACCCAAAAGCTATCAGATGACCCTGAGGCAACAGCATAGTAGCAGGCATCATTTCTACTCTTCTGGAGCTTGGCTCTCACTGAGTCACTGTGCTTGGCTCAGGGAGAATGCAGGTGCTTGGGATGTTGGGATGGCAACCGTGCTCTGGTGTTTGTTCTGACAACAGTAACCCAGATATTTGCCTGACTCTCTTAAGACTCCTAGGTTACACGGTCCAGGGCCTGATTTAGATTTAAATGAGTTTAAAATGACGTGCAAAGTCAGGCAAGTTTTTCTTGTGTAAAAACTAAAGCTGTCCCATGGCGTCTGGAGTATTATGCTAACCCATCGCATGTTGGCACTACAGATTAAATTAGCAAATAGTTTTGTAGTTATTAAAGATGCCTTAATTACACTTTAGACTTTGTACTTTGCCAGTTAATCTTTAAGAAGGATCAAAAGCTTCATTTTTAGTAAGCCTCTAAGAAATGCAGTGAGTATCTGCACTTGTAGTGTTTCTGAAAACACAGTAATAATGTGTAACAATGACAATGTGTTGACAGTAGTTTTTCTAACTATAGATATACTTGGTACTCAGTATGAATATACTTAGTCAGTATGATGTTCAGTGGGGAAAGAGGCTTTAATATTTCAGTGATGTGCGTCGAGACAGGTTTCACAGATCAGTTTCATCTATATCTCTGACTAGACAAAGGGATAGCCTAAGCTTACGTAAGTTACAAACAAAGAGAGGTGGTCGCAAAGGCTCGTCATCCTGGAGGATTGTTCACAAGGATGGTCAAATGTTTCCCTAATGGAATTGTCTCGAGTGCGTGGAGCAGCCATTAGTTACATTAGGGAAGTCTGAAAGTCACCCATTGCCAGCACACCTGTTTACAGTGTAAGAAATATACAGAGTTATATAGAGCTGACTCGGTTTTCAACAAATACACAAGCACTTTTTTCAGTCTCGCATTTCATGTATAACCATATTGGTGATGATCTGAGGACTCTGCTAGGCAGAGCAGACTGCTTGTACGCGGCAGAGGAAAACCGAGCAGCTGCTCTGAGCATTCTGCTGGAGAGGAGACGAGAGGTTATGCCCACAGTTTGACAACTTATACAGCCTCTGTGTGTGTGTGTGTGTGTGTGTGTGTATGTGTGTGTGAGAGAGAAAGAGAGCGAAACAGGGAGATCATGTTGTGTGTCTTCTGTATGTTTTGTTTATGGTGCAAGAGTAGTGGTTTACTGGCTTCTAATGCAGGGTGTCTTGTCTCCTGTTTTTGCCCAGTTTGAACAAGACTATGCCTTCATGTGGCGGCTGGCGCGGGCTTATGCCGATGCCCACGACAAGGCCCAGGATCGAGAGGAAAAAAAAAAACATGGCAGAGTCAGGTAACGTTACTACTGAACTCCCCATCACCCGTCATCCTGTCACTCTACAGCCTGTGTACCATCCATTACTCCCACACTAAAAATGTCATCAGAACACTTTTACTGACTGCAGGGTCCTGTCACAGTAAGAAACAACAAAAAAATTTACAGATTAAAAAAAAAAGAACACTTACTTTGACGTAGTTCTGGAAGGAGAGAGAATCAAGCATCCGCTTGGGCGGAACAAGCAGTTTGCTTCTATTTGGAAAAACCAGTACAGAGATACATTTGCCCACACACATGCACACAACCCAAGACGAACATAAACTTCCTCCCCAGACTGTTTCGTGCTCCAGGTCAGACCTGTTTTTGTTGTTTAGTGTTTGTTTTTCTCTCTTTTTATTATTGTTAGTATTATTATTATTATTTAAGCATAGGTTACTCGAATTCCAACTAGGGTCCTTGGACAGAGAAGCGATTCTTTTCCGCAACAACCACCTTCTCTTTGGAGCTCACAGGCTTGCGAACATGTGTGGAGGACCATGACGTTATGCCTTGGCACAAGCGGAGGTGCCTCCAACGTCAGTTCTATAAAGAGCATCAAGGAGTTCTCTCACCCCTCGCTGTTTGCTACAAAAACATGATTCGGGGTGATTTGGCCACAAGCCACAACACACACAGTCCTAGAGTACCCCCACCCACACTGTGTTCCGTCCTTGAAGAAAATTATCTTCAAGTTCAACATCTGATCCTATGTGTGTGCGCGTGATGCTGGCTCAACTGGCATGACGCAGAAGCATAGCCATGTCTATGTTTTCCATTGCATTAGCTGAAAGTGTCGTGACGTGGTAATTGTGATCCATAGCCAAGTCTCTCTCTCCCCACTTACTTACCTCTTAACTCTCCTAACCGGATATTGTGCAGTGTGTGTGAGTGATTGTGTATACTCTATAACATGGTATAATGATGCCTGCGTGTGTGTGTGTGTGTGTGTGTGTGTGTGTGGATGAAGACTGGCTTGGCCTGTTCTTGTATAATCCCTTGTCATTAAAGAGACATTAATCAAGGTCAGACAGGTGCTTTCCGTAAACGCTGCCTTTGTGAAAAATGTGGACAGTAATGTTGTTGTAACTATATTTAGGCCACGAGGCATTGAGAAGGCAATGCTGCGTGTGTAAATATAGACATGAGAAGAGTACTCTGCTTTTCCATTGAAGTCCCGGATGTGCTTTTAGCACGAGTATCTGTGTGTGTGTGTGTGTGTGTATGTGTGTGTGTGTTTGGTGAGTAGATGATAGTGAGAGAGACAGGTTATTTGAAGGTGTGTGTGACTCCTGTCTCCTTGTTCTGCAGGCAAGAGGGCAGGAGAGGAGGCAATCAAACTGAACCCCAACTGTGCTGAGAGCCATCAGTGGTGAGTATTCAAAAGGAGCACATTATGCTGCTGATTTGAATCATCATCTCACACACACACACACACACACACACACACACACACACACACACACACACACACACACACATAAGTCATTTCTGATAACGTTTCAAGTGTCAAGTGTTTTGAGTGTCATTGTTTACCATTAATAGATCACCTTGCTGGGGATGTATGACAGTAGTAGTAAGAAGAACTTGAACCCCTTAACCCCCACAGTACACACACACACACACACACACAGATATGTGGAAGTGGTAGTGCTCTGTGCCTGCATACCACCTGTAGTTGTTCCTGTGCTGGCAGTAGAGGTGCTGATGGTATCAGAGGCCTGGAGGAATGTTAACAGCAGCCGCTGTGTCTCCCGATAGCCCAGAGGTAGACGCCTCTCCTGCTGCTGCCACTGCTACCGCCACCCCCTTGAACCCTCCAACACACACACACAAACACACAGCAAAACACAAACGAATACGCCACTACCACCACAAGACCCACCACTCTCCTCCACTCTCCTCTCCACTCCATGTCTCCAGAACCCTTATGGGTCACATTTAATTCCACTTCAGCATCACGTCTTTTGTGTCAAGTCATTGGCTTGATTCAAATGTGTGTGCAGCTGACTATACTCTTCCTCTCTGGTCCCAGTAGTAGCAGAGCCAGTTAGAATTTCACTACTGCACTTCACAGCATGTTACAAAGAAAGAGTTATGCAAGTCCTGGTGCAGGACAAAATCTAGCCAGTAAATCCACCTGGAATGACCCCTGGTGGGTTGAACCAGATTCATTCCCTCTCATGAAAAGAGTCTGGCCACCTCTCCAATCCAGCATTGTAATGGGTACCACTTTGCATTAACTTAATAATCATTGGTCCAGTCTTACCAATCGACCTTTGCAACAACATTTTTTCAAACAGTTTATAAATTGAAACAAGGTAATTTAATTTGCTGTATAAATGTACATTTTATGCATATAATACCGACTAGATTAGGTATCATATTGTAGCAGCTTAATGTTCTTGATTAGTTGAATTTCACTGTGACTATGTAGGAAAAATGTCTGTTAGCCATGTCGCCAGACAGCCTGGTTCACACCACAAAGCCGTTTCCATTGGCTTACGCACATGCGCCTTAGGAGTCTGCAACTGAGACGATGAGTCACCTTTCAGTTCATTAAAAGCAGAACTGAAATTAAGTAAGCTTATGGCTTAAAAGTCCACGTCCTTGTTAGGAATGTGTAAAGAACATTGCTTGGTGGCTTGTTTATACAGAGTCACGCAAGGACTAAGAGAAACTTCACATCGTTAACTTCACCCCCCCCCCCCCCACACACACACACACACACACACACACACACACACACAAACACCCACACCCCTCCGAAAGATATTATGACGTGGCGAATAGTCTTAATTAATTAATTGTTTGTTTGTGCTGTGCCTGTGCTTTTGTTTTGACAATTTGGTTTTGATGATAGTGACACTCCCCTGAAACGAATCCCTTCTCACTTTGTTACGAGTTTTTTTTTTTTTTTTGGTCATTGTGTTTTGGTTGCGGTGCCTTCGGTGGTGTTGACTTTGCCTCTGTAGAGACAGGAGGATAAAGGAGGGCGAGATGTTCATGGTCACGTCAGCTGTAGTGGCGAGCACTCTGCTCCTGCATGGGGGCGACGTGACGGACAGATAGGCAGGCTGGCAGGCAGGGTTGTGTTTGATGTGAAGAGGCTCAGGGCTTAGCACTTGAGGCTGTCAGGGTCTCTCCTTGGGCCAAGGATGTGTGGTGGCGGGCCGCTGGAGGGTCGGTTCTTCACTCTGAGGGCTGCCAGATTCCATTCCCCCTATTTCACCCGGTGCCACTTGTAGTCACACGTGTGCATGGCACACACAAACACACACACATACCCATACCCATACACTTCATACACACACTCAGGGAAGGCACATGGAACTCTCTCAAACATACTCCCATTATCCACAAAACACACACAAAGCCAGCCTTCTCTTTCACTTACACCCAAACATACTTAACCATACAGTTACACATGTTTGTCTCCATTCTGCATGCGTGCTCAAGTTGACATATGCCACCGATGTGATACATGGGTGACACCATTTGGGTGATATGCAGCGGCTTGGCATTGAGCTTATTGCATTTCGACACGATTGTAAATTCAACACTGCATTTTTATGTGTCAAATGCCTCTACATTTGTGTGTGTGTGTGTGTGTGTGTGTGTGTGTAGTGGCAGCTGATGGACTGCTGCTGCTGCTGCTCTGCCACCTAAAGGGCCCCTGATCCTGGCAGCTGAATATAGCTGTGTGTAAATCTCCATGAGGGAGGGAGGCTGGTCACAGCAGTGCATTGCTTCAGGGATTAGTCGTACACACACTCACCCACCTTAAGCACTGCACAGCACTGTGCCACTCAGACAAGGGCACTCAGTGTCAGTGCCACAGAGCCATACACACTTAGCCCCAGTCCCCAGTGCGTGCTCCCAGTATGTCAACAAAAGGTTAGTACACGTCATGTCAATTTGGCGTTGTTGATAGTTAGCCGTTTCTAGCAGTGATCGTGGCCAGACGCTTTGCTATAGATAATGGGATAATGGGGGCATTACATTTTTCAGGGGCCATTTAGGGTCATTTTGAACCCACATTCTCTTGCCTGTAAGCAGCACAGGGGAAAGTTGCTTAAGTGGCAATTAAAGAACATCTGATGGGGCTACGGGAGTGTCTCATCTAGACATGATCAAGTAGTGTATACTAGATGTAGAACTGGACATTCTAGATTAACACATGCATATTTGGTGACTGGAGATGAACTTCCTCTGTGTCATTTTCGCAATAAGCCTTTATCAGTTAAGCATGTCTTATTGTCTTGCTCTGCCCTGAGAATTAAAAGATAGGAATTTTTTTTTAAGAAAATACTGTTGTAAACATTTTTGTAAAGTCCCACCTTCAAAAGTTTTAAACTTTTTAAGATATATTGATGTTAAGGCACTTATTTAATTTAAATTTTATTTATTTTTAATTGTGTGATATGTATGTCTACCTGCTATGACCATAGAATAGCTATAAATGCTAAAATGGAAATAAAGTGAATAAACATACAAACAAGCAAGCTAAGGGAGTGCCTCCCCATTTTGGACATTTCTGTTTCTAAATATTGTTTTTCATCATTTCAGCATTTTTTCTATGCTAAGAGATGTGGTACAGTTGTAATCTCTGTTGGTAGGTCGGTGGGCATCTGAGGTATTTGTACTGTATTGTGATAATTGAGATATATTTACCTTAGTCTTTTGCCTGTCCCAAAAACATGGAAGGCATACTGATCTTGCAAGATTTTCATGCCTGTGCGTGGTGTGTCTGAGAGGAAGTGGCCATACTGCACTCACATAACAAGAGATAAATTCCTCCTATCTCCAGTTGTCCATGCCCTTGCTGCCTTCTTTCAGTCTTTTCAGAAAAGTACATACGTTTTGTTGGTGAATACCTCAATGAATAAGCAAGTTCCTTGTCCAATATTAGAGAGATGTTCATTTTTTAAAACTGGGCAACTTCCGATATTAAAAATATAAAATAGTGAACATGACGTTTACCTGTTGGTTATTGGTTTCTAGGGTATTACTAGGACCTGACTCCAGGCCAGACCCACTATCTACAGTTACACATGGCACTCTAAACACTATGTCAATAGTAGCCTATAATATTACTGATTCTGTTGCTTCTTTTAACAATGTTAAGTTCTTTTGTTTTTTGAAAGTAACAGTAAAATTCATAATGTGTTACATTTCATTTTAGGCAGCACCCTCAGCACCCCCCCTCTTTCTCTTGTACCCTTGATAGTTTCTGGCTACAAGATGGATGAGTTTTCAGAGAGTTGAAGGGGAAAGATCATTGATAGGGTTTTCTGATGCAACCGCAAAGATAAGACAGGTTGTCCGGAGGTTGTCATCTGCAGATAGATTGCAGTCCTCAAGAGCGACATAGCCTAAACATTACAAGATTTGTTGAGTATATTATGTGGGCTGAAGTATACATTGGCCTTTACCATGGCTTTTGGGGTTTCTGTGGTGTTGAAGCATATATGATCATGGCTAGGTGTGTGTCCCAGCACTAGTGTGCTGAAGGCGACGGGAGATAAGACAGCTGTTCTTGAACCGCTGCCTGGATACATCAGGACCACACACATCACATGCTTGTGCTCAGAAACACGCACACACACACAATCACACATGCATAAACATGTGGAGACGTACACACACACACACACCACACACACACACACACAGTCAGCCAGACACACATACAAACACAGATTTGTGCAAACAATGATTTCAGCCATATCATACTCAAAATTTTCCAACTAATTCCAAGGATTATGCATACATTTTGCAAGATTTTTTGTACCATGGGGTTCATATATGGATATGGACAATACATGGGAATGCAATTATTCTCTTCATTCTTTCATATTAAATCACATTTATGAATGGTAATGAAGCAATGTTTAATAAATTGGGGTTAATTCACAAGTGCAGTGAATACATAGGTGTGACCAATACAAGGTTTTCTCTTTTCATTTGCATAAAGCACTGTCCTGCGATCTAAACATGGTGATTAATGCTAGAGATATTACTCTTCACACACATGCTCAGGTGCACAAATATGCAGGTACTTTTTTTGTAAATTTACTGTTCTAAAGTGGTTAAATGGATGAGTTGCTCTGGCACATCAGTGTAGTTTCAGGCTTACTCAGCTCCTCCTAGTTGCCTTTCGAAGCTGTGGAGTATTGCACAACATCCTCTCCTCTCCTCCTTCCACACCTGTCATTCTTTTTATTTCTGCCCGTCTTTGCTGGCCCTCTCACACACTCATTCATCTCTCTTTTCCTCTCCCACTTTTCTTTTTTTTCTGCTGTCTTTTTTTCCCTTCTCTTGTGTACAGAGGAACTTGCATGAGCTTAAGTTTCAGCATGGAGGGAAAAAAAATCAAAGGACAAGGAGAGGCCCTGGGGCAAAAAAAGTTTTTCACCAATACCTTTCACTCTCCCTCCCTCCCTCTTTCTCTCTCTCTCTCTGTTCAGTTGGCCTTGAGGAAATTAGGCTCATGTGATGTTCTGCAAGCATTTCAAAAAGCATCGTAAACTTAATATAAGACGCTTGAAGGACTTGGCCTTAATAGCTATTCCTCCACTGTGTTGTCACTCCTTGAAGATCCCCTTGCCCACTTCTCACAGTGACTGTGGCAGGAACCATGGCTGCATATTTACGCTTCCTTTTACATGTTTCTAGTAGCCAGTGCTAGTGCCTCAGTGGTACCTCTGCTCAACATTGTGTTTCGCTATAGTGCTACATCAGGAAACTCCCCTAAGCTTTCGGTTTCCCTGACATTTTTTTCTGGCATCCAATCAGTGAACAAACGTTGAGGAAACACCCTATAGAGTTGGCAAGCCGGCACCGTCATTTTGTATGCAGTGAATTATTATTTCAAACGTTCAGGCTCCCTAGGGTAAAGTCCTATGGGGAAAATTAATGACATTCAGGGGATCAACAAAATAACACAGCCAGTGGTGTTGGTTAACTAACAGTCTGAGAGGCCTCCGCATTCATTCATCATCAATAAAAACTACATTTTGATTGTGTCTATGTGGTCTTCAGACTGCATGCATCTCTCCTTTGCTATTAGGAACCTGGACTGGACTACGTAAATCAGTTTGTTCCAAGTCCTTTTGATAATGCCTCACCAAAGCAGCAGATGCTAATTGTAGTTAGCTTTACTACTGATAATTGTACGTTTTCTCATAACAATCACAGAGTTGTCTTTGGTTGACATACTGATTATAGAAGAGTTTGGCCACAGTTGTATGTAGATTAGTTTGAACAGGCTGTTTAAAGGGCTGTGCCTCTAGCCATAGACTGTAAAAGAAAACTACATGAAAACGCTTCAGTAACCATAGATACCTGTCTTGAGTCCGGCTTGCCACTCGTGCCAACGGACATTGTATTTTGCTAGATTTTTCACCTTACGATCCAGTCCATTAAATGCTAACACAAAAAACTACAGGCTTCTGGGTTTCTTGTCAACTCTATAGTTTTCAAGTTCTTTGAAAGTATCTAGACACTAGGAAGTAAACGTATGCCGATTGAGAGTAGCTAGACTCTTCACACAAATCGAAATGAAGTGAAAGAGCTTGATCCGCCAGGCGAAGCCTCTATGGCTACTTGGTTTAGACTGATTTTGCCCCTTTCTGCTGTTCAGTCCACACAACTTGGTTTTCTGTCCAACACGCAGACATAGAGACTTCTATAATTGCCCTTTCTGCTACAGAAAATCAGCAATGTCTTCAACTGTGCAGCTGTTCAAGTGGAAAGTCTTGCCCAGAAAAGTGATCTTAAGTGGCTCAAAAAAGTGATTTTAATATATTTATATTATTATGCAAACTTTAAACAGCTTTCTTATCATGTGCACCAAATTTTGTGACATTTCGTCACAGGGGGCGACGTTTCTTGCCGAAGCTAAGTGTCCAAAAACAGTTTTTGTTAAATAACTTGTCAAAAATTTTGCCCAAGACAACGATTTTGTGTTACAATGCCAGTGTTAAAGAGGTGTATCAACTCAGCCCATAAACACTCCTTTGTAGCATAGCGCCACCTAGTGATATGGGTTAATGCAAAAATTGGAATTTTTAATTGCCAATATCTTGGGCCGAGAAGGCGGGAACTGCACAAAATTTGTCGTGTACGATCAGCACAATGACCTCTGAAAGCACAGCAAGTGCCATAAAATTTGGCCCATAAGGAGGTGCTGTAATTGTACAAAATCTCATTTTGCCTGTTATCTATGGAACGCTAAAGTTTGCAACCAAATTTTTTTGTTTTGAAATCCATTGACCCTCACACATTGAAAACATTGGTCGACACCCAGTTCCAATAAAAACAATTTCTGTTAAATTGTAAAATCGTGAAAACGAACGGTCGGTCATCATAGACCGTTCATGTGAATCTCACCAAATTTGGTATATGTCATCTATAGACAATGCTGACAAAAAGTTATCAAAGGATTTATCTTGAGATGAACCGTTTCAAAGTTACATGTCAATCAAAATTTGAAACGTAGCTTAAAATTCTTTAAAAGTCCATACCTTGGGTTCTAATTCCTCAAATGTGTTCAAAGTTGACATGCAAACTCTAAACAGCTTTCTTGTCATGTCCACCAAATTTTGTGACATTTTATCTCAGGGGGCGATGTTTCTCGCCAAAGCTAGATGTCCAAATACGGTTTTTGTTAAATAACAACGATTTTGCGTTAGTATGCCGGTGTGGCATATCGACCCAGCCCAGAAACACTCACTTGAACCATAGCACCACCTAGTGATGCGTGCAAATGCAAATTTTGGGATTTTGAGTTTCCAATAGCTTGGACCGAGAAGGTGGGAACTGCACAAAAGATCATGCACGATCAGCACAAAGACCTCTAAAAGCACAGCACATACCATAAAAAAAATCTTACTACTGTAGAAAGATGATGCTTTCACAAATCACTCATACACGCTACACAAACACACAGAATGTCATTCATTCAAAACCCACATCCATTCCCATTTCTAGCAAATCATTTCCACACAAATTCTCACGTCACAACACTGACCTATCACAACGGTTCCCACATTTCAATACACTGCGGCGGTCAAAACATGTTCTGCTATGCGGTACATCTAGTTTATATTTATATTACTGTACATGTGCAGTATGCCTTTTCCTACAGAATATCACACAGTTTGTCACTATAAAAAGGGTGTGTTTGTGGAGGGGGGCACTGCTATCTTTACTGACTCAGAACCACAAACTCTGACAGGCATGGCACATTCAGTGCAATAGCAGAGCTGTCCTTATCCATCAATGTTCCCTCTTTCTCTCACTTTAACTCCCCCTTTCTCTAGCTCTACCTCTTTCCTCTGGTGTTTACCCATAACACTCAGCCATAGGGAAACCCCACATTCCAGACCTGCCAGGTTCTCATCTGTGTCTGCCTGGCCAATCAATCACAGAGAGTCATCACACTCTCTCTCTCTCTCTCTCTCTCTCAACCTCACAGGCCAGTGCTTGATTGCTTAGCCCGTCTTCAGGCACTGTGCGTGCCATGAGACACTGTAGCGAACTGGCTCGTGAGAAAGCTGATCTAATGCAGTGAGGATGGTGTGTGTGTGTGTGTGTGTGGCGAGGGGGGGGGGCGACTTGTGGATGTCGGAGCGTAGGCGGGGTGGGTTGGGGTTTGGGGAAGGAGGGTGTGTTGTGTTGCGGCACCCAGTAAAGAAAACCTACCTGCTGGTCCGTTAAGCAACTCCCTGCTGTCAGCCTCCTCACCTGGGTGTTGATAGAGAGAAGATTCCCTAATCGCCTCTGGTATGTGACTTTGTTATTTTCCACACCTCCCCCATTCACACAAGATTTATTGCCTGTAATCACATCATGGACGGATCCAGCCATTGAGCGCCAGCAAGAGGCAAATGAAAACTCACAGCAGCCTCATTTCCTCCCATCGCTGCGCTCGCTTTGGCCTCCTTCATTTCTCCGCTTCTTTACATCTCTCCTTTCCTTTTGGGCTCACTCGAACCCCGCTTCAGCTCTCGTTTTATTCAGATGAATGATCACACACCCCTGGCCTCTGCAAGGCCTGCTATCCTCTCAGCGCTACAAAATGGTGTGTGTGTGTGTGACTATCTGTGTGTGTGTGTGTGTGTGTGTGTGTGTGTGTCCTTGGAAGGATGAGGACCTCCACAGCCTCTGGATGGGTCAGTAGGAAGCGACTTGCTTTGACTCTTTGGTGATTCTCCTGTTGCATGTGAATAGTAGCTGGAGACTGGTATGGAGCAGTTGCCAAAACCAACGGTGTGGAGTGTTTTTGTTGGCTGGGGGTTGCCGATGTCGTGCCACGCTCACACTGTCTGTGCTCCTGTTGTGGTGCTGAGCTCACTGCACTAATATGTTCACCCACACGCACGCACACACACACACACACACGCACACACACACATACACAATGCACAATACACACTTAATACACCACAGTTTCACAGTTTACAAAAAGCCTTCCCCTGCAGTGATGAACAGTTTATATACATATAGGTTGTACATTCTTTGTCTCTTATGTCAAACATGCATTGGGCCTGATTAATATTACTGTATTATCTAAAATTTCTCTGAGCTTTTCTTTTTGCTGTGAGAAAAATATAAAAGAACTCAACTCCAGATGGAGCAAATTCCCTTAACCACCCAGGTTTGCCCTTAGTCCAGTGTCCTGAAAAGTGCATTGTGTTTGGAGCACTTGATCCATAGTTTGATACTAGCAGTATCTACTAGTGCCCCAAATGGAAATGTTTGCACTGAGTATATTTAATCTCTAAACCACATTTTTCCTACAGAGGCAGGTCTGTCAGTGGTGTGTGCATTTGTACACACCAAATGATGTCAAGTATGTCGATTTGCTGTTCTCTAAGGAGCCTACAAGTGCAATTACCCAAATTGTTGCATTGGTAAATATAAGTTTAGTCATCTGAATATACAGCACACTTTTTTCTCTGCCATTATATCAATATTCCTTTCAGTAGGATCATTATGTATCTCAGAAGCATAACCTCAACTAAACTTTAATTTAATAGCGGGCCCGTTAAGATGGTGTTATTACAGTCATGCCTTTTTATGTTCCTCACATTCAAACCTTAAGTCTCTTTGCATTGAAGATGACTTCTGTCTTACCATTGCTCTCGACCATGTGTAAAATTTTGTCTTACCTAAGAAAAAGCAAAACTGTTGCTAATGTCAGCACTTGCTGCATGATGGCAGAAACATTATTTTAATAACAGTTATTTTTGTGTTTGATTTATCGCAAAATTGTGGTATGAATTATCAGTACTAGTAAAAAAAAAACTTGACAATTCGTTTACTGGTTGACAATTAATCCTTTGGTTAATAATTGGCTAATTGTTGCAACTCCAACTGCCACATATTTGGCTGAGTGAGGTATTGTTAACTAGCTTAGCTGCACTGAAGCTCAGGCTGTTTTGGGACAGATGCCATCCAGGCCAGTCGTGTGGGCGCTGGGCAATGTGCCCCGTCTGCTGCGCCTGGTGTTAGTGAGGAAGCTGTCGAATACACACACACACACACACACACACACACACACTAACACCAACCCCACCCCACCCCCGCAGTGGCAGAGTTCGCACGGCAGTCACGCAATAGCAAGGGCCTCGTCTCTCAGGCAGGCAGGCAGGCTCTGGATAAGGTAGCTCACCGCTCATTGTTTTCTTTTGGAGCGCCAATCCGTTAAGATACGGAACGCCTGCTCTCCTTCATCTGATTAACAGTCACTGAGAGAGAGAGAGAGAGAGAGAGAGAGAAGTGGATGGGGAGGGAGACAGGTTGAGAGAGGGAGATTAATGGAAGGAGAGTTTGATAGAGTTACGTAAAAGAAGAGAAAGAGAAGTCAATGGCATTATGAGGGAAAAATATCAAGAGAGATAGATGGAGATGGCGAGACAGAGTAGGAAACAGATGGGGGAAAAGAAAAGGGAAGAGGCAGATCAACAGACAGCCAAGTAGAAACGATAAGGCTGAAATAGGGCAAGTGACCAAACTGGAGCGTGATAAGGCAAGAAAGAGGAATAGATGGACAGAGATATAGACCGTGAGAGTGTGAGATACAGAGGACAACCTTGAAGAAAACAGGCAGACAGAGAGACATGGATAAAGGAACAAAGACGCAGAGTCTGACCGACCGAGTTCCTTCAGTGTGCTGGCTGCTAACCAGGGTTCAAACTACTGTGCACAAATTCCTAGTGCACACACACACACACACACACACACACACGCTTATTCACACACCGTGACTTTCAGTCTGCCTTCCACCACCACCCCTCCTTCTCCTGCTGGTCGACCTTTTTACCCAGCGCTCCAGTGTATGAAAGGTGTTTGTGTCCTACTGTGCAGTTTAATGCTGAGTACCAGCAGGATTAGGGAGCTGTGCTGAAAGGCCTCTGATCGCCTCACTCCTCCCATCTCACAACACTCTATACCAGGAAAGGAAATGCACGCCTGCTTACACATGCACATATGTGCTATGTATATATACACACACACACACACACACACACATGCATGCATATGCGCGCACACACAGATACACACATGAACATATAGCTTGCATAGGCACGCATATTTACACTTATGCATATGTACCCATTCACTTGATGTGCACACTAGTAAAGTACAAAAAAAGCATCCAGGCACATACAGGCACACACAAACACACTAATTCACTCACAAAGAAATACCATCCTTGCTTTTATTACTCATTCAGGTCTTTGCAACACTTCCACAATTGAAGAAGCACTTGTAGGGGAAATCGGCCTCCCAAAGCGGTGCCTCCCAGCCTGCACTAATGAGCAGGAATGAACCCCCCCCCCCCCCCTTCAGTGAGCTCTTCCCAGAAGCTGGTTGGTGACCCAGGGAAAGGGTGGCGTGTCTGGTGCCCGGCAGCACCCCCTTGGCCTGGTCACGCTGGTCATGCCCGCTGGAGCTTATCCGTGTTGGGGAACGAGGAGACAGGCTGCTGCCTCCGCTGCCTTTGTTTGCCCGGCTTAAAACAGGGGATCAGGGCAGCGCTGTATAGAGGATATCACGCAATAATGGGCATCTTTATTTTTCATCCTAACAATCTGACTGTGCATTCACCCCTTTTCTTCCTTTTTTAGAAGTGTTATTAATGGACAGCGAACCTGGAAAGTTCATAGAAGTTTAAAGCTATTTCAGTTGTGTTTTGCTGTCGTGTCAATAGGGTGTACTCATGAGTTTGTGCTTTGTGTGGATTGATTTCCCCTTGCCCTCCTTGTGCAGGTTTGCCATATTGTGTGGACTATTATCTGAGTATGACAGCATCCAGAATAAAATAAAAAATGGCTATCTGTTCAAGGTGAGTACATGAGTCACTCATTATGTAAGACTCAGATTTTATCAAGGCTATTGTGTGTGTGTGTGTGTGTGTGTGTGTGTGTGTGTGTGTGTGTGCTGATGTCTGCCATGGAGAGCCCTCATGTCTTTGCGGTATGCATCCCAACAAGCGTGTGTACACCAGTAGAGTGTTGATCCTGACCTGGAAAGAACTTTAATGTTTTTCATGGAATCATAAAACAAAAATAGCTTTCTGATGAAACCTACATAGGTGTGAATATATGATTGTTAGATGCACACACGCAGGCAGGCGCACGCGCACACACACACACACACACACACACACACACATAACATAACGATGAGCACGTAGGCACGTGGACTGAAGAGGAGGGTGGAGGTTTCGATGTTCACATGTTTGGTAACAGCCCAGCACAAAGGATCAGGCAGCGTAGCGGTACAGCACGTAGCATCCATCTTACCTGTCAGCCGGCACCCAAAACACTGTTTATCTGCACGACAGGTGAACAATAAAAGAGGAAAAGTGGGTGAGCGGGTGGGACGCAGCAAAGAGAGAAGGACAGAGGGAGGAAGAGGGGAGGGAGGGAGAGAGGGGTGAGAGAGAACGGAAGAAGGAGTAGAGGAGAAAGACAGGTGTGATTTGTAGAGAGGAGTCTGCTGACTGGTGTGTCTGAAGCTCTTCGGGAAACATCAAAGACATCAGTGGGACACTAGAGTAGGGTTGAACTGGCCAAGTAAAGGCTGTGGACTCACTTACACAGTTTACATTTTGAATCATCACACACACACACACACATACTATACACTAAGCTCTGTTTCTTGTCCATCTTTCTCCAGGATCATCTGGACCGAGCCATCGAGCTGAAACCAGACGACCCTCTCTCTTATTATCTGCTGGGTCGATGGTGTTACGCGGTAAGCAGCCCCAGCCATTTGACGCAACCGAAGCCAAGCCCATTTCCCACTGGGCTTTGTCAGCTCATGTTTTGACCATTTTGTTTTCTCACGAGCTGCTTCAAGAGATGTGCCCCTCCTGTGATAAGCACACTCAAAAGCAGACCACTTGTGTCCATGAAATCAAACAGGCTCTGTTTAACTTGGGTGCTCGCCTCTTCAATTTTAATCCTATTACTCTTCCACTCCTCGAGGAGTCTTCATCATGTAAGCATACTGCTGAGATGTGTTTCTCTCAGTCCAAACAGCAACTGGCCGCCCATCAGTGCTTAATGTTAACATTTTTTCTTAAGACTGGACGGGTTTGATTATGAGGTGTTGAGGTAATGTTTATTGTTTGATGTAATAAACTGTGCCATGTGGATTAATATGTTACAGTATGTCATCATGGCATATTCAGTGTATAAACATGATGCTTAAATGCATTTTTCTCAGTCTAAACAGCAAGTGGCCACCCATTAATACTTAATATAAACATTTTTTCCTGAAGATTACACTTGTCTGAATCTGGGGTATTTAAATAATGTGTTAGTGTTTAGCATGCTGAGCCAAGCCCTGCGGACTGACATAGATTGGTGTAGGAAGAGGCATCAGTGAGTGTGAGAGATGAGACTTTGAACTGCCTGCCTCTCTCCCATCACAAAGCAAAAGTCTGTAGTCAACCCATAGCACTATTGTTAGAGGTTGCTGGGTGCTGTCGATAGGAGTAAGAATGAGAACATAAGGTACAGTGTAGACCAAAAAGCAGAATGTCAGCCAATGTTAACTGATGCAAGGAAACTCTGTTACAATTTCATTTTCCTATGCCCTATTCAGTTAGCATTAGCAGCTGGTTAACAAACCTGGTCTGTGTTGTACCAAATGTTCTTGTTGGTACACAGTTGTTGATTGACTCCGGATGATCCCTTTAGTACTAAAACCTCCATTCAGCCATCACCACCTCTGTCAACTTTGCCACTACCACCATGTTTGAAAGAATCTAAAATGTTACCTTACCAACAGTACACCTGCAATTAGCAGACATACCTACCCCTCCTCCACACACACACACACACACACACGCACACTCCTTTTTTATCCTTCTTCCACCTTTTCTTTTTCTTTTCTTTTTTCTTCTCCTACGAAAAGGTTAAGGAAGGAACATTTCATTCGCTTATACAGCTGCTCCTGCCTCAAGCCATTATCTAATTAGTGAAAGTGGTAGCCGTGCAGATGGAAAAAGTGGGGGGCCTGCACTATGCTGCCCTCAGTGTCTGGAAGATAACGCAAGCACGTGGGTGCATGGAAACAGTGTTTATTTATGTGTTGGCGTGCGTGTCTGTGCTTTCTGAACACAAATGTTTGTCAGGTGTCGTGCATCTGCCTTGCACGAACAGATGGTGCTTGGAGCTTTCTTTCCAGCAGTGTTATTTTATGATTGGGTGATAAGGGCTTTGATTGAAGGGGAATGAAAGTACATCCAGGCATCGAGAATTAGAACATTAGCAAAAGCTTGATTCTAAATTATTAAACACTAAGGGGATGGTGGCTATTACAACACAATAGCTGATTTGCCAGTGTTATGTGGGATTCGTTATTGAGAAGAAATTTCCTCAGAAATGCTTGACTCAGTGTTTTTTTGGTTACTCCATGTAATACTATAGTGACGCCACTATGTAATACTATAGTAACCCTAGTTTCCCACAGAAGCCAGCCATTATGTCACCTCTACTGTTGTTACGTTCCATTTGATTCATTGCTTTAATATCCATAGGCCTCTTTCACTGTCTTGCCCTGTAGTCAGACAGAGTAATGGGACTCCTTAACCACTGGGCACCACTGCAATCGTATACCGCAGACAGGTGTTATCCCCAACCACGGGCACTTTCTGTTGTTGATGTGTGCTTCGGTGTCAGATTGGTGTTCTGATGTCTTGTCTCGTGGCAGGTGGCACAGTGCACGTGGATCGAAAGGAAAATTGCTGCTACTCTTTTTGGAGAGCCTCCCAGGTGCATCGGTCCAGGACGCCCTGTTGAACTTCCTCAAGGTATGGCCCTTTTTACAGAGTAACACTCAAAATGATCCTGATCTACAGAGTGCCTCCTGGGCACATATCCTGTACACCTTGACCACCTAAGCACATGCACATGTAGTACCAGTAAATCTGAAGTTAACACACATGAGGCATCTTGTACTGCATAATTAGTGCGTCCCCAGTCTAGAGGGAGATCTGTCAACTTAAAAGTTGCTGAAACCAAAGATGCAGTTAGTGATGAAGGGGGTTTGTAAACTGTTTTTGCAGTACTCAAGTAATATCTTGTCACAATTCGCTTACTTTTCATTGTCTGATTATGATTTTTAAGACAGTTTTTTACTATGCCCTGGCATCTGAACAAACAAAGTGGAGGAAGGCTGCCCCTGAACAGTAGTAAAAAACTGTTTTCTGACAAGATCCTGGGTTTAAATGCAGTGTAAATTGTGTTGGACAAAAGAGTCTATGTTTCTCAAAGCCATTGTAGCTAACTAATTTAGCTATTTTGTTGGTTTCAATGCAAGTGCCCATTGCGAACCATAGTTTACATTTACATTTATGCATTTTGCATAGTTTATTATTACTATTTCATATACTATTTATGCATAGTTGTTGAGAAATGGACACCTGGGGGGTATACTACAAAGTGAGGTAACTGGCTAACCTGGATAACTTCAGGTGTAACTGCTGTATTCTCCAAACAACAGATGCCCAATGCAGTGTTCTTTTGGAGACCAGTGGTTACTCCTAAAGTTACCTGGGTTAACCGGTAACCTAGCTTCATAGTATAGGCCCCTGGTTAGAACTTTAAGCATAAACGCAAACATAAACACAGTGTCTCCGCACCTTTAAGATTTTTCCTGCCATGAAACATGTGGCACCAATTGTATTGAAAACAAGAAGTAAATGCACACCTCTTTGAAGTGCTCACCAGCTGTATGTTGTGGCACATTTAGAACTTCACATGCAGGTTTTATCAACTAAATATTACCTTTAATAAAACTTCAATCACTTAAAGAGTTTTTTGCTCAATGCTTTCTGACATCTTAAAAAAAGCTTTTAACACAAAGTACCACTGTGACTGTGACTAGATACATGGCTCCATTGTCAGGAGCCTTTGGTTGTGTTTGTGTATGTGTGTGTATGCAGGGTATGCCTTTTAGGGTGCACCTCTTTCATTCCCCTTCTTACTCTCCCTCTCTCTCTTTCTCTCTACTTCTCTCTCCCTCTTTCGTGTCCTTTTTTTTCTTAAGACCAAGCCCCCTGTATTTAAAAAGAGCTTAATCTATGTTCCTTCATTTCACTTGTTTACATAGAGAATTGAAATTGCTTCTGGCCAAGATTCTCATGCATGCCTCATCTTCACGTCTTGTATATCTCACCCATCAATTTGATTTAAGTGGGGTGTGTTGTAACTTGTTACTCCTCATTGCCGTGACTCAGGGGGTGTTGGAGTGGGATGTGGGATGTCTCGCTTTTAGCAAACAATTCCTGAAGAATTATACAACAGCTGGGGCTGTTGCACAGGGCTGGCCTACAAAAACAGAGGCTGCAAATGTACAGACTTCCAACCGGGGGTTGAATCAACAACAGGAACAACAACGACAAAGAAAAAAAACAGCATTTGCAGCTGTTGGCCACGTCTTTTGTGTTCCCTGGCTGCGAAGCAGGTCCAGTCACTGTCGCGTGTAATTGGCCAATTTGCCAGCTAAAGAGCGGTCACTGCTGTGCCAGATGGGTCAGAGATGTCTCCCTGGGCTTTGCTTTGGCAGCAGGACTGATATGAGATTGGCACTTCTGACTTCTCTCTCTCCCTCTCTCCCTGTCTCCCTCCTCTCCTACCCCACTGGCTCACTCCTTTGAAGCCAGCTGCCACCAGAGGGGGCATGTTAGCATAGCACGCGTAACACAGCATTCCTCTACTGGATCTGAATTTATGAAGCTCGTTTCAGATAGTACAGAAGTGACAACTTGGTACAGACTGAAATCTGTTTGCCAAAATGGGCTAAATTATTTGGACCACAAAATGGTCAAGAGAGCTTTTCAGATGTCCAGTCTTTTAGTCACCAGCTTTCTTCACACAGAAAGCACAGGCCTTTTGTACATTACATTACATGTAAGCTGTTGGCAGACGTCTTTATCCAAAGCAACTTTAGGGCTGCTTTTCCCTAGAGCGCCTTGGATAAGTGCCTAGCTTGAACCCACAATTTTCAGGATAGTAGCACGCTAAGCAGGTTCCTTAACTGCTGCGCTACCACCGCCCCTTTTGTACATCTTCCATCTTCTCAAGGTGTCCCACGCCAGGGACTGTCTTTTAAACTGTTTGAATAATAAAGATGGTAGTGTTGAGAGATTAGGAGAACGGTCTTAACTGTACCTTGCCCTAGGGTTCCATTTAAAACCTTTAGACAGAAAGAACACGCATGAGATGGAATTGTGTGACTTGGGATGTGTCATCTATATAGACGAGGAATTAAAATCATAAAATTGCTTTGGAATGCTCTTGTTTTATTTTCATTGGCAGCGAGTCTAAAACCCCTCCGACTCCTCTGATGTGACAGGGCAAGTGCTCGGTTGCATCAAGGCTAGAAACATGTGGCAAACAGTTTACAAACATTGTCTGACTCCAAAGCCCTGCAGCGTGTATCATTTGCACTTTTCATTGATTTTACAGTTGCTCGAAGCGGCATTTCAGCAATCTTCAGTGTGGGCTGTTGTTAAAATGTTCTTCCTAAGATCTCAATGCCCTGTCATTAACTCTGACTTTCACGTCAGCAATCCCAAAATCATTTGTCATTAAAGATGCTTTACTGGTTGCTGGCAGTACCATTTAGGACATTAGCACAGACACAAGCCTCACTGGAGATTCTTCTCCAGTAAAAAGGGATTCACTGTTTGTTCCTAAAATGCTTTTTGCAGCAGAGCAGCTGTTTAGATAAGTCAGGACATGTGTACCATTCCAGTCTAAAGCTAATAAATTGCCAAAAAAGAGAAAAAAAACGTGCTTTATTTGTGTCTGTATTTGATCCAAGTGTACACCGCTCCAGCACCTGGCTAAAAGCGGTGGAAATAAAAACCTTTTGAACTCAGTCCAGGTGCTGATTGGTCAAATAAAGGGTGTGGCCCACTGTAAGACAGCCAGTGGCACGACGAGATTGCTGTATATATGTTTTCCTTTCATACAACTGGTAGCCAGGCTAGCACCGCCTAGTGCTTCCGCTCACTTTCTTATTTAGTTCCACCACTGGTTGGGGAGCCATCCGTAAGCTATCTCTCTGAGCTGTGCAGGCCAAACAGCGAACAGAGGGTGGCTAAACAGTGCATTCCAGCACGTAACATACATCAGAACCAAACAGTAGTGATTGGTGGAAGTAGAAAGTGTCTGCCCACTGTGGAGCG
>PYXC01002689.1:0-20164 GCA_015244755.2 Tenualosa ilisha
TATGCACAGCAGAATATGCACTCCCATTCAAAGTATATAGTTTTAAATTACAGTTAAGACAGAGCATGTTTCTCCTGCACCCAGCCAAAATCAGGATGTGAATATGAATGGCTTTACACTGCATTTACTAAGTAAGCCAAGTAAGCCTGCGATTTTTTTACCTCCAGAGCACCCTCTACTGGCACCAATTAAAAAAAAAAAACAGCAACAACATTGTACATGTCTCACCAATCCATGTGGATTTGTTTGCAAGTACCAGTGAGTTATGATGACTGACATGGGGCAGCAATGACCTACTGGTTAGGGCTTTGGGCTTGTAACTGAGGGGTTGCCAGTTTGACCAGTGGACCATGGCTGAATTACCCTTGAGCAAGGCATCGAACCCCTCACTGCTCCCCAGGTGCTGCTCTAACAGGCAGCCAACTACACCGGGTTAGTGTGTACTTCACTTCACTGTGTGTGTTTCACAAATTCACTTAAGATTATAGATTATTATTAAAAAATGCAATTTCGGTTTCATTCAGTTTCGGTTTTGTTTAGCAGCTCGCATTGTCAAACTGCAGGTTCTTGTAACTGCACTTAGCAACACCAAGAGCAGCCGAGAGAGACTTCATTCACTCCGTAATGTGCAAATTAACCATCGAAGTAACCTAAAAACAGTATAAAATATTGCCTGGTTTGCCTTTAATGCAAGCTTCTGAACCAATTCGTTGAATGAAAACAAAAACCAAAAAAGCAGAGACAGTGTTTCTGTAGTGTTTGCTGTAGGATAGAGCGACAGAGAGTTCAGGAACATCAATATAAAATACTGTTTCTGTTCAGAACGAACCAGCTGATAAAAAAAACCCTCCATTATAGTTCGCTGCACTTTTCAACAAATCATCAAACCAGCTACAATCGCCTCTTTATGACCTTGATAAAGTGCTTCTGGACAGTGGAGAGCAAACAGAGACTGAGCCATTTACTATGTGAGCCAAGCAACACATTGCTGCAGGAGAGTAGAAAAGGAGAGCAGAAGCAGAAAATGTCTAGGTTGGTAGAACCAAGTACCTTACATATAATGTAAAAGTCCCTATACAATAATAATAATAAAAAAAGATTTTGAGTAATTTTAGTGTAGCAAGCTTTGTGACACTGAGTGATCACTGCTGAGCCTGCATTGCTCATACAGTTAAAGAGCCAGAGAGAAAGTGGAAGCGATGCCTGTACTTTACCATGCAGGAAGTGGCCTGGCTGGCATGCCAGGCAGAGGGTGCTGCTGTGGCAGTCTGTGCACTGGGACGGGCATCCCTGGCACACGCCTCTGTCCCGGTCTTCAAAGGTCCTTTGAGGGCAGTGTCTCCTACACTGGTACCGGTAGCTGTGGACACAAACACAGACATACAGTACATGCATGTAGTACACACATAGCTACGCACACACATGGAAACACATACATAAATGGAGACACACACAGGCAGACACACCAACACATATACACCAAATGTGTTAGCCAAGATTACGACTGTATCTCAGCATTTATGGCTTCAGTAAAAGTCGAACACTCAGAGAAATTAATACTAGTGCAATTTTTACAAGTTAGCTCCTCTTTGTTATACTGTTGGTTTAGTCTTTCAAGGATTTACACTAAGAGAAAAGTACACAGTACTATTAGTGGAGAGTCACCAATGGTTATAAGATAATGAACACAAGAACAAATAATGTACTGTGTGTTTATCAACTGGATGGTAGTGACCATTACCAAATAAATCAATAAATCAAATAAACATTATTTATTTATTTATGATACAATGTCAATCTTGAATCCTTATGCAGTGACATGAGCTTCATGTTTATCCACTGCAGTCAATTTTAGGGAACCTTTCGTGTCTAATTAGGCTGAGAGAACAGTGTGATTTTCAGATCAAAAGCTGAGAGAGACTTTCACTGGCATCCAGCGGGAATAAAACATTAGTTAGACGACGGTACATACTTATGCCATCAGACTGAACAACTGTGGATGTCAATCACAGCATAGAAACAAGAGAAGTCACGGAATACCCCCAGAACACAAGGGCCAGAGAACCTCACACACCTGCACACGGCATTGTTCTCTCGTGTTCTAGAATTTAAAGGCTCTTTCTCTGCTCTAGAACAGTGCTTTTGAGGGCTGACAGCGTCAGTGTCAGCCTGACACTCATGGAATTCCATTGGTTGAAACTTCACCTGTGAATCCTTTATTATGCCTGTCTGGCTCTCCTAATTCTGACTGATCTGGGTGGCAGAGAGAGCGTCTTAACTGGCATTTGCTTCAAGGCCCATGGCCAAGCATTCAGATCTCTTTCTGCCTGTCCCATCAGCCCTCTGGGTTTGCCTTTGTGTGTCTAACAAGAAAGACTTCTGTTCCTGCTGATGTAGAGTGTGGAGTCCAACATATAGCTGCTCACAAAGATCCAATTACAGCTAAGTCATTTACCAGGAACTCAAGCGAACAATAGGGATAGGAGGTGACAGGGTTACAGGTGATTGTGGCCTAGCTGTGTGTGCATGTGTGTGTGTAACCATGTGTGACGGTATGTATGCATGTGTTCTATACTGTGTGTGTGTGTGTGTGTGTGTATGTATGTGTGTGTGTGTCTCCTGCTGGCTGTCCTGCCGTGCCCTCCCTGCTGTGTGTGGGGTGCCATCGGCAGTAGTCCGAGGGCAGCTCCTGTTTGAGGAGGAACAGCTGCGGGCGCCACAACACATCCATCACCGTGCACAAAACCAGCTGATCCACACCAGAGCCCCTCAATGACTACCACAAATAAAACACAGAGCAGAAAGGAGAAGAAAAGCAAAGGAGTGAAGAAAAGAGAGGGAGGACAAAAAAGAACTGCAGCCCCACTTTGAGCACATGTTAGCGACCGCGAGGAATGCCTCTGTGCAAACACTTGTTGTGTCATTTGTTAGACCTTCGCCGTATGCCCGCATTTCAATTAGTCATTTTTTGTCAGAAAAGTAAATGTTCCAAAAAGATGTCAATAAAACTCCCAAGCTGGAAAAGAACAAATGTTGCAGGAGAAGGATTCACAGTACAGAAACAAAACCGATTATGCTGAACATAAACTTCTGAGCACTTTTTCTTGAACTGCTGTGACAAAGCACTAAGTACAGAGGAATGCAGTACCAAGCAGTAGAAATTTAACTTAGGATTTCTAATGTTACACCTAAAACTACAAGCAATGAGAGACTAATGGAATACGAAGGGCTCCATGGCAACAGGACAAGCACAATAAGGGCGAGCCAGGCCCGTCAGGGCCTTTCTCACCACCACCTCTCCCTCCCTCCCTTCCTTTACCTCTCCCCCTATCTCCGCACCCAGTCTCAACACCTCTCTTTCTCTTTACTTCTTCTTTTTCAATCTTTTCTCTCCCCGTCCTCATCTTCATCTCTCCAGGTCTCTATACTGCACTTCTCTCTCTCTTGTTCCTCTGTATTCTTTCTTCTTTCTCTAATCTTTGGAGGGTGGATGAGGTTTTTGGTTGTGTGAAATCAGTGGTAATGGGGAAAATTGCTCTTGTAAAAGGGAAGGTATTTGCATATTAGATTGTATCATTTTTGTCATTTTATCATTGTGTCCTTTTAAAATATCTTGAGGTGTAAATACTTTTTTTAAATTGTTGTGTGTTGTGTGTAAATGTGAGTCGGTAAATGTGTCTATGATGGGTGAGAAATCAAGGTAATGTTTAATAAATAAGGGTTTTAAAATAATAAGTCTCTTTATCTCTGTCTCCCTGTGCCCCCTCTCTCTTTCTTTTTCTGTCTCTCTGTCTACTTCTTGTATTTACTCCCCCTTACCACAGCCATCTTGGCCTCCCCCTATCAGTAGGCAAACAGAGCAAATGGCATTCTTATTCATGTCAGTGCTGTGGTATGTACTATTGGGAAGGGTTTTACTGAATACCATGGACATATGTCAGCCCACAGGACTGTTCCTGATATCCACTTCTATATGACCTAGAAATAAGTATGTCAAGAAACAGAAGTATGACAATGACTGAGAGAGAGAGAGAGAGAGACAGACAGGAGAGAGAGAGAACAAGAGGGGGAGAGATAAATGAGGTGTTGTGAATCAGGGTTAGTGAGAAAGACAAAGAGGGAAAGAATGAGGAGGGAGAAAAATGGAGAGACAGTGAAAGAGTGGAGCAGAGAGAGAGAAAAAAACTGTTGGCTAGTGAGCGAGACAGATAGATAGATAAATAGAAAGAGAATGAGGAGGGAACCTGACAGAGAGAATAGTGGAGATTGAGGATTCAGCCTGCCTGAAGTGGCTCTGTGTTGAGCTGGCAGACTGGGGTTGGGGCCACAAGCATGGCTCAGGTATCTGAGTGTGACTCAGAACAGTAAGTAACCTGATGCACACAATGCCAAGGGGCCAGAACACAGGGGCGCCCAGGCACAATCACAAGCCTGTTCTACACACACAACACACAGGCACACCCACCCACACACACACACACACACACGCACACACACACACACGGTGCTGCTATACCACAAAGAAGCACCTTCCTTCACTAAAATGCCTGAGCTGCTCTGTTTATGTTTACATATCAACGTTTACTCTTTTGCTTGTTGTTTGGTGTTTTTCTTTACACAAGCTGTGAAAAGCATGCGAGTGATAAACCTACTTCTTTGGCGGAGAGAAGTGAGGAGGGAAAACTCGCTTGAGAAAAGCTGAATGTTTTACGATGTTGTAAATCCGCTTGCGTTTGAGTCTATGTCGAATTCAGTGCGGCGCCTTTTGGGTGACGTGATATACACTCTGAGCCTCTGTCCTGGCATTCGCTATGCCTGCAGAATCCACTGACTCCACTGAGTCTGTGTCAGCATCACAGTCAAGGCGGATTCTCTAAATACTGGCAGTCTGCTGAGCAATGGCTCCCAGCTGAATCAAAATGACATCATCAAGCAATATAGGATTTACCAACTGTGTCTTCATATCAAAATGATCCCAATGTCACAGGACATGGAGACAAAGAGGAGTGTGGCAACCAGGGCTGGAGTCCCAGCAACAAACAAAGAAAAGACAAGTAAGCAAAGCAAAGGAGAGAAAAGAGAGAAGAGGAAGGAGAGGAAAGGTAAGGAGATATAGTAAATGGGGTGAGAAGAAAGAAAGGACTAGCACAGAGAGAGACCCAAAAAGACCTGACACAGATCTGTGGTCCAGGAGCTTCAAATTATTAACATGTTGTGGGGAAAAGCACAGCATGCTGCCAGGGACCACATGTAATGGGAGAAATCTCACTGAAGCCTTATGTCCATAGGAGATGAAGGACCGCATGTGATGGAGAGAGCTCACTGAAGCCTTATGTTCCATAGGAGATGAAGGACCACATATGTGATGGAGAAATCTCACTGAAGCCTTAAGTCCCACAGGAGATGAAGGACCGCATGTGATGGAGAGAGCTCACTGAAGCCTTATGTTCCATAGGAGATGAAGGACCGCATGTGTGATGGAGACAGCTCACTGAAGTCTTATGTCCCATAGAGGATGAAGAGGAGTAAGTAGGTAAGTAAAGTACAGAGAGAGAAAGCAGAGGCGAGGAGAGAAAAGAGAGGAGAGTGGAGATGGATGGGATATGAAGAAAGAGGCTAAGAGAGCAGAGAACGGAGAGAGGTCTACTCACAGGAAGTACCCATCTGTGCAGCTGTTGCAGAGCTCCGGGTCATCTGTTTGTGAGAACAAAAGCAAAGGTCAGCAAAACTTGAGCACACTGTGCCAATAAGGCAGACTTTGCAGACTGCGTTGTTGGACATATCTAAAAAACACTGAAGAACAGTGGAATCAGCAAAGTTCCTGGTGCATTGTTTTTCTGTTGTTGTTGTGTTTGTATTAACCCACAGTACATGAACCCGACATGAACCGTGCCAATCTGTGATATTACAGCAAGAGCTTTAAAAAGCCACTGGATAAACATCAATCAAGACTGAAGTAGGGCTCTGGTAATAAGTAAACTGACGTCCCATTTCCAAGGGCATTGAAACATTGAGCTCCTACCAAAATTCTTTAAGTGCAGCGAATGGTTCTTTCATGTGTGTTCAACAGGTTTATCTGCAGTTTATTACTCAATTAGAAGGAAACTTCACATCCACAGGTTGACCATAGCGATTAACGCAGATGCCTTCATTGGTTCTATATCACACTGTGCAACCAGACAGACCTGCGGAGCAAATAAAATTGCTCATTGGTGTGTCTGGGTGCTCCAGGCTACAAAAAGTCTAAGCCTCAGTCTAAGCGCATAACTTGCAGAGGAGAGAGAGAAGAGATTGCAGAGTTCTGAGAGTTCTGAGGCATGATACTCCTGTGGCTTACCTGGAGAGCATGAACTACAGCCTGGCTCACAGTCAACCACACTCGCCTGTCTCTGGGTCCTCCCACCTGCCCTGAAATTGCAAGGAAAAAATAGATGTAACCTGCTATGTTAAATCTATCCCTTCTTTCTTTCTTTTTCACTTCTATTGCGTTCTGTCATTTTTTTCTTACAGTAATCTCTTTAACTCCAACTCCCCTATCTATTATTATCATCAAGCCCACAAATAATTTCTTTTACTTTTCTAAGTCACTTTTCACTTACTTATATTTTTCTTTTTTTTCTTATAGTTTTGCCAATTTTTGTTGTAGCAAGATTAATTTTAAATGTTCATTTATATGCTAGAAGTTTAGTAAGTCATAGTAAGTTTACATTATATGTTATAGGTTTAGTACTGTATTGATCTTGTAGTACATAACAGTCCTGCAATACTTCATTAGCATTTGGCACTTTCTGGGACAGGATTCATTTGTTGAAAAGGTGATTTGACTAGAGGTGAAAAACTCCTGATGTGACAAGACAAACTCACCCACTCTGCAGAGGGCAGCCTGGCAGATGCCACCAAAGAGCCTGTAGCCATCCTTACACTTGGCACAGATGCGGGTATCAGCACACAGCTCGCAGTTGGCCATGCAGGGCAGGCAGGAGTAGCGTACCCGCTCTGGGTAGGTGCCACGTGGGCAGTGGGGCCGGCAGTGACCCTGATGGAGGAAACGCTCCAGGCCTTCCTCATCTGCGGAGAGGAAAGGGGAGATATTAATAACATCGCAAAAACAAATTTATACAAATCACAGCAAAGATCAAAATGTTGAGAGACATTTTCTCCACAATGTCTTTGTACTGATTGCATCCAGAAAACTGACGTGTGCATTGACCTGAGGCTCAGTATGTGTGTGTATGGCATACAGATGCAGTCAGTGTAGAGAGGCTCTGCTGAACACTGATGCACGTGAGCAAACATTGTGTTTGTGGTTTTGTATGGAATATAGTTAAAGCTTAGATGAATTGACATGCGTGGCTTCCTCTAAGTTGTGTTCTTTGCTTCACCTGCCTGACACACCTGCATTCAAATTACTGACCTGACATGCACATGTTCAAATCCCCATATCACTTGCATTAATAAAGAGGCACTAGCAATAGACATTTTCTCTTTGAATCTTGTGAAAATGTACGCCTGCCCTGTACTTCTCCTGGAATACTTTAGATTCTGAGTCGTGTTTAATGCAGCTTTACATTCACTTCTGTTATATATTTGGCTCAGCAGCCACATTTGGTAGAATGTGATATACTAAAGTCGGGCTGGAGCTAGTTGTTTTGCATGCTAACTTCAGTGAACATCTGGACAACTTGCCGCTTAGGTGTTGTTGACATGATGTCAATACAGTTGTTTCTCTGCATTCTGTTTTTACTTCTAGGTAATATTTCCATAGTTCAACCTGAAAGATGTGTGATGTATCAGGGTGCTTTGAAGGGCCACAGTGGCCAAGCCCCCAGCAGCTAGTGTGCAAACGGTGCCAAGGTAAAACTCTCTATTAATACGGAGAAGCCCTGGTCAGAGCCCAGCTCTAAAGGGGGTGGGGCCATGTCTCTGCCTGGCCTAGCCTAGCAAAACTCTCACTCCCTCATTCTCAATCTCAAGCTGTTATAGTAAGCACTCTGGCGCTATAAAAATGTAATGTAATGAATGAATGAATGAATGAAAACTCTTTAAAGAGTAGGGGAAGTGAGAGAGATACTCAGAAACAACACTTCCCTAACATGGTGGATAGCCGCCTCTGATTACTCTACTTCCTGTGTCTAACAAGGCCCCCATTAGATGGAAATTAACCTTCCAGGAAATGGCTACCCCTCCACCCCCTGCCCAGGACAGGGCCTTCTGGGAAAGGGAATCAATGGCTCTGCCCTCCTAATAGATCATCTGTCCACGCCAAGTGGGTCTGACCGTCACATGGGCAACAGGATATTAGTGCACGCTGCCAACTGCATGAAAGTTCACACATGAAAATACATTACTGCAACACACACCCAAACACATGCGCACACACGCACATACACACATGCGTACACACACACACATACACATAACAAGCATTAAAAAATGCAGAAAACAGAGGCACAAGGTCTCATTTTAAGTTATGCACTTTAGCAGTGATATACAGTGCAAGAAAATGTTTTCATTTTAAAATCATTTCCCTCAGTAGGATTTCACCACTTCATGTTGGCACAGTTGGCATCAAGCACACGCAGTTAAAACTACAGAAGCCTATTCCAGTGCCTGTGCCAATGCCTGTCTGTGTTGCTGCCATCATTTGGAGACTGTTAGCTTGGGATCTCCTGAAATAGCTCGTGTCAGAGTGAGGACACAGCCTGACAGGGGTTTGGTGGCGATAAACAAGGGCAAGCAAGAGCAGAGCAGAGGAGAGCTCCAGGCGGCCATGTGGTGGATTGGCGTGCGGACTGACTAACGTCGCCCTGCCACCTGCAGCATGCTTCACTTCGACACGCAGCTCCTGAGGCCAACACAGACCTATCAGAAGCTTCCGCAACTGACAGCTGGATTAGATGGATGGTGTGTGTGTGTGTGTGTGTGTGTGTGTACGTGTGTTTGTGCGTGTGTGTGTGTGTGTGTATGTGCGTGTAGGGCGGGTGGGGGGTATACTGAATGGCATACATATGAAACTGATGAGGAGACAAATGGACACACAGAGACAACACACACACAAAGCTACAAATCCACTCAATGCATACAAACACCCTGAGTTACTTACACATGCACAGACAAGCACATGCACACACCAAACACATGCACGCATACACATGCACACGCACACACACAATAAGGTTAATTAAGGAGTAAACAAAGTGCCATCACCACTGGGCAGCTGCCAGTCTGTCATCAGTAACAAAGAAATTGCTTGGGGGTGTGTCCTCCATGTCAATCTGACTCCTTGCTGGGTCTTTTCACGCAGCAGATGACACTTCCTTCATCTTGGTTTGTGTGACTTGGTTTGTATTTGTATGACCGACTGACTGATAGTAGGCTACATAAGTCAATTAATGACTACTATATTTCACTACACTAAACTGTTTTGTTTCTAATCCAGTTTGCAAAGTGGGATGGCTCCAGACTTTTTCTGGTCCAGATATGACTGACAGTTGGTGGTAAAAACAATGACAGGGACAGTGATATAATCCATTTCACAATCAGGACTTCAAGTCATTGAAATGATGCAAGGCAAACAATAGCAAATGATAAAAAACATCATTAGTCTACATACAAAAGCACCAACAGATTTGACCTTTCTAAAGTCAGAATGCATCAATGTAATTTTCCCAATAAATCAATAATACTCTCAAGAAGATGAACACTAAAGCTCCAAAATGTACCTTTCAATTGAAATTCTGTTTTCTTGTAATCAGCAGCTTTTCATTCTTAAACTTACAGTAAGCATGCACTAATCATTGCTCAACTGTTAATCTGCACTGCCACTGAAATAAACTAGGACAGCCATGCTCTTTGTTTTGCATAGAATAGAGAAGCTTTGCTTTGTATGCTGTGATAAGCCATATTCCCTTTATGTAAAATGCCTGTTCTATTCCCTTTCTGTGAGGCCAAACTAAAATCTCAGAACACAGTCTAATGGTAGTGCTGGTCATGGGGATAGGTTAGGCAAGGGAGGGGACGGGAGGGAGGCAGTCTGAGAAAGCTTGAGTTAAGACTGTAGGTTTGGATACCTACAGAAGGGCCCACAGGGGATGAGGTTCTTTTTTGTCTGTGCTGTGGCAAAGGGACCTGCATGACATTATCAGATTTCAGCAGTCACACCAGAGGAACAGAAAGCAATCTCACACCTCAGCACTGCTGCGCTTTGCACCCTACATTAACATCCTCCTCAGTTCAGATGATTACAATCGGTCTGTCATGGACATCCACTAATGCTAGTGAACGTGAGGCAATGAGTGACTTGGGATGATGACGGTGATGATAAACGCAGTGTTAGTCATGCCCTGCCTCTTTCACTCCCTCTTTCTTCCAGTGCACCCTACCCCTCCAAACCACACACACCGACCCCTGTGTGTGTGTGTGTGTATGTGGCATTGTCTGCATTTAACTCGCTCTCCTTTCAGGCAGTGTTTGGAACCATTAAACAAATCCTCCTTTGAGGTGCACGTCTCCCTTTGGCAGTCTGGTTAATGGCTGAGTGCTATCTTTTGTCTTTCCCTGTTGCAGCTGTGCAGTGCTTTGGAAAAGTATAAGTGGTGAGAGGAAATTTTTCTCCTGAGCACTCCATGAGTTTCAATATGATAACAGAGCTTTGTGAATGTACACAAAGTGAAGAGAGTCTGATAACTCAGTTGCCAAAAAAGCCTTTGTCACATTTTTATGGAGTTCATTTTGTGTGGTAAGAACCAAAACTCCAATGTCTCACCATTATGTAGTGAATTATTCATTCACAGTCAAGCAGACATATTTGAGAAACAATGTAGGGCTACGTAGATTGTTGTTTTACAACACCATAGCAGCTTTTATAGTTAAGGCTGTTAACCTGCAATTTTCCCTCATAATAATATTTTGGCTGCTTTAAGAACAAACAAGCGCAAGCATAAAACGTCGCTGACACTGGCACATTGCTTACCTACGCCACAAGAAGTACATTCGAAGAGTTCGTGGCCCGCACATTCCGAACAGGTGGGGTGACAGAGGACGCACTGATTCTTCAACGCAAACTGCCCACTTGGACACGGCTGGGATGAAGGCTTGCTTTGAATATAGCCAATGCAGAACAGAAAAACCAGCGGCAAGAGACTCGTCTTCATGTCTAATTATAGTCTCCACCCGCAAGGACGAGATGAGGATGATGATGATCCTCTAAAAAAAAATAATTCCATTAAGCTCGAGGCGTCGAACAGGTGGACCGCGGGGATTGACAGCAGCGATGGCCTCTCACTGCGCCAGCAAACACATAAAACTAGTCGGACAAGTTTGTTGGAGGGGATTGGTCAAAGGATACTCTGAAGGGACCACCCCGTCTGAGGCTCCTCTTTACTCATTGAAGGTGTGTCATTTGCACTGAACACATAAAATAATTAATTTTTTTTTTTTACTGGTTTAGCCTATCACCATCAGAATACAGATATTTCAACCAACCCAATTTAAACCGAACTGGTTGTTTTCCGTGTGCATTAAAATCTTCTATAAACTCAAACAAACTTGTGTAGTTTAAAATAGCTTATGCCGTAAATATGAATTTGGTCTGTTCTTGCTTACTTTGCTACTTAGCCTACCCTAGCAAATGCGACTTCTGTTACAAAAAAAGTATACCATACCCAACCTTATTCGTTCACTCAACTGACAGCCTACTTTGGGTCCATCCTGGGGGAATCGTACTCTCTTAAATGTTGCCCCCACTATGACAGCAGTGCCACAGATAGACATTGGACGCCATCCACTGGCCGCTAGCGTTCCGTCACTACATGACTGTCATGGTCCTGATTGGGCAATGTGGCACATAGGCTAACTATAACTCTATTGCGTTACATTTTTGAGAACTTTTAACAAGATATGCAGACCAATACTAAATTATATTACAACGTCAGTAATACACAGCTGATATAACTGTCAGTAGTCCAGCGGATAAGCATGGCTCACTAGTTCTTTTTTCTGAGGATTATTCTTAAATGTATGGACCCGGGGAAAAGTAGCATTTGCCGCGTTGCTTTTGCGTTTTACGTCATCTATGAAGTGATGCGAGCAGGTAGCATGGACTTGAAGACAGTCGCGTTCGCAGGTAAGAGCAGTAAGCAGTAGAGGCAGGCGGATTCAGTCCTTCCTTGACGTCAGACGGTGGAGGAGATAGGGGTAGGCGTGACTTGCGCTTCTGCTGCAGCGGAGAATGACATGAGGATGAGAGAGATACCGACAGCCAGACGCGAAAGGCAGTCTTGTCAAATGGTAGAAACAAACCGTACGCAAAAGGACTGAATAACCTAAATTCGTAGAGAGATGGAAAATAATGATTGAAATCGCCAAGGTAAGAACGTCTACTGGTTTCTTCATTGCAGACTATCAATTCTTAAACATTGTCTATAGGGTATGATATAACCAGATGTTGGAATGCGTATCCCGGGCAGGTGTATGATGTCTAAACGTGCTGAAGGTTCGATAACTTGCCTTTTGCGTATTTCCTTGGTTATTGTTTATAAGGTAGCTGTGCAAACAAAGAAGCAAAAGGCATCGGGGTGGAGCACAGTATAGGTGTGATATATTTTAGATGTAAGGGCGTCTTTTGCTCTGAATCGAATTCACCACTAACCGGATGCCTGTTTGAAAATCCCTTTGTCTTAGTCCTTAAAACAGAGTGTTAGTGTTTTGAACACACACTGCGTCCAGTTATGCAAAACGGCTTTTCTAGCCAATGTCCGGCCAACTGAAAATGTGGATACCAGCGATGTTGTTTTTCGTATGCGCCCCAGCATTCTTATTATCAGACTAAGGTTCTCCACGCATCACGATTGGGCTCTCAGAATGAAAAGGTGGTCCGGCTGCCACTGACTGCTAGTTATTCAACCAAAACATGCAGTAGCCCTAACGTGATCACGTCAAAACGTCATATCTGTCCCCGATTACAAATGTAGCGACAGTGTCTGGAGTTCGTGGGCAACACTGCCAGAATCAGCAGAGGTATTACATCCCGTCAGGATGCTTTACCGAGTAGCCAGTAGTATACCTGCGTTATCTTTACCTCTCAGACTGGTGATTTTGGTTACAAGACAGGCCTCATGCGACCTAAACAAAATGATAGGCCTACATAATTACTAAGTAGAAGCACACAACAGATAGCTGCGTATAGCTGGGTGTACGTAACAGTGCTTTGGCCCTCTGATGGGGCAATGTTAAGTAGACCTACAAAAGTTGAAATAAGATAATATATTCAGGGCACTACCATACGGATATGGCTACAGTCAGATTTTGTTTAACAGCAGTTCATCTTGTGCATTTGTGAATAATATTTCAAAAGAGCTGGTCAGCTGGAAGGATGTCTATTACGTCAGATGTAAGGCCACATGTTTCGGTTTGGCCTTAGCTGTATTTTTGTGTTATATTTGAGGCATTTTAAAGTAGGTGTATAAGTGTGCTTTATATACCAATGCAGTCGTGATCCTCAGAGCTCAACGTGACAATAATTACTGTAAACACTGTGCATGGTATTCTCAGAAAATGCTTTAGTGCAGAGACACTTCTCTTACTTGACTGTATCTCATAACCCACACTTTCTCTTTTTACCCTGTCCACAACTGCCCACAGAGGGAAATATTATGTTGGTTGAATCAGTTTATATCAGACCCATTTGAGTCACTAGTGTTCCTGTTACTGTTGAACAACATGCAGTAATGGTAATGAAGGAATGGGAAATAAAAACAATAACAGTTAGATCTATCTACAGGGTTCTTTTGTTATGTATTACCCAGTAGAAACCCTTGAAGCACCTCTGACATCGACCTGTTTGTTGTCTCTGATCCCATTCAGGGACTGAGTGAAGTGACTTTGATTTGAGATATAAGGCTATATTTGTGTGACAACTGGCTATGCGGTCCCAATGGAAACAGTACTGGAGAGTGGTAGGCTAACAGTGCCATGCCGGGGCACTTGTTGTCAGAGTCGGGTGGTGCTGTGATTGGAAGACAGATGGGACCATCAGGACAGGACAGCTAAGCGGAACCCCAGTGTGGCCCACCCTCTCCGGGAGTCTCTCTCTTCCTATTTCTCTCTCTCGCTCTTTCTCTGTCTCCCTCTCTCCCTCTCTTCCCTTGAGTCCAGGCCTTAGGGACTAGTCCTGGCATCGTTTCAGTCACCATGGCGAATTGTTTCCCTGTCACAGGCACTTTAGCCAGAGAAAGCCTGAGCAGAAATGATGGCTGTTGCATGATCAAGTCCAGGCGGGCTGACCGACAGGCCAACAGAAAGGGAGGACAGAACAGGGACTCTCCCTGGCCCTCAGCTCCCAACTGTGCCTGGGTCCTGTCCTGTGATGTAGACAGCATTTTACTGTGGTGTGCCATTTCTCCACTTGCACTTCATACGTACTTCTACATATTTGTGAGCTTAACAGAATGTCTGTGGTACTACTGCCATCATGTCAGTATTGTGTCATTGTGACACTATTGTATGTGATTGAGTGGCTCATGTTAGATGGTTTCCTTTCCAGTTCATAATGGAAAATGTTACATTTCCTGAGCTGATTGTAGACCTTCTACGTTGTCTGAATATCATATCTGAATGATATTCATATCTGAATGCAAAGCACTGTATAAACACCATAATGCTGCTGATATTATCTGTGTGATTTCTAGGCTTTGGAGTAGGCCTATGGGCAATAATTTGAAATCTTGATAAGATGGGTTTGGGGTGAAAAGAATGTCAGATGTTGAGTTTCATCAAAGGTCAAACCCCACCCCCACCCCACCCCACCGGAACACACACACAGACACACGCACACACACCATACACACATCCTTCATGCCAGTCCCAATCACCCTCCACCCCTCAGCCTCACATCAATCCTTAAAAGTTTCAGAGAGGAGATGCAGGGAGTCAAGTGGCATGTGGCAATCAGAGCTCAATCACGACACGGCACTTTGAAGTGGGCCAAGCTCTGCTGACATCTCCACAGGTGGGGAAGCAATGTTAAGTGGCCTGCCTGCAGGCAGAAAGAGGGAGAGAGAGGTCACCTAAAGCCAGAGGGACTGGAGGGGGTGTCCCCTCACACACGAGAGTGAAGGGGAGAGAGAGAGTGAGAGAGAGAGAAAGAAAAAAGAGGGGGCCAGAGGGAATGGAGGAGGGTGTAGAACAGAAAGAGAATGAGAGGGGAGGAGAGGAGAGGAGCGGAGAGGGATGTATAAAAAGAGAGAGAGGGAGGGGTAGGGAAGAAAGACAGGCCTGCACAGAATAGTTGAAGGATGGATTGAGAGAGAAAAAGAGAGAGAGAGAAAAAAAATTCAGGGGTAGGAGAGAAAGGAATGAAACATTTTGGGGAAGTCAGTCATTGAGAGAAGGAGGAGTAAGTGAGGGAGGAAAGCTTTTTTTATTTAAGAAAAAGGGTCTTCAAGCCTGCTGAGTTAAGGATTTACATTCTTTAAGCCTCCTGTTTTCCCTGCCCTTATCTGGAAAACACTGTAGAGTCTGTAACCTGTAGAGTTGCCCCAATATAGCCATCTGCATGTGTGTAGTGTATAGAAAGGAAGTCGCACAATGTTCACTTGAACTAAAGAATCAAGACCATTGTATACATTTGACTGTACTACTAACTTATATACATTTAGCCCATTAAGGCCTTTGAAGTTGTTATGGTTAGGATCTAAATGCACAAGCTTAACACACTAACTCATACCATAAAATCGAAAAAGCTGGAATGGCTTTTGACCAATACTCTTTCTTCTGAGTGTTGTGTTCCTTTAACATTTCCCTAAATTATTCTGTGATTGAGTGACCTAAAGTGGACATGTGAATCAACAGATTTTTATTAAATTTTTTTTTTCATCAGAGCTTTGATACTTTACCTGTCAAAAACAAGTCATATTAGCCCTGTCTGCAGAACAGCTGTTTACTGGTCCTTTTCCCTTCATTTTTCATGAATATAAACTATACACATAGCACATAGTAGACCATTTGTGTATGTTATTGAAGGTGTCTTTGGACATGTTTGAATGACAGTGGTGCCAATGTCTGTGCCAGTAGTTAAGCCATTCTGCCATTGCTTGGATCTCAGACACTGTAGCCATGTTTTAGATGAGTTCTGAAGACAGCAAAGTTCTGGAAAAAATGCTTTGGAAGATATGAGAGAGTAATATTGTGAGCTGAAATGGTCTGATGGATCAAGATAGATTTTTTTTTTCAACAAAATGCAGTATGTACCACTAACCAAAAAAGATGTATAACTGATGGGTACCGATAAAGGTTTGTGCAGGTCTAAGCACAGTCAAAGATGCACATGTGACTATTTAATGTGCGTTGTCTGCTTTGCTTGAAGTGACACTCAGCGCTTAGTGTGCAGACACAGAACTAGTCACTCAGGTTTGATTACTCAAAGCTCTCAGTGTGTCCTTGTGAGGGCGAGTCTGTTCCCATAGGAAAATAGCCACTGGACACACACACACAAACACATACACATGTGTACACACAAGGAACGTCATAAAAAACTCTGACACACTTTGTGGAGTTGGAGCAGAGCAGGGAGACAGCTCCTGCTGTAAAACTGGTGTGCAGTGAGGCTGTGAACTAGGACAGACTCAAGACTGAGCCAGGAGAGGTGTGAGGTTAGTGGAAGGAACAAGGTGAGACCCTTTAAAGTACTTTATGTAGTTGTTTCACTTTAAATAGCAGATTCAAACTCATTGTTACTAATCTATATATACTATATATACTATATCACTAATATTAACAATTAGATCAGAGTTTCTGACACTGCAGAACAGTTTCTGATACTGCACTACAGTATGGCCTGAGCACCCGGTATTATGTAACACTGTTGGATTTGTAGTAGGATGACCCTTTTGTCAGTTTCAGAGAAATTGGGTGCCCCATTTGCATTGAATTAGTACCAAGTTGAAAATTGACAAAAGGAAGAATTCCTACTTTATTACTCGTGGCCCAGTTCCTCTGTTCTTTTTGGTGACTTTTGTGTAGAACACTGAGTTTGAGATTAAAGGACAAAATAAACATTTTTTGTTCTAAAATATAGCGGGATTGTGGGATGGTATCAGGGGAAATTATCTCAGCTAGAGATGACGTGTGCTGCACATACGCCATGCTTTTTTTGTTGTGGTTAAGTCCATTTTTTGTGAAGTTAATGAGATTTTGCCTTCAGAGGGAGGGAGATCTGGAATATTCTGTCAGTTTTAATCATCTCACAAACATCAAGGTGTAGGTGACAAAATATAGCCACAATATGGATTTACCCTGGAGGGTAATTTTCAAGAGCTAATGTATTTTCTAGAGTGTAATGCATGATTTAAGAGCTTGTGATCTAAGCTTCCAATCTTAATAATTTCCAGCAACAAGAGCAACAATTTTTCATCAGTTTAATTTATAAAAATAATTGTTTGTACAGCTCAAGAACCTCCCTCCCATTCAGTCAAATTTATGTGTAGTAATAATGCAATTGCCTGATTTGCAGCCTAATTTAAAATAGTTTGAAACATCACTTTGAACAGTTGGACTGAAAATGTTGTGGATTGTCATGTGTTTCACAGTTAAAACACTCTTCAAAGCAAAGGTTGTGAACGTGAGAAAGGCTTTGGCAGTGTGTGTGCGTGTGATTGTGTTGGGTGCTCTCTTTGAGTGGTTGCATGCTGGTTGCAGGAAGAGGCAGATAGAATTAGCATCGACTGAGAACACTCAGTGGCATTATAGCAGAGGTGAAAAAGAGAAGCACCACATGTGCAGGATAATTAGGGCCTCAGCTCTGAGAAAACACTAAAACACATATTGATGCAATGGACAATGTGTGTGTGTCTCTTATCCATGATTGAAGCACTTCATAAAGTATATAACCCCTCTGTGGATGCCCTTGAACTTATGGACAGTAAAAACTTTTTATGGATTTTTTTTTTTTTACAAACCATCTGGAACTGACTGTCAACAGTGCAAGGAGGAATTGCCAGGTAGAAGTATGACTTTATTGAGGAAGATGGCACCTTTCAGACACACAGACACACACACACACACACACACACACACACACACACGCACACAGACAGGCAGACAGGATGTTCATGTGCTGGATGTTGACCTCTATCTTCTCTCTGCAGATTTTAGAGTGGCAACTTTTGATCAATAATTTCACTTCTCACTTTAACTCTACACCTAAAGTGGGCATTTCATGTGATAAATGGTGGCATAATACTCTTATATCACCATACGTATAGATCTATTGGTTTCTATTGTTTTGCATTAGAACCAATCTAGATCGAATACTAGAATCAAACTTAAGTTGACTGGTATTGAGTAGACACTTTTATCCAAAGAGACAGACATAATGTGGGGTTGTGGGTTCGAATCCCAGCTACCACCGTTGTGCCCTTGAGCAAGGCACTTAACCCTAAGTTGCTCTAGGGGAGACTGGCCCTGAACAATTGATAGTTGATGAGTTGTAAGTCGCTTTGGATAAAAGCGTCTGCTAAATGCATAAATGTAAATGTAAATGTGGGGTATCAAACCTGGCTTGCCTGATTGTCAATCGAGTGACATAACCGCTGCTCTGCCATGCCTGCTCTGATATGTTTTAGATCAAATATTACATTATGTCCTTCTCTAGCCAGAGTGCAGAGGAGACATAAGGGTGTGGATGTGTCTCCACTGTGTGTAATGTCCACAGTAGGTCTTTCCACTCAGAGGTCAGTGTTTACTGCAAACAAAAACACAGCATAGGGGTAAGTGCTCACTGGCTCACTGAGGACACAGTCACATGTAGCTCTTGAATAAAGGGATGGCTTTGATCTGTAAAAGCATCATTCTTAGCCTCTTGGACTTGGGCTGTATACCACATTGACATTTACACACAGCTGCACAAATGTGTGTAAAATACACAAATACACGCACACACACACACACACACACATAATGTGTAAGCTGAGTCATTGCATTGATTTCACTGATCTCTTTCACTGACGTTGTTTGTGAATGTGGACTGTATGTTTGCTCATGTGTATGTTGGTCCCCCATACTGCATGCTTGCATATGTCTCTGTATGGATGAGTGGGAGTCAGTTTGTCCCACCTTCTCCTGATTGGATTTGCTCCGTCGCCCCTCCCCTGCTTGTGCTTGTTCGTGGATTAGGCTGACTGCTGGAGATGTCTGACATTGCTTCGCACTTCCTGCTGGGGCCCATTCCGGCCCACGGCTCCCTTCCCCACCCAGCGCCTCTACCCAGCACCCAGCTACAGATACTGGCACTGGAGACAGGGGCCACTCTCAGGGCCACTCTCCCTTCCACTGCCCTTGTGAACGTAATATGATTTCACTGTATTGCACATCAGTCCTTTTTATGGCTGACTTACTTGGGCTACCCCAAACTGTCTCTGTCCTCTAGGACCAGCCTGTCATATTCAGATTGTTTGTTTTGTTTTGTTTAGTTTTGTTTTGTTTCAGGATTTATTTTATTATTTTATGTGTTTTTTTTTCTGAATCTGCATGCTAACTGTGTAGTCAGGATGTTTTTTTTCCTTCTTCTCTTACCGTTTTATTGGACTGTGGGGAATTAAGTTATAAGAGGATTTTCAAGAAAGCACTGTTATTGTGTTTTGTCGAGGGAGGCCATTATTGGATTGCTTTGAGAACATGCTCACGATTGGATCCATTTCAAAACAACCTCCTCTTTTGTTTGGTGCTGTCATTTTAGCCCTGTGGCAAAACAAAGTTACAGGGGTTGATTTTGTGTTGCTGTCAAGAAAAGGCCTCTCACTTTTTCACTGGGTTCATGAAGTGTGTGTGTGTGTGTGTGTGTGTGTGTGTGTGTGTGTGTGTGTTTATGCGTTGGAGACATTGCAGTTGCGTAAAGCATGCCTGTCAGTCAGCTTAATAAGCCTGTTCTGAAGTACGCAGGTTAAGCTGTTGCAACCCCCCCCCCCCAATTGAGCCCCCCTTCTTGACTCCTGTGACACCTGTGCCTTCCCCATGTTAATTTTGACATCTTTTGAAGTGAGAGGGTCTAACTGGAGTGCTTGATTAGGCTTAATACCTTGTGTGATGAATCTATTTATAGAGTCTCTGACAGCATGTTGCAACTCCATTATACATTTTCACTTTCAGTCATTTTCAAACTACACACAGT
>PYXC01002690.1:0-150000 GCA_015244755.2 Tenualosa ilisha
GTTCATAATTGTTCAGTTTAAATAAAAGTCCCTAATGCATATGCATTATTATTATTATTATTATTATTATTATTATAATTTTCAGTTTAAAATTACTGTCCTAAACTATGCTCTCACATTAAGTGGGACGACAGGACAATGTTTAATAAAACAAATAATAACCTTGCAGATTGTCAGCACATTAATACATATTTTGTCTCTTGAACATACCAATGACAGAAATGAGTAAATTAGGAACTTTGTTTTATTTGGGATAAATGTACACCCCTGACATCATAAGGATTATCCGGATTAAACCTGAAGTCCTGTTGTTTCATGTTGCCGATTGCTGTCTAGGTATGAGAACGTCATCATTTCGTACAACGTAGACCAAGTAGCTAAACGGCAGCCAACGTTAACTGATGAGGACGCAAAAGCTTAGTTTTTTTTATGTCCCCATCAGTTAGCGTTAGCTGGCATTTCTCAAATTCAGTTTAAGCTTTTGGCCTACCAAATGCTGTCGTTCTTGTACCTACCGACAGCACTCAGCAGCCTCGAAGAACAAGGGCTGACTCAACAAGGGCTGACTTCAATTTGGTCAGAATACGAAATCACTGACCATGTCGTACTCCTGGGGGTGTTGCGCTCCGTGACATCTTTCCCATGAAGCTAAAACAAATCAGTTGCAAGACATCCATGATGAACGTACGATAAGAGTTGTAGAGATTGAAGTTTATCAGAACAAAAAGTAAACCAGGCTATATAACCTAGGCCACATAAACATTGACGTAAGTGTCCCACAATACGCAAGGTCACATACCCAAATTCACTCTGGGTAGATTATTTTGAATAGATTGCGTGCAGTCTCACTTTCCACGTTTGTAGGCTAGCCAGCGTGAACCTAAGCATTGTTTGTATCAAGTCTTAATTTCACAAAATCAAGTAGAAGCCTACATAGATTTATCCTTCTTCGTGTAATTAGCCGCAGCCTACTTTAAATGATTTCACCCTGACCACTACGTTGCCTTGGTCTAATTTGATTTTAAAGAACACTTCTATTTTCAAAAGCCCTACAGCGCCACCCGGTGGGTATTTCATTTAGTTTATTAAGTCATTTCATTTCATTGCTCCGTTTATCAACACTGATGAAAGACGGCGACTACTACTCTTTGGCTGTGACGTCACGTCAACGTAGACGGTCAAGCAATTACGTCACAATGGGCTAGGGGAATATAAATCGGCATATTAACAGTGATCACATGCTTTTAACTCTGCAAGAACAGAGCACTTTATTTTATTTTCAGGCACGTTTTCAAAGGACTTGGATCAGCTGTTCAAAAAGGTAAGTGTTGATGAGCAAAAAGAATCACATTAGGGGTGAGCAGTGATTTTATTCATCTAATGAAACATTTTGTATTTTACATTGTTCTGTTCTGTAAAATGTCTCTTTTCTAGACTTCAATAGCATGAGTTACTGGCCTAGGCCACCGGCTGGAAAGCCACCTGAGGCCAAAATGCTTCCTCGCAGGGTGAGAGAACCATTCTGCCCTGAGCTGGAGGTGATTGAGGACGAAAAGCGGTCCGTTGTCCGTTGGCCAGTGGTTCACTCCCCTGAACCCAAGGTTAGGTGCCCCCTGCTTCCCAGACCACCAGGAGCACCACTGATCCCAATCCAGAGGAAGGTCATCAAGAAAGCGCCAAACACGATGACCATCCTCCCTCCTCTGGATGGCAAGAGAGGCTTTGCAACCGGCAAAATCTACAGGGGGCCCACTCCTCCAGCTTTGACTGAGAGCAGCCCTGAGATAGAAGAAGATCTTGAGGCTGACCCCTGGGGTGTTATGGTGACAAAGAAGCGCCCCTCACGTCCTCGGGCGCCGACGGTCAGCCACAACACCCAAAGCGACATCGATATGGCCGTCCCCACAGATCTCCTGATGAAGAACAGGAAGCCTCAGCCTCCTTCAGGTGGCCCCCGCAAGAGGGCTGCTCCACGCAGGGTAAAAAAAATCAACTAAAAGGGCACTGGGGACCTCAATGTTCCTCTACCTGATGTTGAGCGCCGACCCCTCTGGTGGTCTGGTGGCCCATCAGGTAGGCCTAGACACCATCAGCACAGTGCCCTGAAATAACAGGATGACCTGATGTCGAGCATCGGCCTCCACCCTGAAGGCATGCTGCTCCGTCAGGCTCCTGCAACAAAGACTCCAACCTGATTTAAAAATCTGCTCGTTTATCAATAAAGGCATTTGCAAGCTTCTGAAAAATCATTGCAGTCTTGTTTTCATGCATCTGCACGCATATGAATAGTGCATTTATAGAAGAAATCCGGTGTGACGCAGTCCATAGCCCTGTTGTTCAAGGTCACCAAATGTTGTCGACAGGAAAAAGAACTAGGAAATTTGATACAACATAGACCAATTATTACAATTATAGTGGTTTTCAGTTGACTGATTTCTGTGTTGACATTGGTTGTTTATTTCAGAGTGAAAGATAATAACCAGTACCTGTACCTGCATGGCTAAAGTATGACGGGAGTCACCTGCAGGGTTAACTTTTTCAAGTCGAGACAAGGTCTTTAAGGAAGCAAGACCGAGTTGAGACAGAATCTTTCAGGTGTCGAGACCAAGCCAATAAAAACAAGTCAGTTTTCATTACTGTGATTTATCACCCCAGTTAATAATTAACCGTTCAGCTTTTAGACTAAGCTAGGAATCAAAGGGATTAAAGCATCTGCTAAATGCATAAATGTAATGTAAATTCAAATACTTTTACTTATAACCTGGAAATCCAGACCCACCTCTAGAAAGATAGGTTTGGCCCTGACTAATAGACCAAAAACAATCCAAAAGACGGCACCAATGGATGCATATCAAAATGTCTGAACTTTTTTGGATAGTTATTCAAAACTACTTCAACAGTGCTGCTTTGTCATCAACATGTTAAGCCCAACCTGACTTTGACTCATAGTTAGGACCTGCAGAGCAAATTCTAATTTGCAAGTGGTACGTCTAGATTAGTAGCCTACTTAACAATACACTAGAATATAATATTCAATATCCTTTAAGACTTTATTAATTCCTAAGAAGTGTATTTAAACATTATTCACATCATGGGACCCAGATCAGGCTTTTTAATTATTTCAATTCAGTTGTAATTATAATAATTACATGTTGGATTTATTTGTTAACATGATGTTTAAAAAAAAGTCTGTTGGTCTCAAACACTCGCTCTGAAATTCTGAGTCCCTCTCCTCCCATTGTGGGCTGAGACAGAGTCTTCAAAGGGTCAAGTCAGATGAGACTGACAAAGCGGAAAATGCTGTCAAGACCGGACTTGCTCATTGAAATCCATGACTCACTATCACAGTCAGATATAGCCACACTACCACCATGGCAGTTTTTCCAAACGCCAATTTCTAACACAGGTTGAAAGTGAACTTGGGCCATTTTCAATCCATAGCCCTGTTGTTTAAAGTCACACAGTGCTGTCTGTAGGGAAAAGAATAGAAAATCTGGTACAAGGTTTAAGATTTCTACTTCTACTTTTGCATGGCTCTACTCATGACTGAGGTGGGTGATATTGTCTGATTTAGGCCAGCTGCTAATTAGTCTTTCAAAAATATGAGCACCAATACCAATTATATTTCCATTTGTCAAACATTTTTCATTTATGCCTTATCGATCAAATACAGCAATACATTTACAAATATGCCTTTATTTCAAGTGACCTTCTTCATGGTACCATATATCTGTATATATTGAATCCTTTATGCTTTATACGACATAAACAAGGTTGTCTATAAAAATAACGCACGGTGCAATGTGGACCCATCCTAAATATAATGTTTTGCAAATAAACAAATTTTCATGTCAATAACCCAAATGGAAACAATATTTACTGGAAAAATGCTCAATTCTTATTTCTTCCAGTGCACGTGTTGTTAAACTATTATATTATGACTACTATCATGATATGCTATAACCTTCAGATCATTTTATGCATCAGTTCATTCACTTCATGTGGACTGTCCCCAAATCACTATAAATAAGGCTCTCATACTCCAACAGGTAACTCACTCCAAACTGAAGTACACCTGAGTCATATTCCAAAGAGGTCAGCACCATGAAGACTGGGACATCCATGTTACTCCTCTCTTTCTGCGTCATAAGTTCTGCTTCAGTTACTAAATGAGACATAATCACTATAATAGACATGCGTCAAGTGTCCTCCAACTTAAGCAGTGAGAGACAGGGGGCCTGAGACAGGTGACAGAACTTGCAACCCTGCATGTACATTTAAAATCTGCACTGTAGTGTTTGATGTGGACACAGTATTCTATTGGGCATTCAATATAACATCTTCAAGAACTTAAAAAGACCAACAGGACAAAAGACTTTAAATGGACTTTGACAACTTTTAATACACTCATGTTTAGGAAAATATATTCACAACTTATTGTTGGCATTGATTCTTTATTTCCTTTTTATTTATTCTTTTTAAAGGAAGTATAGATGTCCAGTATCACATAACTTTGATACAATGAAGTACAAAATCAAACCAGTAACATTTTACACAGCTGCACATACAAAATGACAACATGTAAGGTGCTCTATCCATGAAACCAAATCCAGATCATTTTTTTCTCATGTGCACATTGGTTAGAAACATAAAGTGCAAGACATAAATAAGGGGCTTAAAAGAGAAAACAAGAATAAACTGAATACGTCTGTTATAAACAGAGACCAGTGGCAGACATAAAAATATGTTGCACCTCTTGAAACCCAGAGTCAGTCACCATGCCTCAGTTGACCACATTTTGTGAGGCAGTCCTCACCACAGTCCTGGTGGACTCTTTCACTCCTTTACTTAAGTGTCAAGAGTCTGAACACATAAATTCACATTGTGGTGGCTGGGCAATTTGTTTGAACTTCAAAACTGATTGGATGCTAAGAAATTTGGCCAAGGAAACCAAAGCCTTTGGAGAGTACTCTGACGAGTACTATAGCCAAATGCAATAAATGAGCAGAGGTACTAGGCCATGCCAGCCAGGCTACTACGATGTCTGATAGAAACATCAAATGAGAAGAGTAAGTTAGTATTTTATGTTGCCTTGCAACACAAATTTGATTGAGGCTAATCCACTTTGGCAGCTAAATTAAATGTGGCAAAATAAGGCTTGGTGGTGGGTGGAGGAAGTGTGCCAGGTAGGGGCAAGGAACTGGCTGCTTTATTCCATTTATCCATTGCTAAAGCAGGGGAATGCAACTGCAACCCCAGTGCCCAGCTTGGAGAAAGTAGCATTAATCACAAAAATTAGCACCACCGACAAAGACAAACATAAAAACAGACCTTAAATGCGGTTCAGATTGCCTAGGAATCAGGCTAAAGCACCGCTACCCGGATCACGATCTTAATCTTTGATAATGCGACCCGTTTCTTTTTTTGTTTGTTTGTTTTGTTTTGTTTTTGTTTTGATATTCATGCTAGCCCAGAGGCTTCCACAGTGTAATTCCCGTCACTTCTCAGCCAAGCATTCTCATCCACACACAGCCATCCTCAAGCCTAGACAGTCACACAAGCTTCCTCTCCCAGCTCAAAGCTTTGCTAATAAATATGTTGGTGCTCTCTCATCTGCTAAATACCATTTCCGGAAGTAATGCATAGCCTTACATTGCAAACTGCCCTACTTTGTATAAACATATTTCTGAAAATGCTTGTAGAGTCTCTCTATAAGAATCATCTCTGTTTTCCACTAAATAGAATCTCCACAATAATTAGTAAGTGCATTTTTTGAATTTGTTTTTCATAAAGAAATATCAGTTCAAATTATAAATATTTCCCCATCTTTTGAAATATTTTTAAATAAATATAAATTTTTTATCCATAATATTTTGTGCAAATTCGCATTAAAACATTTTTTCTTTTCACAGAAATGCCTAATTAACTGAAAAAGTTCCTTTATTTGAGAGAATCTTAAACATTTCCTTTTCACATGGAACTACACTGCCATGAACTTTCCCAATGACCATTCCAACAGCTGGAATAGCCTATCACCTCCACACTTCCAACACTTCCTCATCTACGTTTCAAAAACTTCCTTTCTGTCTAATCACTTGCAATCTCCATAGTCAACTCTTTCCTGAGGTCTACAGACTAGCACCACCTTTTTTTTGGCGATGTAAATATACGCAACATCAAATTTGCAAGAAATCAGCTGCTTGGTGCTAACTACAGTATGCCTCGAGCCTTTGCTGCAGGGACACACCTGTGAAACTCTGTGGCCTTTGGCAACACTTCTGAATTTAGCACAACTTTTCAGGAACTTGTGTGGCCATTATACTACGCCAACAGTTCACCATGGTATAGTGCAGTTTACTAGGTTTCCAATGACATTGGGCCCATCCACAGGACAGGAAAGTGAAAATGGCAGATCCAGAACCTACACAACGATGGGCATTCTATGCTATCTGTCCTTGAAACTCCAAGAACAAGGAGCTTCAGGACACTCGATTTAAATAGCTGAGAATAACAGAACTACCTATGTCTATGTGTACCCTCCTGGTGAAGCTTGATTGGCCTGATGTTTGCCTCATTACAGGTTTAATGTCATATTTCATTCAGTCACGTTGGACATGCAAGGTTTTTGGGTTCATTTCCAAGGAGACATCCATCCATTCTAATGTCTAAGAAAAATGTGTGCCTTCCACAACCTACAAGGGTTCTCCAACCTCATGCAATAGAGTTCTGTGCTGAATGCTCTCATGAAGGTTTCTTTGGGTATTACTTACACAGTCATCTCAATTTAGATTGAAACTTTCCCTACAGAATTAAAAGTATTCCTTTAGTTGAGAAGGTGTGTGAAATCTGATGATTTTTTTCCTAAATGCCATTAAGTTTCCTGTAGAAATTGGTTTTCAAAATGGGGAGGTGAAAGTTTAAGAGGAGTAGCTGAACTGCTTGCAATTGTGCTAACTAGGTTTCTATGGTAACATGCTTGTTTAGAAAAGGAGTGTCATGAAGAGACTGAAGCGCTTGCATCCCACAAGTCAAGCATTTCCCCTTTCACTGGTTGCTTATCAGTTTTCACATTTTTTTTTCTTGTCTCATTCCAGATCTGCGTATCTCGACCACTCAGGTTTTGTGCTTTGATACTGTATTCCTCCAAAGTGACATTCAGCACACCACTGAGCTAAAACCTCAGGCATTTCAAAATAATTTCTCATTTGCAACGTATTGACCTGACAGGTTGGAATTGCACATCTTCTACAGGCCAATGTTAAGTGCTGATGTTGGGTTCAGTTTAACTGGTGGTGATCAGGTGAGATTCCTAATCTCCTATAGATACCTAATCTATCCAGAGTGCAACCAAATAGATGACTGGGTGGGGACACAGGGATATGCTAAACTAAGCCCAGGATGCAACCCAGCACACCAAGATTTACTAGAAAACATATAGCACTCAGAGGGCGGAAGATGCTCTGCATTGAACAAACCACAAGACTTCACTTGAAATTCACTTTGAATTCAAAAGTATTCACACTGTAAGCTATACATACTAGCTAGATCAGCAGAGGTGACAAGTTCAGCCTGGCTACAGCGTGGGCTGACAATGTGCTCTTGCACCAGGAATTTGGCGATCTCCACCACCGTGTCAAAGGAGCGCTTCAGAATCTTCTGTGCCCAGTCACATATCAGCTGACATGCGGCTTCCGTCACCTCCTGCTCATAGGTCTGAACCAGCTCTGTCAACTCCGACTGCGGACCATTCATGCTTTTGATTAGACTTTTTCCTAAAGTTGTTCATGGTTATGTTACACTCATTCCACTTCTCTGCACAACACAGTAACGCTTTTGCAGATGACATCAATGAAGTGGTACAAGGAAACAAGGTGCCCTCAGATTAACACATCTGAACATGAAAATACTAGATTCCAGAAAGCGACATAACTACATGCGGCCACTAGGTGGGATTATTGCACATAACTACATGCGGCCACTAGGTGGGATTATTGCACATTTTTTCTGACTGGGAAATCGTATTACTAACGCTGGCAGACTAACTGAAGAATCAAATATAATAATGGACTGATTGAAAGAATATTATGATAGGAAAGATCATTTCTCCCTCTGAATGTTGCCAAAAATTATTCCCAAGGTTTACTTTATGTTTTAAATTGGTGAAGGCGGAAATGAATGTACACTTTGAAACTGAAAAACTGAAGTTGTTTAATGTTTGGATTTTAGGGAAGCTTCTGCCTGGTAGGCCTTCTTCGTGGCGCCTGGTAGTTTTGCTTGTCGGACACCAGTAAGTTCTTTTTGCCATGTCATGGAGGCATTTGTGGCATCAATTTCCAATTGGACTGGGAAGAATATTGCATCTAGATCACAAGTTTGTATGGTCTCTTGTTTTCATTTTTTAGAACAATGATGAGTTGGAGACAAAATTCATACAATAAGCTGGACAGGTACTCCACAAAACTTTTGCAATAATACAAAATAAGTGTGGTGCCACAAAGGCAACTGGCAGGATTCTGTAGACTTTAGATGAGGTATGTGCAGTTACAACTGAATTAGACTTAATCAAATGTTTGATATTATCTCTATATTATTACTGGTCCATTATATGGTCACTTTGACCATAGAATGGACCAGTACACAATTCACAATTATGTAATTAAAACCCTGACAACTCAACTGTGTCTGCAGATTTGGCCTGCTCAATCTCATAATTGTAAAAGACTGAAAAAGTCGGGAGGTCGGTTCCCAGTTTAAGCTAGACTGCAGTTGTGAAATGTGAATGTGAAATGGACCAAAATTATATTGACTGGTGTGAATTGGACAAAAAGTATATTGAAACATACTTCTCTAACTAGTATTTAATAAACCACACTTACAAGGTCTCAGTGCCCTGTTTTAAATGTTAGAACGCTCACTATAGTACCAACAAAGTTGTGGGGCTACGTTTAACCCTGTTTGTTATTTAAAAATAGCAACTGATAGCACCTAGCATGAAGCTCCTAACACTGGCATTGTAAGCCTTTTGCACATAGGTCAAATGCAGTCTTGAAAGGCAGGCATGATGTTATAACATAGCTCCCTGATGATTGTTCAAACTTTTTAGCATGTTTCAATATACTTTTGGCCTGTATTACACTGGATTTCTGCTTCATTGTTTTCATTGCATTACATTGCATTGCATGGTCTTCATTGTCAATTTAATGATTTTTGCACAATACATTTTCTTCAGACTTCGTGGACAGGTAGTGGGCATCAACAGAAGAAGGGAATCTGTATGTTAATCATCTACTTTCGTGAATCTGTTCATTCAATTCTGATCATCTCGTAAAGGAAATTCAGGAACGTGCATTGCTCAGTAGTGGTGTACTCATTCATGCTCACACAACAGGGGTTACACTTTCACTCAGTTCAGTAACAAGCAGGAGTGTTTCACGCACTCAACTGATTATTGTCAGCTCTCTTATTCATTATTATGTATTGTTTCGCCAGGTGATGGACTGGAGCAGCCAATGGACATCTTCATGCAGCGAGGCAGAGACAGTTCTCACTGAGAGGTCCGTGCTTTTAAGTGCAGTTGATGAAGCAATGCTATTTGGACTGACGTGCTGAACTTCAAATATATTTATGAAATTTTGTCACCTCTGCAGTCGCCTCTGGATTCTTCTGCTGTCATTTACTGACAGAGCCTCCATTGATCAGTTCAGTGCGTTACAGAATGCAAACATATGCACAGACAGAAAGCCACTCCGATCACCACTCCGATCTTTCATGAAGAAATTCTTTCACCCCAGTACCCACTACATTTTTCAATGTGATTGTAGTTCAACAGATGCTGTGGTTTTATTGTTTTTTTAATAATGTTTGTTCTTCCACAGTCAGTAATCCTGTGAGAGAAGCAGACCAATTGTATATAGGTCTTTGTTATTCTTATTTCTATCAAGCAATGTTACATCGATACATTAGCACATCTCAGTATGTGTTAAACCATTAAGCTGACTAAGTATTTTACACTTGAGATGTTACGGTGAGCTTATTGGTTTTAATGGTCATTGTGCAAACAATGTGGTACACTTGAACGGTCTTAACAGACTTTATAGAGTCACAAATGTATTTGTTTTGACCAAAAAAAAGCTAATTTCTGTAACCTTTAAAACCGCTCAAATAAATATTGAAAAGAATGCTTGGTCTGATGAATTTAAAAAAAAGAGAGAATTTAAAATTGTTAGATTATGTCAATTGTAAAGCCTTTATATTACTTGTGAAGAATACATATTTTAGATCACATCCGTTGAAAAGCCACTTATTGAGCCAATTTAAAATATTGATTTACACCAAATTCAGAGAACAGTATAAGTGATTTTTTACTTTTTTTTCATTTTGTTTTATTTTATTTATTGTGAATGGTTACTTCAATTTTATTAAGTTAATCCAATATTTCACTTTTTACAGTGCTCAAATCTAAGACAAGCACACTCCAGAACTACAACACTACCAATTGTAATACCAGTTCTAGTTCTTTGACTATAATGACTAATTTCTCAATTAAACTTACAAAAAGCTGGTGACTTAAAATATGCACTATTGAATTTAAATCATTCTATAACATTTTAAAATGAGCCAACTTCTTTGTTTATGTCAATTTAATTTGCTTGAATGCTCAGCGTGTGAATTTTGTGAAATTAGTCTTTTTACATTGTGAAAGGAAGGGTCTGTAGAAATTCTCTAGAATTGCTGCAATAGATTAGCCTGCCAAGCCATCCTACAACATCAAAATGTATAGTCTTGGCAGGACCGATAGGCCGGGCTCTATGCGTGTAGAGTATTAACCTCTCTCCCGGCATGTCGACAGCCTCCTTGAGTCCGTTGACTGCATCCTGAGCTCATCAGTTGACTGGGGAACTCCACTCCCAATCCGAGGTTGCTGTAAAAAGGCCGGTTCGAGCCCCTGATTGGACTGCTCGGGATGACCTTGGTTATATTAGACTGCCATATTGTGCATGACAAATGCCGTCCATATGCTATATCTTCCTAGTTCATAGATTGTCAGCACATTAATACATATTTTGTCTCTTGAACATACCAAAGACAGAAATGACTAAATTAGGAACATTGTTTTATTTGGGATAAATGTACACCCCTGACATTATAGCCGATTGCTGTCTAGGTATGAGAACGTTATAATTTGGTACAACGTAGACAAGTAGCTAAACGGCAGCCAACGTTAACTGATGAGGACGCAAAAGCTTAGTTTTCTTATGTCCCCATATGTTAGCGTTAGCTGGCATTTCTTAAATTCAGTTTACGCTTTTGGCCTACCAAATGCTGTCGTTCTTGTACCTATCGACAGCACCCAGCAGCCTCGAAGAACAAGGGCTGACTCTTGGGATTTCTCCTTCAGTTTGGTCAGAATACGAAATCACTGACCATGTCGTACTCCTGGGGGTGTTGCGCTCCGTGACATATTTCCCATGAAGCTAAAACAAATCAGTTGCAAGACATCCATGATGAACGTACGATAAGAGTTGTAGAGATTGAAGTTTATCAGAACAAAAAGTAAACCAGGCTATATAACCTAGGCCACATAAACATTGACGTAAGTGTCCCACAATACGCAAGGTCACATACCCAAATTCACTCTGGGTAGATTATTTTGAATAGATTGCGTCCTTCTTCGTGTAATTAGCCGTAGCCTACTTTAAATGACTTCACCCTGACCACTACGTTGCCTTGGTCTAATTTGATTTTAAAGAACACTTCTATTTTCAAAAGCCCTACAGCACCACCCGGTGGGTATTTCATTTAGTTTATTAAGTCATTTCATTTCATTGCTCCATTTATCAACACTGATGAAAGACGGCGACTACTACTCTTTGGCTGTGACGTCACGTCAACGTAGGCGGTCAAGCAATTACGTCACAATGGGCTAGGGGAATATAAATCGGCATATTAACAGTGATCACATGCTTTTAACTGCAAGAACAGAGCACTTTATTTTATTTTCAGGCACGTTTTCAAAAGACTTGGATCAGCTGTTCAAAAAGGTAAGTGTCGATGAGCAAAAAGAATCACATTAGGGGTGCGCAGTGACTTTATTCATCTAATGAAACACTTTGTATTTTACATTGTTCTGTTCTGTAAAATGTCTCTTTTCTAGACTTCAATAGCATGAGTTACTGGCCCAGGCCACCGGCTGGAAAGCCACCTGAGGCCAAAATGCTTCCTCGCAGGGTGAGAGAACCATTCTGCCCTGAGCTGGAGGTGATTGAGGACGAAAAGCGGTCCGTTGTCCGTTGGCCAGTGGTTCACTCCCCTGAACCCAAGGTTAGGTGCCCCCTGCTTCCCAGACCACCAGGAGCACCACTGATCCCAATCAAGAGGAAAGTCATCAAGAAAGCACCAAACACGATGACCATCCTCCCTCCTCTGGATGGCAAGAGAGGCTTTGCAACCGGCAAAATCTACAGGGGGCCCACTCCTCCAGCTTTGACTGAGAGCAGCCCTGAGATAGAAGAAGATCTTGAGGCTGACCCCTGGGGTGTTATGGTGACAAAGAAGCGCCCCTCACCTCCTCGGGCGCCGACTGTCAGCCACAACACCCAAAGCGACATCGATATGGCCGTCCCCACAGATCTCCTGCTGAATAACAGGAAGCCTCAGCCTCCTTCAGGGGGCCCCCGCAAGAGGGCTGCTCCACGCAGGGTAAAAAAAATCAACTAAAAGGGTACTGGGGACCTCAGTGTTCCTCTACCTGATGTTGAGCGCCGACCCCTCTGGTGGTCTGGTGGCCCATCAGGTAGGCCTAAACACCATCAGCACAGTACCCTGAAATAACAGGATGACCTGATGTCGAGCATCGGCCTCCACCCTGAAGGCATGCTGCTCCGTCAGGCTCCTGCAACAAACACTCCAACCTGATTAAAAATCTGCTCTTTTTTCAATAAAGGCATTTGCAAGCTTCTAAAAATACATTGCAGTCTTGTTTTCATGCATCTGCACGCATATGAATAGTGCATTAATAGAAGAAATCCGGTGTGAAGCAGTCCATAGCCCTGTTGTTCAAGGTCACCAAATGTTGGCGACAGGAAAAAGAACTGGGAAATTTGATACAACATAGACCAATTATTACAATTATAGTGGTTTTCAGTTGACTGATTTCTCTATTGACATTGGCTGTTTATTTCAGAGTGAAAGATAATAACCAGTACCTGTACCTGCATGGCTAAAGTATGACAGGACTGAGTCACCTGCAAGGTTAGCTTTTTCAAGTCGAGACAGGGTCTTTGAGGAAGCAAGACCGAGTTGAGACAGAATCTTTCAGGTGTCGAGACCAAGCCAATAAAAACAAGTCAGTTTTCATTACTGTGATTTATCACCCCAGTTAATAATTAACCGTTCAGCTTTTAGACTAAGCTAGGGATCAAAGGGATTAAAGCATCTGCTAAATGCATAAATGTAATGTAAATTCAAATACTTTCTACTTATAACCTGGAAATCCAGACCCACCTCTAGAAAGATAGGTTTGGCCCTGACTAATAGACCAAAAACAATCCAAGAGACGGCACCAATGGATGCATATCAAAATGTCTGAACATTTTTGGATAGTTATTCAAAACTACTTCAACAGTGCTGCTTTGTCATCAACATGTTAAGCCCAACCTGACTTTGACTCATAGTTAGGACCTGCAGAGCAAATTCTAATTTGCAAGTGGTACGTCTAGATTAGTAGCCTACTTAACAATACACTAGAATATAATATTCAATATCCTTTAAGACTTTATTAATTCCTAAGAAGTACATTTAAACATTATTCACATCATGGGACCCAGATCAGGCTTTTTAATTATTTAAATTCAGTTGTAATTATAATAATTACATGTTGGATTTATTTGTTAACATGACCTTTAAAAAAGTCTGTTGGTCTCAAGGACTCGCTCTGAAATTCTGAGTCCCTCTCCTCCCATTGTGGGCTGACACAGAGTCTTCAAAGGGTCAAGTCTGAGATGAGACTGACAAAGCGGAAAATGGTGTCGAGACCGGACTTGCGTATTACAACTCATTGAAATCCATGACTCACTATCACAGTCAGATAGAGCCACACTACCACCATGGCAGTTTTTCCAAAGGCCAATTTCTAACACAGGTTGAAAGTGAACTGGGGCCATTTTCAATCCATAGCCTTGTTGTTTAAAGTCACACAGTGCTGTCTGTAGGGAAAAGAATAGAAAATCTGGTACAAGGTTTAAGATTTCTACTTCTACTTTTGCATGGCTCTACTCATGACTGAGGTGGGTGATATTGTCTGATTTAGGCCAGCTGCTAATTAGTCTTTCAAAAATATGAGCACCAATACCAATTATATTTCCATTTGTCAAACATTTTTCATTTATGCCTTATCGATCAGAAACAGCAATACATTTACAAATATGCCTTTATTTCAAGTGACCTTCTTCATGGTACCATATATCTGTATATATTGAATCCTTTATGCTTTATACGACATAAACAAGGTTGTCTATAAAAATAACGCACAGTGCAATGTGGACCCTTCCTAAATATAATGTTTTGCAAATGAAGAAATTTTCATGTCAATTACCCAAATGGAAACAATATTTACTGGAAAAATGCTCAATTGTTATTTCTTCCAGTGCACGTGTTGTTAAACTATTATATTATGACTACTATCATGATATGCTATAACCTTCAGGTCATTTTATGCATCAGTTCATTCACTTTATGATGTGGACTGTCCCCAAATCACTATAAATAAGGCTCTCATACTCCAACAGGTAACTCACTCCAAACTGAAGTATACCAGAGTCAAATTCTAAAGAGGTCAGCACCATGAAGACTGGGACATCCATGTTACTCCTCTCTTTCTGCGTCATAAGTTCTGCTTCAGTTTCTAAATGAGACATAATCATTATAATAGACATGCGTCAAGTGTCTTCCAACTAAGCAGTGAGAGACAGGGGGCCTGAGACAGGTGACAGAACTTGCACAACCCTGCATATACATTTAAAATCTGCACTGTAGTGTTTGTTGTGGACACAGTATTCTATTGGGCATTCAATATAACATCTTCGAGAACTTAAAAAGACCAACAGGACAAAAGACTTTAAATGGACTTTGACAACTTTTAATACACTCATGTTTAGGAAAATATATTCACAACTTATTGTTGGCATTGATTCTTTATTTCCTTTTTATTTATTCTTTTTAAAGGAAGTATAGATGTCCAGTATCACAAAACTTTGATACAATGAAGTACAAAATCAAACCAGTAACATTTTACACAGCTGCACATACAAAATGACAACATGTAAGGTGCTCTATCCATGAAACCAAATCCAGATCATTTTTTTCTCATGTGCACATTGGTTAGAAACATAAAGTGTAAGACATAAATAAGGGGCTTAAAAGAGAAAACAAGAATAAACTGAATACGTCTGTAATAAACAGAGACCAGTGGCAGACATAAAAATATGTTGCACCTCTTGAAACCCAGAGTCAGTCACCATGCCTCAGTTGACCACATTTTGTGAGGCAGTCCTCACCACAGTCCTGGTGGACTCTTTCACTCCTTTACTTAAGTGTCAAGAGTCTGAACAATTAAATTCACATTGTGGTGGCTTGGCAATTTGTTTGAACTTTAAAACTGATTGGATGCTAAGAAATTTGGCCAAGGAAACCAAAGCCTTTGGAGAGTACTCTGACGAGTCCTATAGCCAAATGCATTAAATGAGCAGAGGTACAAGGCCATGCCAGCCAGGCTACCACGATGTCTGATAGAAACATCAAATGAGAAGAGTAAGTTAGTATTTTATGTTGCCTTGCAACACAAATTTGATTGAGGCTAATCCATTTTGGCAGCTAAATTAAATGTAGCAAAATAAGGCTTGGTGGTGGGTGGAGGAAGTGTGCCAGGTGGGGGCAAGGAACTGGTTGCTTTATTTCAATCAATTCACCTTCACTTACAGCAATTTTTAGATCAGGCCGGACTGGCCGAACAAAAAAACTAAACATCTACATGTTTTATGTCCACCACTGGTCAGTATTGAACTCAAACTCCACTCTTGGAAATCAACAATCTAAAACAAGAAGCCATCCATAAAAACTTCTGTTTTACACAACTGAGCCAAACTCTAAAAAATTTACTTTAAAAGTCAAATTTGAAGACACACTTCATTTGAAAATGGTAAACATGAAAACCAGAATTTGACCACACCTTATAGTGACTGTTGATGCATAGAGATGATAATGATTCTGATTTCTTTTTTTTTTTTAAATATGATCCACATTGGCCTCCATTGCTAAAGCAGGGGAATGCAACTGCAACCCCAGCGCCCAGCTTGGAGAAAGTAGCATAGCATCACAAAAATTAGCACCACCAACAAAGACAAACATAAAGACAGACCTTAATGCGGTTCAGATCGCCTAGGAATCAGGCTAAAGCACCGCTACCCGGATCACGATCTTAATCTTTGATAATGCGACCCGTTTCTTTTTTTGTTTGTTTGTTTTGTTTTGTTTTTGTTTTGATATTCATGCTTGTTTAGAAAAGGAGTGTCATGAAGAGACTGAAGCGCTTGCATCACACAAGTCAAGCATTTCCCCTTTCACTGGTTGCGTATCAGTTTTCACATTTTTTTTTTACTTGTCTCATTCTCATCTACGTATCTCGATCACTCAGGTTTTGTGCTTTGATACTGTATTCCTCCAAAGTGACATTCAGCACACTACTGAGGTAAAACCTCAGGCATTTTAAAATAATCTCTCATTTGCAACGTATTGACCTGACAGGTTGGAATTGCACATCTTCTACAGGCCCATGTTAAGTGCTGATGTTGGGTTCTGTTTAACTGGTGGTGACCAGGTGAGATTCTACCTAATCTATCCAGAGTGCAACCAAATAGATGACTGGGTGGGGACACAGGGATGTGCTAATTTTCTAAGCACCATATCAGACTACGTATCATGAAAGACTTCACTTCCCATAAGGCTTAGCATACACAACCAGGGACAGCATCTTTCTTGATTTTTAGGACAATCTCCTTAACCTCTGGAAGAAGCGCAACACTAAGCACAGCATTAATGACCAAATAAAAATCTGATCAAGCAAAATAACAATTCTGAAAATTTCAAAGAAAAAGCACAAAAAAAAGATGTTAAGGGGGACAGAAGAAGCAGCACTTGGAGCCCTCGCTTGCGACCTCAGACAAGACACTCACAAGCACAAGAACACAACCAGACCTATTATCTTTAGCCACGTTGACAAACATGCTGTCAATCACATCAATGCTACTCACACACACATATACTCTCTGCCACACACACGCACACACACACATACAGACACACATACAGTAACCTCCTCAATAGGTACTGAGTGCAAGCATGTATGGAGCTGATGGATGTCTATTGGTTAGGTGTCAGTTGATTTGGCGTCATTGATCCCATTGGCCGCCTTGTTTTGTCTTTTTTTCCCCTCTCTTTCTTTCTCTCTCTCAAACACTAGAAAGGCACCAGCTTGGGACTTCCACCATTTCTAAGTCAGGAAGTAAAAAGGCGATCAGTAGACAGGTGGACGATGGAGATCACAGTATAGCAAAGGAGTGCTGGAAAATTCCCTCAGGGTAGGCCCTCTCTGGGCATGTGTTCCAGTCACACATGAGGACAAATACAAAAAGCGACTAATTAATCATGTTGTCTTGGCTCAAAACAAGCGGTCTTGTTTAGTGGCATGCCAAGCTATCAAATGTGGATGTGTAAGGATTCAGACAGAGACCCAAATGCAGATTGGTGCAGGAAATGTATTCTTTTGTGCAGGCTCAGGGGTCAGATACAGTACGGGTAAAAAAGAAACAAAAACTCAGAAAATCTCAATTGGCAAAACACCACAAGAAGTCCAATAAAAATTCCCAAAGCAGAGTTCGGAGAAAAAACACAAAAACATTGGTGAACAAGCGCCAGTCAGACATCGTCCAGGCAAGGAGATAACACAGGAGAACTTAATATCCGGATCGCAAAGTAGACAGTTCAAGTCCAAAAAATCCAAACGGTTCAGGTTAACAAAACTCAGATGAATCCAGTGAGACAAACCCGAGGATAGAACAAAGGCAGAGCAAGGAGAAACAGAACTCACAAACAGGCAAGCAAAACTGGGTAGCAATCATTCAAACGCGTGGTACATGGTCAGACGATCAGACAATGGACAGAGAACAGGCTGGGTTTAAATAGGGAACAGGAACACCGGGACAAAACAGGAGGCAGCTGATCCTCATAACGAGGGAACAGGATCATGGGGCACAGGTGTGGAGCAAGGGAGGAGAAAGGGGCAGGGCAGGCAAACAAAACAGAAGCACATGGACAACACAAACAGACAAAGAAACTGCAGTACAGTGCCAGCCCAGCAGGGCGGCCAAGGTCCCAGGGAGCAAGACCCTAACAGGATGGATCTAACAGTCACAGGGTGCCTGCTGTGTTTGAGCTCCCAGGGGTTCAGGGGGGCGACAAGTACCTGTGACCTCCCCACCCCTGCACCCCTCAGCCTCTCCCCATCCACTCACCTTTCCCTTGTCACACACTTGGGACAGGGGGGGCCTGGGCTAGGGATCGTCGCTTTGGGACCTCTCCCCTTGGGAGAGATCACTGCAGCCTGGGATGGCAGCAGGCTCAGAGAACGCAACTGGGGTTTCGGATATATCCACAGGAGTGAGGGTAATCTCCACTTCTTTGCCGTCCTCTTGAATGGTTGCCGGAGGAAGAGCAGGGCTTAGGAGAGGGCTAAAGGTGGGCACTCGGTTTTCAGCTGGAGGGGGGAGCTGGGCGCCCTCTGGATCACCACGGATCGACTCGGAGTGATGGGGGTGCTCTGCAGGACCAGGACAGGCCTGGGATCAGTGTCGAGCCCGGGCGTGGAGGCGGACTGGCAGTGCACCACTACCCCTGCCTGCTGATCTTGGCTGGACACCGTGGCATCTTGGTTGGTGGGAGGAATGGAGCCCAGAACCATCTGATGCTGATCCTGGATCACAATCTCCAGCAGCTGGGAGGAGGAGGACGGGGTGGATGCAGGGAAAGTCGAGGAGGAAGCCAGAGCCTTTTGGATCACACCACGGGTCGTCTGAGCCAGCGGCAAGCTGGGCGGGGTCGGAGGAGGGGGAGGCGCCACTGGCTGCTGTTGTTGAGCCACGGCGTCTTCCAGACGGGGTTTTCTGGGCCAACCTCTCTTGCTCTTTGGGGGTGCGTCTGTGCCGACACCCGGAGGTTCGCACACGGGACGTTTTGGGGCAGCGCTACGTGCACGCTGGACCACTGGCATCGGAGCGGCCGATGTCGCCATGGTCACAGCAGTGGCCTTGTCGCGGTCGCTGTAGGACAAGCTCATGGTGGAGGGGAGGATCATAACAAGTAGCGGGGCTCCCTTCTGTTGGGGCAGCGTCGTCACGGTGATGGGCAGAAGATGGGGTGACGCCGACGTGTCCTGGGGCGCGAGCAGGGTCGTGGAGGAGTGCACAGAGAGCGGCGACTCGTTGTCTGGGACTGACCCCCGAGGAAGCAGCTTGGGCAGGTATTTGATCAGGTTCTGCACCTGCTGGTTCCGACCCTCCACTTCTTTGGCTGGCTTCTCGCTGCTGGGAGGCGGCTTGCCATGCATGGCCTGCTCCCCCTCAACTTTGTCTTTTTGCTACAGGAACACAGACAAATTAGGTCACACATAGCCCCAGAACTGTTGGGCTAATTGAACAAAGAGACTGAACTTCATGAAGACTGTTTTATGCTTCTGATATATGGTAACAACTAGATGTATCGCATAGCGATACATGGTATGACCGCCGCAATGTATTGAAATGTGAGAACTGTTGGCATGACAAGTGTGTGGTAGAACAGTGTTGTGAGGTGGGAATTAGATTGGAAATTATGTCTTGGAAGTGGGTATGGATGTGTTTTTTGAATGAATGAGATTGTGTGTGATTTTGTAGTGTGTAGGAGTGATTTATGAAAGGGTAGGTGTTGTCATAGTATGTATGTAGCCTACATGTGTTAATTTGAACTCTTGCCACTTGGTGTTTGTGTAGAGATAGTCATAAGATTGTCTTGTATGGAGTATTATATAAAAAAAAATATATATATATATAGGTCTTTTGACACCTATATATGGCGATAAACAGCGCCCCCTATGACGAAATGTCACAAAATTTAGTACACATGACAAGAAAGCTGTTTAGAGATGGCATGTCAACTTTGACCAAATTTGAGCAATTAAAAGCCAAGATATGTACTTTTGAAAAATTTTAAGCTACGTGTTCAATGTTCATTGACTTCTAACTTCGAAACAATTTATCTCAAGATAAATCCTTTGATAACTTTTGTCAGCATTGTCTGCAGATGACGTATACCAAATTTGGTGAGATTCTCATTAACGGCCTATGACGGGTTCGTTCAGATTCATTTTCGCAATGTTCAAATTTCATGTAAATTGTTTTCGTTGGAAGTGGGCGTCGACCAGTGTTTTCCATGCGTGAGGTTCAATAGATTTCACGATAAAAAAAAAAATGTTGTAAACATTAGCATTCTCTAGATAATAGGCAAAATGACATTTTCTACAATTACAGCGCCCCCTATTGACCAAATTTTATGGCATGTGCTGTGGTTTCAGAGGTCTTTGTGGTGATCGTACATGACATATTTCGTGCAGTTCCCACCTTCTCGGTCCAAGATATTGGCAACTCAAAATCCCAATTTTTGCATTTACCCTTATCACTAGGTGGCGCTATGCTTCACGTGAGCGTTTATGGGCTGGGTCGATACGTCTCTGTAACACCAACATACTAACACAAAATCGTTATCTTGGGCAAAAATGTTAACGAGTTATTTAACAAAAACTGTTTTTTGACACCTAGCTTCGGCGATAAACAGCGCCCCCTATGACGAAATGTCACAAAATTTTGTACACATGACAAAAAAGCTGTTTAGAGATGGCATGCCAAGTTTGACCAAATTTGAGCAATTAAAAGCCAAGATATGTACTTTTAAAGAATTTTAAGCTACGTGTTAAATGTTCATTGACGTGTAACTTCGAAACAATTTATCTCAAGATAAATCCTTTGATAACTTTTTGTCAGCATTGTCTGTAGATGACGTATACCAAATTTGGTGAGATTCACATTAACGGCCTATGACGAGTTCGTTCAGATTCGTTTTCGCAATGTTCAAATTTCATGTAAATTGTTTTCGTTGGAAGTGGGCGTCGACCAGTGTTTTCCATGCGTGAGGTTCAATAGATTTCACGATAAAAAAAAAAATGTTGTAAACATTAGCATTCTCTAGATAATAGGCAAAATGACATTTTCTACAATTACAGCGCCCCTATGGACCAAATTTTATGGCATGTGCTGTGGTTTCAGAGGTCTTTGTGGTGATCGTGCATGACATATTTCGTGCAGTTCCCACCTTCTCGGTCCAAGATATTGGCAACTCAAAATCCCAATTTTTGCATTTACCCTTATCACTAGGTGGCGCTATGCTTCACGTGAGCGTTTATGGGCTGGGTCGATACGTCTCTGTAACACCAACATACTAACGCAAAATCGTTATCATGGGCAAAAATATTAACGAGTTATTTAACAAAAACTGGTTTTTGACACCTAGCTTCGGCGATAAACAGCGCCCCCTATGACGAAATGTCACAAAATTTTGTACACATGACAAAAAAGCTGTTTAGAGATGGCATGCCAAGTTTGACCAAATTTGAGCAATTAAAAGCCAAGATATGTACTTTTAAAGAATTTTAAGCTACGTGTTAAATGTTCATTGACGTGTAACTTCGAAACAATTTATCTCAAGATAAATCCTTTGATAACTTTTTGTCAGCATTGTCTGTAGATGACGTATACCAAATTTGGTGAGATTCACATTAACGGCCTATGACGAGTTCGTTCAGATTCGTTTTCGCAATGTTCAAATTTCATGTAAATTGTTTTCGTTGGAAGTGGGCGTCGACCAGTGTTTTCCATGCGTGAGGTTCAATAGATTTCACGATAAAAAAAAAAAAATGTTGTAAACATTAGCATTCTCTAGATAATAGGCAAAATGACATTTTCTACAATTACAGCGCCCCCTATGGACCAAATTTTATGGCATGTGCTGTGGTTTCAGAGGTCTTTGTGGTGATCGTGCATGACATATTTCGTGCAGTTCCCACCTTCTCGGTCCAAGATATTGGCAACTCAAAATCCCAATTTTTGCATTTACCCTTATCACTAGGTGGCGCTATGCTTCACGTGAGCGTTTATGGGCTGGGTCGATACGTCTCTGTAACACCAACATACTAACGCAAAATCGTTATCATGGGCAAAAATGTTAACGAGTTATTTAACAAAAAATGGCTTTTGACACCTAGCTTCGGCGATAAACAGCGCCCCCTATGACGAAATGTCACAAAATTTAGTACACATGACAAAAAAGCAGTTTAGAGATGGCATGCCAAGTTTGACCAAATTTGAGCAATTAAAAGCCAAGATATGTACTTTAAAAAATTTTAAGCTACGTGTTCAATGTTCATTGACGTGTAACTTCGAAACAATTTATCTCAAGATAAATCCTTTGATAACTTTTTGTCAGCATTGTCTGTAGATGACGTATACCAAATTTGGTGAGATTCACATTAACGGCCTATGACGAGTTCGTTCAGATTCGTTTTGGCAATGTTAAAATTTCACGTAAACTGTTTTCGTTGGAAGTGGGCGTCGACCAGTGTTTTCAATGCGTGAGGGTCAGTAGTTTTCACAATAAAAAGAAAATTGCTGTAAACATTAGCATTCTCTAGATAATAGGCAAAATGACATTTTCTGCAATTACAGCGCCCCCTATGGTCCAAATTTCATGGCTTGTGCTGTGGTTTTAGAAGTCTTTAGGGTGATCGTGCATGACATATTTTGCGCAGTTCCCAGCTTCTCGGTCCAAGATATTGCCAACTCAAAATCCCAATTTTTGCATTTACCCATATCAGTAGGTGGCGCTATGCTTCAAGTGAGTGTTTATGGGCTGGGTCGATACGTCTCTGTAACACCGACATATTACAAAAATTTTGTGTTGTTGGGTGAAAGGTTCATCGAGTTATTCAGCGAAAACTTTTGCCGGTCTCCCCTCTTTGACGGACACTGGCACAGTGGGGGGGGGGGCCTTGGGGGCCAAAAGCTCATATTCGCTCACAAACATCTAGGGCTACATGCCTACAAACATTCATCTCCCCCTGAGTTTCAGTGTCCCGGGAATCGTTGACGGAAAATCGGTGAAAAAAAAAAAAAAGGGAAAAAACGTGCAGCAACACCAATATGACCGCTTTCGCTAGCTTCGCTAGCGGCGGTCATAATAATATAATAGCACAAGAACGCCAGAGAACAGTGAATCTTTCATTTCTCTAAATATTCAGCCACTGCCTCACAGTACACCAGTGTAGTTCTGGTGAGTCTTAAACCAGATCATACTGGTAATATTACTGGTGTAATATTCCAATACACTTTAGAGAGAAGGACATCATCATTTAACTGTAGCATAGTACCTTAGCCTCCCTGCCACTGCCCTCCCCCTCCACATTGCCAGCTTTGGGCGGAGCAGGGTTCTTCTTGCTTTGCTGGCCCACCTGTTAGAAAGAGATGGGTGCATCACATGGGAGGACCATCATAATACAGAGACCCATAACTAGAGAAAGAATAACTTAGGAGATGACATCATAAAGTAAGCCCAGGATGCAACCCAGCACACCAAGATTTACTAAAAAACATATAGCAGTCAGAGGGCGGAAGATGCTCTGCATTGAACAAACCACAAGGCTTCACTTGAAATTCACTTCGAATTCAAATTCGAGCTGTAAGCTATACATACCAGCTAGATCAGCAGAGGTGACAAGTTCAGCCTGGCTACAGCGTGGGCTGACAATGTGCTCTTGCACCAGGAATTTGGCGATCTCCACCACCGTGTCAAAGGAGCGCTTCAGAATCTTCTGTGCCCAGTCACATATCAGCTGACATGCGGCTTCCGTCACCTCCTGCTTATAGGTCTGAACCAACTCTGTCAGCTCCGATTGCGGACCATTCATGCATTTGATTAGACTTTTTCCTAAAGCTGTTCATGGTTATGTTACACTCATTCCACTTCTCTGCACAACACAATAACGCTTTTGCAGATGACATCAATGAAGTGGTACAAGGAAACAAGGTGCCCTCAGATAAACACATCTGAACATGAAATTACTAGATTCCAGAAAGAAACATAACCATGCACCATACTTTGACCATAGAATGGACCAGTGCACAATTCACAGTACACAATTCACAATTATGTAATTAAAACCCTGACACTCAACTGTGTCTGTAGATTTGGCCTGCTCAATCTCATAATTGTAAAAGACTGAAAAAGTCGGGAGGTCGGTTCCCAGTTTAAGCTATACTGCAGTTGTGAAATGTGAATGTGAAATGGACCAAAATTATATTGACTGGTGTGAATTGGACAAAAAGTATATTTAAACATACTTCTCCAACTGAAGTCAAGTCTTTTTTAAATAAACCACACTTACAAGGTCTCAGTGCCCTTTTTTAAATGTTAGAACCCTCACTATAGTACCAACAAAGTTGTGGGGCTACGTTTAACCTTGTTTGTTATTTAAAAATAGCAACTGACAGCACCTAGCATGAAGCTCCTAACACTGGCATTGTAAGCCTTTTGCACATAGGTCAAATGCAGTCTTGAAAGGCAGGCATGATGTTATAACATAGCTCCCTGATGATTGTTCAAACTTTTTAGCATGTTTCAATATACATTTGGCCTGAGTTACGCTGGATTTCTGCTTCATTGTTTTCATTTCATTGCATTGCATCGCATGGTCTTCATTGTCATTTTAATGATTTTTGCACAATATATTTTATTCAGACTTCGTGGACAGGTCGTGGGCATCAACACAAGGAGGGAATCTGTATTTTAATCATCTGCTTTCGTGAATCTGTTCACCATCTCGTCAAGGAAATTCAGGAACGTGCATTGCTCAGTAGTGGTGTACTCATTCATGCTCACACAACAGGGGTTACACTTTCACTCAGTTCAGTAACAAGCAGGAGTGTTTCACGCACTCAACTGATTATTGTCAGCTCTCTTATTCATTATTATGTATTGTTTTGCCAGGTGATGGAGCAGCCAATGGACATCTTCATGCAGCGAGGCAGAGACAGTTCTCACTGAGAGGTCCGTGCTTTCAACTGCAGTTGATGAAGCAATGCTATTTGGACTGACGTGCTGAACCTCAAATATATTTATGAAATATACTTACTGAAATTTTGTCGCCTCTGCAGTCGCGTCTGGATTCTGCTGCAGTCATTTACTAACAGAGCCTCCATTGATCACTTCAGTGCTTTACAGAATGCAAACATATGCACAGACAGAAAAAGGGCCCACCACTCCGATCTTTCATGAAGAAATTCTTTCACCCCAGTCCCCACTACATCTTTCAATGTGATTGTAGTTCAACAGATGCTGTGGTTTTATTGTTTTTTTAATAATGTTTGTTCTTCCACAGTCAGTAATCCTGTGAGAGAAGCAGACCAATTGTATATAGGTCTTTGTTATTCTTATTTCTATCAAGCAATGTTACATCGATACATTAGCACATCTCAGTATGTGTTAAACCATTAAGAAGCTGACTAAGTATTTTACACTTGAAATGTTACGGTGAGCTTATTGGTTTTAATGGTCAGTGTGCAAACAATGTGATACACTTGAACGGTCTTAACAGACTTTATAGTGTCACAAATGTATTTGTTTTGACCAAAAAAAAGGTAATGTCTGTAACCTTTAAAACCGCTCCAAAAAATATTGAAAAGAATGCTTGGTCTGATGAATTAAAAAAAAAAGAGAGAATTTAAAATTGTTAGATTATGTCAGTTGTAAAGCCTTTATATTACTTGTGAAGAATACATATTTTAGATCACGTCAGTTGAAAAGCCACTTATTGAGCCAATTTAAAATATTGATTTACACCAAATTCAGAGAACAGTATAAGTGATTTTTTACTTTTTTATTTTATTTTATTTATTGTGAATATTTACTTCAATTTTATGAAGTTAATCCAATATTTCACTTTTTACAGTGCTCCCACTGTGGGCCAAGATCGAGTCTTTAAATGGTCAAAATCCAAGACAAGCACACTCCAGTACTACAACACTACCAATTATAATACCAGTTATAGTTCTTTGACTATAATGACTAATTTCTCTATTGAAAGTGACTTTTTATTTCAGAGTGAAGGATGATAACCAGTACATGTACCTCCATGGCTGATGTATGACTGGACTGAATCACCTGCAGGATTAACTTTTGCTGAAGACAGCAATTAAACTCACAAATAGCTGGTGACTTAAAATATGCACTATTGAATTTAAATCATTCTGTAACATTTTAAAATGAGACAACTTCTTTGGTTCTGTCAATTTAATTTGCTTGAATGCTCAGCGTGTGAATTTTGTGAAATTAGTCTTTTTACATTGTGAAAGGAAGGGTCTGTAGAAATTCTCTAGAATTGCTGCAATAGATTAGCCTGCCAAGCCATCCTACAACATCAAAATGTCTTGGCAGGACCGATAGGCCGGGCTCTATGCGTGTAGAGTATTAACCTCTCTCCCGGCATGTCGACAGCCTCCTTGAGTCCATTGACTGCATCCTGAGCTCTTCAGTTGACTGGGGAACTCGACTCCCAATCCGAGGTTGCTGTAAAGTGGCCGGTTCGAGCCCCTGATTGGACTGCTCGGGATGACCTTGGTTATATTAGACTATTGTGCATGACAAATGCCGTCCATATGCTATATCTTCCTAGTTCATAATTGTTCAGTTTAAATAAGTCCCTAATGCATATGCATTATTATTATTATTATTATTATTATTATTTTCAGTTTAAAATTACTGTCCTAAACTATGCTCTCACATTAAGTGGGACGACAGGACAATGTTTAATAAAACAAATTGCAGATTGCAGATTGTCAGCAAATTAATACATATTTTGTCTCTTGAACATACCAAGCATAAATTAGGAACATTGTTTTATTTGGGATAAATGTACACCCCTGACATTACAAGGATTATCCGGATTAAACCTGAAGTCCTGTTGTTTCATGTTGCCGATTGCTGTCTAGGTATGAGAACGTCATAATTTCGTACAATGTAGAACAAGTAGCTAAACGGCAGCCAACGTTAACTGATGAGGACGCAAAAACTTAGTTTTCTTATGTCCCCATCAGTTAGCGTTAGCTGGCATTTTTTAAATTCAGTTTACGCTTTTAGCCTACCAAATGCTGTCGTTCTTGTACCTACCGACAGCACTCAGCAGCCTCGAAGAACAAGGGCTGACCCTGGATTTCTCCTTCAGTTTGGTCAGAATACGAAGTCACTGACCATGTCGTACTCCTGGGGGTGTTGCGCTCCGTGACATCTTTCCCATGAAGTTAAAACAAATCAGTTGCAAGACATCCATGATGAACGTACGATAAGAGTTGTAGAGATTGCAGTTTATCAGAACAAAAAGTAGACCAGGCTATATAACCTAGGCCACATAAACATTGACGTAAGTGTCCCACAATACGCAAGGTCACATACCCAAATTCACCCTGGGTAGATTATTTTGAATAGATTGCGTCCAGTCTCACTTTCCACGTTTGTAGGCTAGCCAGCGTGGACTCTAAGCATTTGTGTATATCAAGTCTTAATTTCACAAAATCAAGTAGAAGCCTACATAGATTTATCCTTCTTCGTGTAATTAGCCGCAGCCTACTTTAAATGACTTCACCCTGATCACTACATTGCCTTGGTCTAATTTGATTGTAAAGAACACTTCTATATTCAAAAGCCCTACAGCACCACCCGGTGGGTATTTCATTTAGTTTATTAAGTCATTTCATTTCATTTCTCCGTTTATCAACACTGATTAAAGACGGCGACTACTACTCTTTGGCTGTGACGTCAGGTCAACGTAGACGATCAAGCAATTACGTCACAATAGGCTAGGGGAATATAAATCAGCACATCATTAACAGTGATCACATGCTTTTAACTGCAAGAACAGAGCACTTTATTTTATTTTCAGGCACGTTTTCAAAGGACTTGGATCAGCTGTTCAAAAAGGTAAGTGTTGATGAGCAAAAAAAAATCACATTAGGGGTGTGCAGTGATTTTATTCATCTAACGAAACATTTTGTATTTTACATTGTTCTGTTCTGTAAAATGTCTCTTTTTTAGACTTCAATAGCATGAGTTACTGGCCTAGGCCACCGGCTGGAAAGCCACCTGAGGCCAAAATGCTTCCTCGCAGGGTGAGAGAACCATTCTGCCCTGAGCTGGAGGTGATTGAGGACGAAAAGCGGTCCGTTGTCCGTTGGCCAGTGGTTCACTCCCCTGAACCCAAGGTTAGGTGCCCCCTGCTTCCCAGACCACCAGGAGCACCACTGATCCCAATCCAGAGGAAGGTCATCAAGAAAGCGCCAAACACGATGACCATCCTCCCTCCTCTGGATGGCAAGAGAGGCTTTGCAACCGGCAAAATCTACAGGGGGCCCACTCCTCCAGCTTTGACTGAGAGCAGCCCTGAGATAGAAGAAGATCTTGAGGCTGACCCCTGGGGTGTTATGGTGACAAAGAAGCGCCCCTCACCTCCTCGGGCGCCGACTGTCAGCCACAACACCGAAAGCGACATTGATATGGCCGCCCCCACAGATCTCCTGCTGAAGAACAGGAAGCCTCAGCCTCCTTCAGGTGGCCCCCGCAAGAGGGCTGCTCCACGCAGGGTAAAAAAAATCAACTAAAAGGGCACTGGGGACCTCAGTGTTCCTCTACCTGATGTTGAGCGCCGACCCCTCTGGTGGTCTGGTGGCCCATCAGGTAGGCCTAGTCACCATCAGCACAGTGCCCTGAAATAACAGGATGACCTGATGTTGAGCATCGGCCTCCACCCTGAAGGCATGCTGCTCCGTCAGGCTCCTGAAACAAACACTCCAACCTGATTTAAAAATCTGCTCTTTTTTCAATAAAGGCATTTGCAAGCTTCTAAAAAATCATTGCAGTCTTGTTTTCATGCATCTGCACGCATATGAATAGTGTATTTATAGAAGAAATCCGGTGTGAAGCAGTCCACAGCTCTGTTGTTCAAGGTCACCAAATGTTGGGCGACAGGAAAAAGAACTAGGAAATTTCATACAACATAGACCAGTTATTACAATTATAGTGGTTTTCAGTTGACTAATTTCTGTATTGACATTGGCTGTTTATTTCAAAGTGAAAGATAATAACCAGTACCTGTACCTGCATGGCTAAAGTATGACGGGACTGAGTCACCTGCAGGGTTAACTTTTTCAAGTCGAGACAGGGTCTTTGAGGAAGCAAGACCGAGTTGAGACAGAATCTTTCAGGTGTCGAGACCAAGACGATAAAAACAAGCCAGTTATAGTCAACTATATTTACATTTGTCAAACATTTTTCATTTATGCCTTATCGATCAGAAACAGCAGTACATTTACAAATATGCCTTTATTTCAGGTGACCTTCTTCATGGTACCATATATCTGTATATATTGAATCCTTTATGCTTTATAGGACATAAACAAGGTTGTCTATAAAAATAACGCACAGTGCAATGTGGACCCATCCTAAATGTAATGTTTTGCAAATAAACAAATTTTCATGTCAATAACCCAAATGAAAACAATATTTACTGGAAAAATGCTCAATTCTTATTTCTTCCAGTGCACGTGTTGTTAAACTATTATATTATGACTACTATCATGATATGCTATAACCTTCAGGTCATTTTATGAATCAGTTCATTCATTTTATGATGTGGACTGTCCCCAAATCACTATAAATAAGGCTCTAATACTCCAACAGGTAACTCACTCCAAACTGAAGTACACCTGAGTCATATTCCAAAGAGGTCAGCACCATGAAGACTGGGACATCCATGTTACTCCTCTCATTCTGCGTCATAAGTTCTGCTTCAGTTACAAAATGAGACAAAATCACTATAATAGACATGCGTCAAGTGTCCTCCAACTTAAGCAGTGAGAGACAGGGGGCCTGAGACAGGTGACAGAACTTGCAACCCTGCATGTACATTTAAAATCTGCACTGTAGTGTTTGATGTGGACACAGTATTCTATTGGGCATTCAATATAACATCTTCAAGAACTTAAAAAGACCAACAGGACAAAAGACTTTAAATGGACTTTGACAACTTTTAATACACTCATGTTTAGGAAAATATATTCACAACTTATTGTTGGCATTGATTCTTTATTTCCTTTTTATTTATTCTTTTTAAAGGAAGTATAGATGTCCAGTATCACATAACTTTGATACAATGAAGTACAAAATCAAACCAGTAACATTTTACACAGCTGCACATACAAAATGACAACATGTAAGGTGCTCTATCCATGAAACCAAATCCAGATCATTTTTTTCTCATGTGCACATTGGTTAGAAACATAAAGTGCAAGACATAAATAAGGGGCTTAAAAGAGAAAACAAGAATAAACTGAATACGTCTGTAATAAACAGAGACCAGTGGCAGACATAAAAATATGTTGCACCTCTTGAAACCCAGAGTCAGTCACCATGCCTCAGTTGACCACATTTTGTGAGGCAGTCCTCACCACAGTCCTGGTGGACTCTTTCACTCCTTTATTTAAGTGTCAAGAGTCTGAACACATAAATTCACATTGTGGTGGCTGGGCAATTTGTTCGAACTTTAAAACTGATTGGATGCTAAGGAATTTGGCCAGGGAAACCAAAGCCTTTGGAGAGTACTCTGACGAGTCCTATAGCCAAATGCATTAAATGAGCAGAGGTACTAGGCCATGCCAGCCAGGCTACTACGATGTCTGATAGAAACATCAAATGAGAAGAGTAAGTTAGTATTTTATGTTGCCTTGCAACACAAATTTGATTGAGGCTAATCCACTTTGGCAGCTAAATTAAATGTGGCAAAATAAGGCTTGGTGGTGGGTGAAGGAAGTGTGCCAGGTGGGGGCAAGGAACTGGCTGCTTTATTTCAATCAATTCGCCTTCACCTACAGCAATTTTTAGATCAGGCCGGACTGGCCGAACAAAAAAACTAAACATCTACATGTTTTATGTCCACCACTGGTCAGTATTGAACTCAAGCTCCACTCTTGGAAATCAACAATCTAAAACAAGAAGCCATCCATAAAAACATGCATGAATTTCTGTTTTACACAACTGAGCCAAACTCTAAAAAATTTACTTTAAAAGTCATATTTGAAGACACAGTTCATTTGAAAATGGTAAACATGAAAACCAGAAGGTGACCACACCTTATAGTGACTGTTGATGCATAGAGATGATAATGATTCTGATTTCTTTTTTTTTTAAATATGATCCACATTGGCCTCCATTGCTAAAGCAGGGGAATGCAACTGCAACCCCAGTGCCCAGCTTGGAGAAAGTAGCATTAATCACAAAAATTAGCACCACCGACAAAGACAAACATAAAAACAGACCTTGAATGCGGTTCAGATTGCCTAGGAATCAGGCTAAAGCACCGCTACCCGGATCACGATCTTAATCTTTGATAATGCGACCCGTTTCTTTTTTTGTTTGTTTGTTTTGTTTTGTTTTTGTTTTGATATTCATGCTAGCCCAGAGGCTTCCACAGTGTAATTCCCGTCACTTCTCAGCCAAGCATTCTCATCCACACACAGCCATCCTCAAGCCTAGACAGTCACACAAGCTTCCTCTCCCAGCTCAAAGCTTTGCTAATAAATATGTTGGCGCTCTCTCATCTGCTAAATACCATTTCCGGAAGTAATACATAGCCTTACATTGCAAACTGCCCTACTTTGTATAAACATATTTCTGAAAATGCTTGTAGAGTCTCTCTATAAGAATCATCTCTGTTTTCCACTAAATAGAATCTCCTCCACAATAATTAGTAAGTGCATTTTTTGAATTTGTTTTTCATAAAGAAATATCAGTTCAAATTATAAATATTTCCCCATCTTTTGAAATATTTTTAAATAAATATCAATTTTTCATCCATAATATTTTGTGCAAATTCGCATTAAAACATTTTTTCTTTTCATAGAAATGCCTAATTAACTGAAAAAGTTCCTTTATTTGAGAGAATCTTAAACATTTCCTTTTCACATGCAACTACACTGCCATGAACTTTCCCAATGACCATTCCAACAGCTGGAATAGCCTATCACCTCCACACTTCCAACACTTCCTCATCTACGTTTCAAAAACTTCCTTTCTGTCTAATCACTTGCAATCTCCATAGTCAACTCTTTCCTGAGGTCTACAGACTAGCACAACCTTCTTTTTGGCGATGTAAATATACGCAACATTAAAGGACACAAAATCAAAAGTCGAATTTGCAAGAAATCAGCTGCTTGGTGCTAACTATAGTATGCCTCGAGCCTTTGCTGCAGGGACACACCTGTGAAACTCGGTGGCCTTTGGCAACACTTCTGAATTTAGCACAATTTTTCAGGAACTTGTGTGGCCATTATACTACGCCAACAGTTCACCATGGTACAGTGCAGTTTACTAGGTTTCCAATGACATTGCGCCCATCCACAGGACAGGAAAGTGAATATGGCAGATCCAGAAGCTACACAACGATGGGCATTCTATACTATCTGTCCTTGAAACTCCAAGAACAAACCAGTCAGGAGCTTCAGGACACTCGATTTAAATAGCTGAGAATAACAGAACTACCTATGTCTATGTGTACCCTCCTGGTGAAGCTTGATTGGCCTGATGTTTGCCTCATTACAGGTTTAATGTCATATTTCATTCAGTCACGTTGGACATGCAAGGTTTTTGGGTTCATTTCCAAGGAGACATCCATCCATTCTAATGTCTAAGAAAAATGTGTGCCTTCCACAACCTACAAGGGTTCTCCAACCTCATGCAATAGAGTTCTGTGCTGAATGCTCTCATGAAGGTTTCTTTGGGTATTACTTACATAGTCATCTCAATTTAGATTGAAACTTTCCCTACAGAATTAAAAGTATTCCTTTAGTTGAGAAGGTGTGTGAAATCTGTTGATTTTTTTCGTAAATGCCATTAAGTTTCCTGTAGAAATTGGTTTTCAAAATGGGGAGGTGAAAGTTTAAGAGGAGTAGCTGAACTCCTTGCAATTGTGAACATCCAGACTCTGCTAACTAGGTTTCTATGGTAACATGCTTGTTTAGAAAAGGAGTGTCATGAAGAGACTGAAGCGCTAGCATCCCACAAGTCAAGCATTTCCCCTTTCACTGGTTGCGTATCAGTTTTCACATTTTTTTTTACTTGTCTCATTCTCATCTACGTATCTCGATCACTCAGGTTTTGTGCTTTGATACTGTATGCCTCCAAAGTGACATTCAGCACACCACTGAGCTAAAACCTCAGGCATTTTAAAATAATCTCTCATTTGCAACGTATTGACCTGACAGGTTGGAATTGCACATCTTCTACAGGCCCATGTTAAGTGCTGATGTTGGGTTCTGTTTAACTGGTGGTGACCAGGTGAGATTCTACCTAATCTATCCAGAGTGCAACCAAATAGATGACTGGGTGGGGACACAGGGATGTGCTAATTTTCTAAGCACCATATCAGACTACGTATCATGAAAGACTTCACTTCCCATAAGGCTTAGCATACACAACCAGGGACAGCATCTTTCTTGATTTTTAGGACAATCTCCTTAACCTCTGTAAGAAGCGCAACACTAAGCACAGCATTAATGACCAAATAAAAATTTGATCAAGCAAAATAACAATTCTGAAAATTTCAAAGAAAAAGCACAAAAAAGAGATGTTAAGGGGGACAGAAGAAGAAGCACTTGGAGCCCTGAGAGGTTCAGACCCGTAAATCCCTCATCCTCCATGTCTTGCGACCTCAGACAAGACACTCACAAGCACAAGAACACAACCAGACCTATTATGTTTAGCCACGTCGACAAACATGCTGTCATAATCACATCAATGCTACTCTCACACACACACATATACTCCCTGCCACACACATGCACACACACATATACAGACACACATAAAGTAACCTCCTCGATAGGTACTGAGTGCAAGCATGTATGGAGCTGATGGATGTTTATTGGTTAGTTGTCAGTTGATTTGGCTTCATTGATCCCATTGGCTGCCTTGTTTTGTCTTTTTTTCCCCTCTCTTTCTTTCTCTCTCAAACACTAGAAAGGCACCAGCTTGGGACTTCCACCATTTCTAAGTCAGAAAGTAAAAAGGCGATCAGTAGACAGGTGGACGATGGAGATCACAGTATAGGAAAGGAGTGCTGGAACATTCCCTCAGGGTAGGCCTTCTTCGGGCATGTGTTCCAGTCACACATGAGGATAAATACAAAAAGCGACTAATTAATCATGTTGTGTTGGCTCAAGACAAGCGGTCTTGTTTAGTGGCATGCCAAGCTATCAAATGTGGATGGATCTAACAGTCACAGGGTGCCTGCTGTGTTTGAGCTCCCAGGGGTTCAGGGGGGCGACAAGTACCTGTGACCTCCCCACCCCTGCACCCCTCCGCCCCTCCCCATCCACTCACCTTTCCCTTGTCACACACTTGGGACAGGGGAGGCCTGGGCTAGGGATCGTCGCTTTGGGACCTCTCCCCTTGGGACAGATCACTGCAGCCTGGGATGGCAGCAGGCTCAGAGAACGCGACTGGGGTTTCGGATATATCCACAGGAGTGAGGGTAATCTCCACTTCTTTGCCGTCCTCTTGAATGGTTGCCGGAGGAAGAGCAGGGCTTAGGAGAGGGCTAAAGGTGGGCACTCGGTTTTCAGCTGGAGGGGGGAGCTGCCCTCTGGACGCCCTCTGGATCACCACGGATCGACTCGGAGTGATGGGGGTGCTCTGCAGGACCAGGACAGGCCTGGGATCAGTGTCGAGCCCGGGCGTGGAGGCGGACTGGCAGTGCACCACTACCCCTGCCTGCTGATCTTGGCTGGACACCGTGGCATCTTGGTTGGTGGTGATGCTGATTCTGGATCACAATCTCCAGCAGCTGGGAGGAGGAGGACAGGGTGGATGCAGGGAAAGTCGAGGAGGAAGCCAGAGCCTTTTGGATCACACCACGGGTCGTCTGAGCCAGCGGCAAGCTGGGCGGGGTCGGAGGAGGGGGAGGCGCCACTGGCTGCTGTTGTTGAGCCACGGCGTCTTCCAGACGGGGTTTTCTGGGCCGACCTCTCTTGCTCTTTGGGGGTGCGTCTGTGCCGACACCCGGAGGTTCGCACACGGGACGTTTTGGGGCAGCGCTACGTGCACGCTGGACCACTGGCGTCGGAGCGGCCGACGTCACCATGGTCACAGCAGTGGCCTTGTCGCGGTCGCTGTAGGACAAGCTCATGGTGGAGGGGAGGATCATAACAAGTAGCGGGGCTCCCTTCTGTTGGGGCAGCGTCGTCACGGTGATGGGCAGAAGATGGGGTGACGCCGACGTGTCCTGGGGCGCGAGCAGGGTCGTGGAGGAGTGCACAGAGAGCGGCGACTCGTTGTCTGGGACTGACCCCCGAGGAAGCAGCTTGGGCAGGTGTTTGATCAGGTTCTGCACCTGCTGGTTCCGACCCACCACTTCTTTGGCTGGCTTCTCGCTGCTGGGAGGCGGCTTGCCATGCATGGCCTGCTCCCCCTCAACTTTGTCTTTTTGCTACAGGAACACAGACAAATTAGGTCACACATAGCCCCAGAACTGTTGGGCTAATTGAACAAAGAGACTGAACTTTATGAAGACTGTTTTATGCTTCTGATATATGGTAACAATAATATAATAGCACAAGAACGCCAGAGAACAGTGAATCTTTCTTTTCTCTAAATATTCAGCCACTGCCTCACAGTACACCAGTGTAGTTCTGGTGAGTCTTAAACCAGATCATACTGGTAATATTACTGGTGTAATATTCCAGTACACTTTAAAGAGAAGGACATCATCATCTAACTGTAGCATAGTACCTTAGCCTCCCTGCCACTGCCCTCCCCCTCCACACTGCCAGCTTTGGGCGGAGCAGGGTTCTTCTTGATCACTTTGTGAGGCTTTGCTGGCCCACCTGTTAGAAAGAGATGGGTGCATCACATGGGAGGACCTTCATAATACAGAGACCCATAACTAGAGAAAGAATAACTTAGGAGATGACATCATAAAGTAAGCCCAGGATGCAACCCAGCACACCAAGATTTACTAAAAAACATATAGCAGTCAGAGGGCGGAAGATGCTCTGCGTTGAACAAACCACAAGGCTTTACTTGAAATTCACTTCGAATTCAAATTCGAGCTGTAAGCTATACATACCAGCTAGATCAGCAGAGGTGACAAGTTCAGCCTGGCTACAGCGTGGGCTGACAATGTGCTCTTGCACCAGGAATTTGGCGATCTCCACCACCGTGTCAAAGGAGCGCTTCAGAATCTTCTGTGCCCAGTCACATATCAGCTGACATGCGGTTTCCGTCACCTCCTGCTCTGAACCAACTCTGTCAGCTCCGACTGCGGACCATTCATGCATTTGATTAGACTTTTTCCTAAAGTTGTTCATGGTTATGTTACACTCATTCCACTTCTCTGCACAACACAGTAACGCTTTTGCAGACGACATCAATGAAGTGGTACAAGGAAACAAGGTGCCCTCAGATAAACACATCTGAACATGAAATTACTAGATTCCAGAAAGAAACATAACCATGCACCATACTTTGACCATAGAATGGACCAGTACACAATTCACAGTACACAATTCACAATTATGTAATTAAAACCCTGACACTCAACTGTGTCTGTAGATTTGGCCTGCTCAATCTCATAATTGTAAAAGACTGAAAAAGTCGGGAGGTCGGTTCCCAGTTTAAGCTAGACTGCAGTTGTGAAATGTGAATGTGAAATGGACCAAAATTATATTGACTGGTGTGAATTGGACAAAAAGTATATTGAAACATACTTCTCTAACTGAAGTCAAGTCTTTTTTTAATAAACCACACTTACAAGGTCTCAGTGCCCTGTTTTAAATGTTAGAACCCTCACTATAGTACCAACAAAGTTGTGGGGCTACGTTTAACCTTGTTTGTTATTTAAAAATAGCAACTGATAGCACCTAGCATGAAGCTCCTAACACTGGCATTGTAAGCCTTTTGCACATAGGTCAAATGCAGTGTTGAAAGGCAGGCATGATGTTATAACATAGCTCCCTGATGATTGTTCAAACTTTTTAGCATGTTTCAATATACATTTGGCCTGTATTACGCTGGATTTCTGCTTCATTGTTTTCATTGCATTGCATTGCATCGCATGGTCTTCATTGTCATTTTAATGATTTTTGCACAATACATTTTCTTCAGACTTCGTGGACAGGTCGTGGGCATCAATAGAAGGAGGGAATCTGTATTTTAATCATCTGCTTTCGTGAATCTGTTCACCATCTCGTCAAGGAAATTCAGGAACGTGCATTGCTCAGTAGTGGTGTACTCATTCATGCTCACACAACAGGGGTTACACTTTCACTCAGTTCAGTAACAAGCAGGAGTGTTTCACGCACTCAACTGATTATTGTCAGCTCTCTTATTCATTATTATGTATTGTTTTGCCAGGTGATGGAGCAGCCAATGGACATCTTCATGCAGCGAGGCAGAGACAGTTCTCACTGAGAGGTCCGTGCTTTCAAGTGCAGTTGTTGAAGCAATGCTATTTGGACTGATGTGCTGAACCTCAAATATATTTATGAAATATACTTACTGAAATTTTGTCGCCTCTGCAGTCACCTCTGGATTCTGCTGCAGTCATTTACTGACAGAGCCTCCATTGATCACTTCAGTGCGTTACAGAATGCAAACATATGCACAGACAGAAAGAGGGCCCACTACTCCGATCTTTCATGAAGAAATTCTTTCACCCCAGTCCCCACTACATCTTTCAATGTGATTGTAGTTCAACAGATGCTGTGGTTTTATTGTTTTTTTAATAATGTTTGTTCCACAGTCCACAGTCAGTAATCCTGTGAGAGAAGCAGACCAATTGTATATAGGTCTTTGTTATTCTTATTTCTATCAAGCAATGTTACGTCAATACATTAGCACATCTCAGTATGTGTTAAACCATTAAGAAGCTGACTAAGTATTTTACACTTGAGATGTTACGGTGAGCTTATTGGTTTTAATGGTCAGTGTGCAAAGAATGTGATACACTTGAACGGTCCTAACAGACTTTATAGAGTCACAAATGTATTTGTTTTGACAAAAAAAAAAACTAATTTCTGTAACCTTTTGTAAAGCTCCAATAAATATTGAAAAGAATGCTTGGTCTAATGAATTAAAAAAAAAGAGAGAATTAAAAATTATTAGATTATGTCAATTGTAAATATTACTTGTGAAGAATACATATTTTAGATCATGTCAGTTGAAAAGCCAATTATTGAGCCAATTTAAAATATTGATTTACACCAAATTCAGAGAACAGTATAAGTGGTTTTTTACTTTTTTATTTTTTTTTTAATTTTATTTATTTTTACTTTATTTTTATTTTATTTATTGTGAATGGTTACTTCAATTTTATGAAGTTAATCCAATATTTCACTTTTTACAGTGCTCCCACTGTGGGCCAAGATTGAGTCTTTAAATGGTCAAATCCAAGACAAGCACACTCCAGTACAACACTACCAATTATAATACCAGTTATAGTTCTTTGACTATAATGACTAATTTCTCTATTGAAAGTGACTTTTTATTTCAGAGTGAAGGATGATAACCAGTACATGTACCTCCATGGCTGATGTATGACTGGACTGAATCACCTGCAGGATTAACTTTTGCTGAAGACAGCAATTAAACTCACAAATAGCTGGTGACTTAAAATATGCACTATTGAATTTAAATCATTCTGTAACATTTTAAAATGAGCCAACTTCTTTGGTTCTGTCAATTTAATTTGCTTGAATGCTCAGCGTGTGAATTTAGTGAAATTAGTCTTTTTACATTGTGAAAGGAAGGGTCTGTAGAAATTCTCTAGAATTGCTGCAATAGATTAGCCTGCCAAGCCATCCTACAACATCAAAATGTATAGTCTTGGCAGGACCGATAGGCCGGGCTCTATGCGTGTAGAGTATTAACCTCTCTCCCGGCATGTCGACAGCCTTGAGTCCATTGACTGCATCCTGAGCTCTTCAGTTGACTGGGGAACTCGACTCCCAATCCGAGGTTGCTGTAAAGTGGCCGGTTCGAGCCCCTGATTGGACTGCTCGGGATGACCTTGGTTATATTAGACTATTGTGCATGACAAATGCCGTCCATATGCTATATCTTCCTAGTTCATAATTGTTCAGTTTAAATAAGTCCCTAATGCATATGCATTATTATTATTATTATTATTATTATTATTATTATTATTTTCAGTTTAAAATTACTGTCCTAAACTATGCTCTCACATTAAGTGGGACGACAGGACAATGTTTAATAAAACAAATTGCAGATTGCAGATTGTCAGCAAATTAATACATATTTTGTCTCTTGAACATACCAAAGACAGAAATGACTAAATTAGGAACATTGTTTTATTTGGGATAAATGTACACCCCTGACATTATAAGGATTATCCGGATTAAACCTGAAGTCCTGTTGTTTCATGTTGCCGATTGCTGTCTAGGTATGAGAACGTCATAATTTCGTACAATGTAGAACAAGTAGCTAAACGGCAGCCAACGTTAACTGATGAGGACGCAAAAACTTAGTTTTCTTATGTCCCCATCAGTTAGCGTTAGCTGGCATTTTTTAAATTCAGTTTACGCTTTTGGCCTACCAAATGCTGTCGTTCTTGTACCTACCGACAGCACTCAGCAGCCTCGAAGAACAAGGGCTGACTCTGGATTTCTCCTTCAGTTTGGTCAGAATACGAAGTCACTGACCATGTCGTACTCCTGGGGGTGTTGCGCTCCGTGACATCTTTCCCATGAAGTTAAAACAAATCAGTTGCAAGACATCCATGATGAACGTACGATAAGAGTTGTAGAGATTGCAGTTTATCAGAACAAAAAGTAGACCAGGCTATATAACCTAGGCCACATAAACATTGACGTAAGTGTCCCACAATACGCAAGGTCACATACCCAAATTCACCCTGGGTAGATTATTTTGAATAGATTGCGTCCAGTCTCACTTTCCACGTTAGTAGGCTAGCCAGCGTGGACTCTAAGCATTTGTTTATATCAAGTCTTAATTTCACAAAATCAAATAGAAGCCTACATAGATTTATCCTTCTTCGTGTAATTAGCCGCAGCCTACTTTAAATGACTTCACCCTGATCATTACGTTGCCTTGGTCTAATTTGATTGTAAAGAACACTTCTATATTCAAAAGCCCTACAGCACCACCCGGTGGGTATTTCATTTAGTTTATTAAGTCATTTCATTTCATTTCTCCGTTTATCAACACTGATGAAAGACGGCGACTACTACTCTTTGGCTGTGACGTCAGGTCAACGTAGACGTTCAAGCAATTACGTCACAATGGGCTAGGGGAATATAAATCAGCACATCATTAACAGTGATCACATGCTTTTAACTGCAAGAACAGAGCACTTTATTTTATTTTCAGGCACGTTTTCAAAGGACTTGGATCAGCTGTTCAAAAAGGTAAGTGTTGATGAGCAAAAAAAAATCACATTAGGGGTGCGCAGTGATTTTATTCATCTAACGAAACATTTTGTATTTTACATTGTTCTGTTCTGTAAAATGTCTCTTTTTTAGACTTCAATAGCATGAGTTACTGGCCTAGGCCACCGGCTGGAAAGCCACCTGAGGCCAAAATGCTTCCTCGCAGGGTGAGAGAACCATTCTGCCCTGAGCTGGAGGTGATTGAGGACGAAAAGCGGTCCGTTGTCCATTGGCCAGTGGTTCACTCCCCTGAACCCAAGGTTAGGTGCCCCCTGCTTCCCAGACCACCAGGAGCACCACTGATCCCAATCCAGAGGAAGGTCATCAAGAAAGCGCCAAACACGATGACCATCCTCCCTCCTCTGGATGGCAAGAGAGGCTTTGCAACCGGCAAAATCTACAGGGGGCCCACTCCTCCAGCTTTGACTGAGAGCAGCCCTGAGATAGAAGAAGATCTTGAGGCTGACCCCTGGGGTGTTATGGTGACAAAGAAGCGCCCCTCACCTCCTCGGGCGCCGACTGTCAGCCACAACACCGAAAGCGACATCGATATGGCCGCCCCCACAGATCTCCTGCTGAAGAACAGGAAGCCTCAGCCTCCTTCAGGTGGCCCCCGCAAGAGGGCTGCTCCACGCAGGGTAAAAAAAATCAACTAAAAGGGCACTGGGGACCTCAGTGTTCCTCTACCTGATGTTGAGCGCCGACCCCTCTGGTGGTCTGGTGGCCCATCAGGTAGGCCTAGTCACCATCAGCACAGTGCCCTGAAATAACAGGATGACCTGATGTTGAGCATCAGCCTCCACCCTGAAGGCATGCTGCTCCGTCAGGCTCCTGCAACAAAGACTCCAACCTGATTAAAAAATCTGCTCTTTTTTCAATAAAGGCATTTGCAAGCTTCTAAAAAATCATTGCAGTCTTGTTTTCATGCATCTGCACGCATATGAATAGTGTATTTATAGAAGAAATCCGGTGTGAAGCAGTCCACAGCTCTGTTGTTCAAGGTCACCAAATGTTGGCGACAGGAAAAAGAACTAGGAAATTTCATACAACATAGACCAGTTATTACAATTATAGTGGTTTTCAGTTGACTAATTTCTGTATTGACATTGGCTGTTTATTTCAAAGTAAAAGATAATAACCAGTACCTGTACCTGCATGGCTAAAGTATGACGGGACTGAGTCACCTGCAGGGTTAACTTTTTCAAGTCGAGACAGGGTCTTTGAGGAAGCAAGACCGAGTTGAGACAGAATCTTTCAGGTGTCGAGACCAAGACGATAAAAACAAGTCAGTTATAGTCAATTATATTTACATTTGTCAAACATTTTTCATTTATGCCTTATCGATCAGAAACAGCAGAACATTTACAAATATGCCTTTATTTCAAGTGACCTTCTTCATGGTACCATATATCTGTATATATTGAATCCTTTATGCTTTATAGGACATAAACAAGGTTGTCTATAAAAATAACGCACAGTGCAATGTGGACCCATCCTAAATGTAATGTTTTGCAAATAAACAAATTTTCATGTCAATAACCCAAATGAAAACAATATTTACTGGAAAAATGCTCAATTCTTATTTCTTCCAGTGCACGTGTTGTTAAACTATTATATTATGACTACTATCATGATATGCTATAACCTTCAGGTCATTTTATGAATCAGTTCATTCATTTTATGATGTGGACTGTCCCCAAATCACTATAAATAAGGCTCTCATACTCCAACAGGTAACTCACTCCAAACTGAAGTACACCTGAGTCATATTCCAAAGAGGTCAGCACCATGAAGACTGGGACATGCATGTTACTCCTCTCTTTCTGCGTCATAAGTTCTGCTTCAGTTACTAAATGAGACATAATCACTATAATAGACATGCGTCAAGTGTCCTCCAACTTAAGCAGTGAGAGACAGGGGGCCTGAGACAGGTGACAGAACTTGCAACCCTGCATGTACATTTAAAATCTGCACTGTAGTGTTTGATGTGGACACAGTATTCTATTGGGCATTCAATATAACATCTTCAAGAACTTAAAAAGACCAACAGGACAAAAGACTTTAAATGGACTTTGACAACTTTTAATACACTCATGTTTAGGAAAATATATTCACAACTTATTGTTGGCATTGATTCTTTATTTCCTTTTTATTTATTCTTTTTAAAGGAAGTATAGATGTCCAGTATCACATAACTTTGATACAATGAAGTACAAAATCAAACCAGTAACATTTTACACAGCTGCACATACAAAATGACAACATGTAAGGTGCTCTATCCATGAAACCAAATCCAGATCATTTTTTTCTCATGTGCACATTGGTTAGAAACATAAAGTGCAAGACATAAATAAGGGGCTTAAAAGAGAAAACAAGAATAAACTGAATACGTCTGTAATAAACAGAGACCAGTGGCAGACATAAAAATATGTTGCACCTCTTGAAACCCAGAGTCAGTCACCATGCCTCAGTTGACCACATTTTGTGAGGCAGTCCTCACCACAGTCCTGGTGGACTCTTTCACTCCTTTATTTAAGTGTCAAGAGTCTGAACACATAAATTCACATTGTGGTGGCTGGGCAATTTGTTCGAACTTTAAAACTGATTGGATGCTAAGGAATTTGGCCAGGGAAACCAAAGCCTTTGGAGAGTACTCTGACGAGTCCTATAGCCAAATGCATTAAATGAGCAGAGGTACTAGGCCATGCCAGCCAGGCTACTACGATGTCTGATAGAAACATCAAATGAGAAGAGTAAGTTAGTATTTTATGTTGCCTTGCAACACAAATTTGATTGAGGCTAATCCACTTTGGCAGCTAAATTAAATGTGGCAAAATAAGGCTTGGTGGTGGGTGAAGGAAGTGTGCCAGGTGGGGGCAAGGAACTGGCTGCTTTATTTCAATCAATTCGCCTTCACCTACAGCAATTTTTAGATCAGGCCGGACTGGCCGAACAAAAAAACTAAACATCTACATGTTTTATGTCCACCACTGGTCAGTATTGAACTCAAGCTCCACTCTTGGAAATCAACAATCTAAAACAAGAAGCCATCCATAAAAACATGCATGAATTTCTGTTTTACACAACTGAGCCAAACTCTAAAAAATTTACTTTAAAAGTCATATTTGAAGACACAGTTCATTTGAAAATGGTAAACATGAAAACCAGAAGGTGACCACACCTTATAGTGACTGTTGATGCATAGAGATGATAATGATTCTGATTTCTTTTTTTTTAAATATGATCCACATTGGCCTCCATTGCTAAAGCAGGGGAATGCAACTGCAACCCCAGTGCCCAGCTTGGAGAAAGTAGCATTAATCACAAAAATTAGCACCACCGACAAAGACAAACATAAAAACAGACCTTGAATGCGGTTCAGATTGCCTAGGAATCAGGCTAAAGCACCGCTACCCGGATCACGATCTTAATCTTTGATAATGCGACCCGTTTCTTTTTTTGTTTGTTTGTTTTGTTTTGTTTTTGTTTTGATATTCATGCTAGCCCAGAGGCTTCCACAGTGTAATTCCCGTCACTTCTCAGCCAAGCATTCTCATCCACACACAGCCATCCTCAAGCCTAGACAGTCACACAAGCTTCCTCTCCCAGCTCAAAGCTTTGCTAATAAATATGTTGGCGCTCTCTCATCTGCTAAATACCATTTCCGGAAGTAATACATAGCCTTACATTGCAAACTGCCCTACTTTGTATAAACATATTTCTGAAAATGCTTGTAGAGTCTCTCTATAAGAATCATCTCTGTTTTCCACTAAATAGAATCTCCTCCACAATAATTAGTAAGTGCATTTTTTGAATTTGTTTTTCATAAAGAAATATCAGTTCAAATTATAAATATTTCCCCATCTTTTGAAATATTTTTAAATAAATATCAATTTTTCATCCATAATATTTGTGCAAATTCGCATTAAAACATTTTTTCTTTTCACAGAAATGCCTAATTAACTGAAAAAGTTCCTTTATTTGAGAGAATCTTAAACATTTCCTTTTCACATGCAACTACACTGCCATGAACTTTCCCAATGACCATTCCAACAGCTGGAATAGCCTATCACCTCCACACTTCCAACACTTCCTCATCTACGTTTCAAAAACTTCCTTTCTGTCTAATCACTTGCAATCTCCATAGTCAACTCTTTCCTGAGGTCTACAGACTAGCACAACCTTCTTTTTGGCGATGTAAATATACGCAACATTAAAGGACACAAAATCAAAAGTCGAATTTGCAAGAAATCAGCTGCTTGGTGCTAATTACAGTATGCCTCGAGCCTTTGCTGCAGGGACACACCTGTGAAACTCTGTGGCCTTTGGCAACACTTCTGAATTTAGCACAATTTTTCAGGAACTTGTGTGGCCATTATACTACGCCAACAGTTCACCATGGTACAGTGCAGTTTACTAGGTTTCCAATGACATTGCGCCCATCCACAGGACAGAAAAGTGAATATGGCAGATCCAGAAGCTACACAACGATGGGCATTCTATACTATCTGTCCTTGAAACTCCAAGAACAAACCAGTCAGGAGCTTCAGGACACTCGATTTAAATAGCTGAGAATAACTGAACTACCTATGTCTATGTGTACCCTCCTGGTGAAGCTTGATTGGCCTGATGTTTGCCTCATTACAGGTTTAATGTCATATTTCATTCAGTCACGTTGGACATGCAAGGTTTTTGGGTTCATTTCCAAGGGTACATCCATCCATTCTAATGTCTAAGAAAAATGTGTGCCTTCCACAACCTACAAGGGTTCTCCAACCTCATGCAATAGAGTTCTGTGCTGAATGCACTCATGAAGGTTTCTTTGGGTATTACTTACACAGTCATCTCAATTTAGATTGAAACTTTCCCTACAGAATTAAAAGTATTCCTTTAGTTGAGAAGGTGTGTGAAATCTGTTGATTTTTTTCCTAAATGCCATTAAGTTTCCTGTAGAAATTGGTTTTCAAAATGGGGAGGTGAAAGTTTGAGGAGTAGCTAAACTCCTTGCAATTGTGAACATCCAGACTCTGCTAACTAGGTTTCTATGGTAACATGCTTGTTTAGAAAAGGAGTGTCATGAAGAGACTGAAGCGCTAGCATCCCACAAGTCAAGCATTTCCCCTTTCGCTGGTTGCGTATCAGTTTTCACATTTTTTTTTACTTGTCTCATTCTCATCTACGTATCTCGATCACTCAGGTTTTGTGCTTTGATACTGTATGCCTCCAAAGTGACATTCAGCACACCACTGAGCTAAAACCTCAGGCATTTTAAAATAATCTCTCATTTGCAACGTATTGACCTGACAGGTTGGAATTGCACATCTTCTACAGGCCCATGTTAAGTGCTGATGTTGGGTTCTGTTTAACTGGTGGTGACCAGGTGAGATTCTGCCTAATCTATCCAGAGTGCAACCAAATAGATGACTGGGTGGGGACACAGGGATGTGCTAATTTTCTAAGCACCATATCAGACTACGTATCATGAAAGACTTCACTTCCCATAAGGCTTAGCATACACAACCAGGGACAGCATCTTTCTTGATTTTTAGGACAATCTCCTTAACCTCTGTAAGAAGCGCAACACTAAGCACAGCATTAATGACCAAATAAAAATTTGATCAAGCAAAATAACAATTCTGAAAATTTCAAAGAAAAAGCACAAAAAAAGAGATGTTAAGGGGGACAGAAGAAGAAGCACTTGGAGCCCTGAGAGGTTCAGACCCGTAAATCCCTCATCCTCCATGTCTTGCGACCTCAGACAAGACACTCACAAGCACAAGAACACAACCAGACCTATTATCTTTAGCCACGTCGACAAACATGCTGTCATAATCACATCAATGCTACTCTCACACACACACATATACTCTCTGCCACACACACGCACACACACACATACAGACACATACAGTAACCTCCTCGATAGGTACTGAGTGCAAGCATGTATGGAGCTGATGGATGTTTATTGGTTAGTTGTCAGTTGATTTGGCTTCATTGATCCCATTGGCTGCCTTGTTTTGTCTTTTTTTCCCCTCTCTTTCTTTCTCTCTCAAACACTAGAAAGGCACCAGCTTGGGACTTCCACCATTTCTAAGTCAAAAAGTAAAAGGCGATCAGTAGACAGGTGGACGATGGAGATCACAGTATAGCAAAGGAGTGCTGGAACATTCCCTCAGGGTAGGCCTTCTTCGGGCATGTGTTCCAGTCACACATGAGGATAAATACAAAAAGCGACTAATTAATCATGTTGTGTTGGCTCAAGACAAGCGGTCTTGTTTAGTGGCATGCCAAGCTATCAAATGTGGATGGATCTAACAGTCACAGGGTGCCTGCTGTGTTTGAGCTCCCAGGGGTTCAGGGGGGCGACAAGTACCTGTGACCTCCCCACCCCTGCACCCCTCCGACCCTCCCCATCCACTCACCTTTCCCTTGTCACACACTTGGGACAGGGGGGGCCTGGGCTAGGGATTGTCGCTTTGGGACCTCTCCCCTTGGGACAGATCACTGCAGCCTGGGATGGCAGCAGGCTCAGAGAACGCGACTGGGGTTTCGGATATATCCACAGGAGTGAGGGTAATCTCCACTTCTTTGCCGTCCTCTTGAATGGTTGCCGGAGGAAGAGCAGGGCTTAGGAGAGGGCTTAAGGTGGGCACTCGGTTTTCAGCTGGAGGGGGGAGCTGCCCTCCGGGCGCCCTCTGGATCACCACGGATCGACTCGGAGTGGTGGGGGCGCTCTGCAGGACCAGGACAGGCCTGGGATCAGTGTCGAGCCCGGGCGTGGAGGCGGACTGGCAGTGCACCACTACGCCTGCCCGCTGATCTTGGGTGGACACCGTGGCATCTTGGTTGGTGGGAGGAATGGAGCCCAGAACCAGCTGGTGCTGATCCTGGATCACAATCTCCAGCAGCTGGGAGGAGGAGGACGGGGTGGCTGCAGGGAAAGTCGAGGAGGAAGCCAGAGCCTTTTGGATAACGCCACGGGTCGTCTGAGCCAGTGGCAAGCTGGGTGGGGTCGGAGGAGGGGGAGGCGCCACTGGCTGCTGTTGTTGAGCCACGGCGTCTTCTGGACGGGGCTTTCTGGGCCGACCTCTCTTGCGCTTTGGGGGTGCGTCCGTGCCGACGCCCGGAGGTTCGGACACGGGACGTTTTGGGGCAGCGCTACGTGCACGCTGGACCACTGGCGTCGGGGCGGCCGACGTCGCCATGGTCACAGCAGTGGCCTTGTCGCGGTCGCTGTAGGACAAGCTCATGGTGGAGGGGAGGATCATAACGGGTAGCGGGGCTCCCTTCTGTTGGGGCAGCGTCGTCACGGTGATGGGCAGAAGATGGGGTGACGCCGATGTGTCCTGGGGCGCGAGCAGGGTTGTGGAGGAGTGCACAGAGAGCGGCGACTTGTTGTCTGGGACTGACCCCCGAGGAAGCAACTTGGGCAGGTGTTTGATCAGGTTCTGCACCTGCTGGTTCCGACCCTCCACTTCTTTGGCTGGCTTCTCGCTGCTGGGAGGCGGCTTGCCATGCATTGCCTGCTCCCCCTCAACTTTGTCTTTTTGCTACAGGAACACAGACAAATTAGGTCACACATAGCCCCAGAACTGTTGGGCTAATTGAACAAAGAGACTGAACTTTATGAAGACCGCTTTATGTACTGATATATTGTAATACAATGCAATATATTACAATATATAATACACAATAATATAATCGCACAAGAATGCCAGAGAACAGTGAATATTTTATTTCTGTAAACATTCAGCCACTGCCTCACAGTACACCAGTGTAGTTCTGGTGGTCTTAAACCAGATCATACTGGTAATATTACTGGTGTAATATTCCAGTACACTTTAAAGAGAAGGACATCATCATCTAACTGTAGCATAGTACCTTAGCCTCCCTGCCACTGCCCTCCCCCTCCACACTGCCAGCTTTGGGTGGAGCAGGGTTCTTCTTGATCACTTTGTGAGGCTTTGCTGGCCCACCTGTTAGAAAGAGATGGGTGCATCACATGGGAGGACCATCATAATACAGAGACCCATAACTAGAGAAAGAATAACTTAGGAGATGACATCATAAAGTAAGCTCAGGATGCAACCCAGCACACCAAGATTTACTAAAAAACATATAGCACTCAGAGGGCGGAAGATGCTATGCATTGAACAAACCACAAGACTTCACTTAAAAATTCACTTCGAATTCAAATACATTCACACTGTAAGCTATACATACCAGCTAGATCAGCAGAGGTGACAAGTTCAGCCTGGCTACAGCGTGGGTTGACAATGTGCTCTTGCACCAGGAATTTGGCGATCTCCACCACCGTGTCAAAGGAGCGCTTCAGAATCTTCTGTGCCCAGTCACATATCAGCTGACATGCGGCTTCCGTCACCTCCTGCTTATAGGTCTGAACCAGCTCTGTCAGCTCCGACTGCGGACCATTCATGCATTTGATTAGACTTTTTCCTAAAGTTGTTCATGGTTATGTTACACTCATTCCACTTCTCTGCACAACACAGTAACGCTTTTGCAGACGCCATCAATGAAGTGGTACAAGGAAACAAGGTGCCCTCAGATAAACACATCTGAACATGAAAATATTTTTTTCCAAGATTTGAAGGTCAAAGAGTTGTGTGCTCTTACTGGGTCATTCTTCAGATCCAGGTTAGGCAGCAGGGGCATATTCAAGATGTTTTTCCTCCGAATTCCACTGTAGCAGTATGTGGAGGGGCCAGGTTAAAGAGACAACTGAGTGTACCAGCAAACATTTACATTTGTGTACTGCACAGTGTGGATTATCATGGAACTACACAGAACACAGCGAGTGAGGAAAGGCCTAAAAAAAGATATAACATAACCATAACATGCTCACAGAAAATAACACCAATTCCATTTGGACAGGTGTTGTATTATTGTATTGGTCACTCTAACAAAAATGATTTATCACTCTATTTCGGGCCATATTGCCATGGCTAAGGATCAAGTCAAGAGAAACTACAGGGAAGGATATTTTGACTGGCCTCTTCCTCCTAGTCTCCGGGCTTTGATGTTGGGGAAAATGTCACGGATGATTTTCCCAAAGTTGGCTGCACTCAGTGGTCTTTGCTGAAGGTTATCACAGTACCTCCTGGAAAAGAGAGGAAGGCTGTTTTAGATTTCTAATACTGTGCTTAAGCAAAGACTGCAAATACTGAAGGAGTACCTTCACCAGTATAGCTAAGGCACGACACCTTCAACCTACACAATCGGTCCAAACAATCAAAGCAATGAGGCCTTTTGGTCTTAACCAAGGGAGCTACTAACCTGAACGGTATGTGCAACAACATGTACTGTATGTAACAAACTAACAAAAAAGAATTAAAGGAATTTGGGAACACCAAGGGGCGTATTACAGAAACTTCCTATCTTAACTCTACAGTTAACTCTAAAGTTAAGATAGGATGAATATAAGATTACAGCATTACAGAAGCAAATCCTAACTAAATTTAGGGATCCTATCTTATCTCAGTTAGGAAATCCTAAATGTGAAATCTAGCATTGGTTTTCAACTTTCATTCCTGTTACTTAGCAACTAACATAACCTTTTACCAGAACCATGTGTTTTTTTTTTATACAGACAATGCAGCAAATTCATAGTTTTTTTTCCCCATCTCATGGAGTTATTGCAAATGTTTTTTTTCTGCTGAATCATGCAAAAATAGAAATATAACAACCACAAGCACTTTTTTTCAGTGTAGATGTGTCTGGTAAAGAAACAACAATGAAATCGCTAACTCTGGAGTTTAAAACAAGGGGGAGAAAAGGAGAGGGAGCCAACGTTAATATAAGGTGAGCTAGTGGATAAAAATGAACATTACCGTCTTCTACCACCAAATTAGCGAACACATAGCCAAAGATCTATTATGGTATGTGGTGGGGATTGTAAGTTAGGACAGCCTCACTGTTGTCCTAAAGTTAGAAGAGTTTATTTAAGATTTTTTGAGGTTAGGATGCTTCTGTAATACACTTTTCTTAACATAAGTTAGGATAGGACAGTTGAGTTACAAATGGTTGTTCTGTAATGGCTTTTTTCTTAAATAAGATCCTAAACTACAGTTACTACATCTATCAGACAGTTAAGATAGGATTTTCAACTTAGGAAGTTTCTTTAAAACGGCCCCAGGTGTGTTTAGGTAGGTAGGTAAATAGGTAGGTAGGTGATCTTACTTATAGGTCTCATAAACATCCTGCTTGGGTAGACAGGTGTCTGCGTGCTCTTCCAGATGACTCCGTATCCAGTTGCAGGTGAGCAGCTGGTCAGCCATATTCAGGGAACTGGCCTCACTATGAAAAAAAATTAAATGAGAAAAGAAGAGAAGTAAATAAAAGGGAAGAGAAGTATGGAGGAATGGAGGAGATTTGTTAGGATTGCTAGGATGGGATGATGGAACTTTAAAATGCAGACCCAAACACACTATAGATAAATTAAGATAGGCTTTGACACTTAAAGAGACTCTTTACTTCCAATTAGTATTAGACGGAAGCAACAACATGCAATACCAGACAAAAGACTGTTGGAGCACTCTTAACCCTTTAAACCCTGGGCTTCTGGGAGGTTTAGCTCGCTTAAGAAAGCATACCCAAAATAAATCAATAACTCCTCCGCAACTTTCTAGACTATTTACATAATCTTGAATAATGCTATTTACATAATCTATGGATAAATAGGATCCCAGAGAACATGTTAGCAGTCTGTAATTGTGTGAGTGTTTCTTTACCTTAGGCCATGTACACACGTAGGCAGGTATTTTTACAAACACACATTTACTACATTTCTAAAAACTCTTGGGTCCACACACGACTGTTTTATATATATTCACATCCACACAAAACTGCAGAATTTCGTGGTAACAGGCTTCTCAGTTGATCCATGCTGTCAATTGTCTGACATAAACAAGGGCGTATATGTGACGTTTACGCATCAATTGTCGCAGTTAGTGACGTTTAAAAACGTAAAACTCCGGTTATTGATATCCACACTGAAATGCCAAACAGGAGTTTTTCCAAATCTTCACTTTGGTGAGTTTTTCAAATGCTCCGTTTTAAAGGAGATAATCCTGCGGTTATGTGTGGATGACAGGCCAAATCGTAGAAACATATATTCCTTTTATCAGATACCTGGCTAAGTGTGGACAAGGCCTTAGTGCCTTTTGATTATAAATAGAAGAAAAATCTGAAATTGTTATCCTTGGCTAAAATGTTTGCTTAATTATACAATAGATAACACCCTGATGTCAATTATCATACGAGTAAGATGCCACTGAATTCATTCATCAACACATTGGTAACAACTGTACCACACTAGATTGGAATGCCATAAAGTATATAGATTCTACAGAGGTTTTAGTAAGGATAGGAGTATGCGGATTCTCCATTTGGACACCTTTTGGAACTAAGAGACCGCTTGTGAAATTCATGGCTATGCAAAACTATAGGCACCTGTGGCTGCAGCATTGGACCTTGCATCATCCACTTTGATAGATGGTAAAGGATCAATTCAGATCAAAACACATCAAAACAGACATCAAAACGGGAACAACACGATATATATTGCCTTTGTTTGGAATCACTTGCAGATTTGGTGAAATGTTGCAACACAAAGGCAAACTTTGAGACGCTGATGATAAAATGTGTTTGACTGCGTGTCTGCTGTGTGTCTGTTGTGAGCTGGGTAGCTCTATATCTACCATGCTGGATGTCAGTTGAAAGTCTGCAGTTTGAGAGGATACCTAGTGATGAGTATTTCAGTGTGAGGATTACGTGTGGTGTTGCGTTTTATTCTGGCTGACTGTCTATCTAAAAAATATATATATATTTATATACATCAAACTGATGCCATTGCCATACATGCCTCGTTTGAACATAATACCAATAGGCCATTGTTTTGATTGTGTCAAGGCCTTAGATTTAACAAATATTGGGGGGAAAGTCATGATAACATTTTATGAACTTTTTTATGCCAGTTATCAAAATTGCGCTCTACCAAAGAAAATCATGAACCAACAATTAGGAACAGTGAAAATAGCCTTGTGACAAAATGTTGCATTACGTTTTATACATTACACATATGGATGCATGGAAAACCTTAGAGGAACGTTACAAAACCTAAACCTGCTGCACTTGCCAAAGGGACAAAACAGAAGTGCAACAAGACACAAAACACATGATAAAAGAAGGAAGTCAACAAAAAACAACAGGAAGAAACAGAGAAGCAAACATGATAGACACAAAATAAAATTACCGACAGAGAAACAGAGCTAGCCCTTATGTATCTGGCTTGATAGACATGTCAAATGTGAATAGACATGTGTCTTTCTGTTTATACATTACTTGGTGTGTATATGTTTGTGTGTGCACATATATTTCACTAACCTTTTTTCCCCCGCGCTGGGTCCAGAGGGTAGCTGGAGGTACAAGTAGAGCTTGTCATTGTCAGAGAAGCGCTGAACCTCTTGCTGCAGAAAAAAGGTTTGGTCATGATGTTACATGTCAGACATTGTTAAAATGTCACAGTCAATGCATGTAATTAAACTGTTTGCTGAAAGCAAAACAATTATGTAAAGTAATAAATATACAATAAGTTTCATTAATTACCAATTAATTGAAATTAATTGAAAATAAACACAAAGAATCTATATAAATAAATATTGCAGAACAATCAATTTTTAAAAAGCATCACTTTGCATAATTTACTGCTCACTTACCAAAATGCTGTCAACTTTGCCCTGAACATTCTTACTGCAGAAAGCAAAAACAAAGAAGATATTCAGGGACATTCACCACTTCATATGAAATACAACTGTGTCTGGTTCATCCATTTTTTATTTAACAATCTGAAAAATCCTGGCTTACGAGATGTTATTCTTGAGTTTTTGAAGGAGCATGCTGGGCTCCGTGTCTCCCTCCCCTGTGTCCAGCCGCCCAGCTTTGGGGGCCTCCCCACACCTCACTCGCTCGTCCGCCATGGGTTGCGCTCAATGCACTGGCCTCCCGCATCCAGAACCCTCGGGGAGAACCAGAATCTAGAAGGAATAGGAGAAAAGAGGAGTCACAGATGTGCAACGTACTTGAATATAGTTACATAGTGATCATCTAAAGGCCTTCACTTAACACATGTCAATCTAATATGAGAGTGAACACAATACTGAACTAAACAGATATGACAGGTAAGGCCAAAAATATAGCACCACCCCATTTTTTGGGAAGGAGCCAGATATTGCTTGTCTGAAATAGTTGCCCATGGAGGGGTTGCAAAGAGGAGCACATGCCTGTAATCACTTTGATATTAAACACCACTCAATTTTTGCAAAGAGGTTAGATATTCAGTCCCACTATTAATTTATGTTCAAGGTAAAAGCAAAACTCTGATATGTAAATCACATTATGTACTCAATGTTTTTGACTCATCACCTCAAAAAACACTTAAATGCTCATTTCCTGTAAAGTCATTAAAGGCAATATCATGTGACACTGCATGAGAGTTATGACTCAGGGCAGTTCATTATTGCAATGACCATTGTGTTTGCTAACCACATTACCATTCATAAATCACTTGAAGAAAACATTGTTTTATTCGTTTCATTAAGATAACATAAATCCCTTAATTCACTTAACTGTAATTCACAATTTGTGATTTGAATTTTATGGCTCTTTATCATGAATGAATATGACAAAAGATAACAAGCTACAGAGTTACTAATGTTAGGCTACACAACAGCTGCATATGACTGGGATCCTGCTTGGTGGTAATAATATATATCTCAATAACAATGGCATGTGGAATATCGATCACCAAGTCGTTAATTATTACTCGATTTTAGATTTCATCCCACCAAGGGCCACCAAGGTCACAAGAAAGAAAAGAGGTTCCAAGGCGGCTCCAAAATAATCAATGAAATAGTGACACTCCCACTACGGCAACCTGCTGTCACTGCCTGTAAATTGCAAGATTGCACTAGAGTAAGCATGAAAGACACAGACCACCCTAACATTTAGAAAGTCCAACCAACATATTTATCTGCATTAGCTACTGCCGATATCGATCAGCGTTGACCAGCTGCTGTAAGACCTTTGACATAACTGAGCCGCTGTCAACCCACATCTACCAGCTGTCAAAAGCTTCCACATCGAAATACAACGGGGGAGAGCGAACATGTTTTCGAATGCAACTAGGAGGCTAATGTTAGCTTGCTAGCCACCAGCCATTTCTTCTCAATAATAACCTAGCTACGACCCTTCCTTAATTTTGCGGAGGTCTCGTTGTCAAATAAGACAATTCGACGGATTTGGTCGGAAACAACACGTGTTCTAGTTGTATTCATCTATTACAAATGTCCATCTTATCTGCCGCACTGTTTGCTACGGTCATGCGCTTACGATTCACATTCTTCCCGCTTTCTTCGTTTATGGACAAAACGAAGCTTTGACACACTTGCTGGTTAGCTTGGTATATGTCTAGCTAGTCAGCTTTGGATATCCATTTTGACCATCCAAACCATGCTTTCAGCATTTCAGTCACCTTTGATTGACCGTTACTAAAAAGTAACATTGTCGTTTGGCGTTATTCTCTATACACATAGTATTGTTATTAAATTGTGAACATAGCAAGCTAGCTGACATTAGTTTTAGCCTGTCTAGCTATGTTGCTAACGCTGGCAAGCTGTGAACACATTGAAATACATTAGGCACAGAACAATGAAAACTTTAAGAACTATTTTCACAATCAACGTTAAAAATGCGTAAAACATTCTTTCATATTTAAAGGAAAATAACAGTCGTATTTATTTTATAAAAAGAAAAAGAAAGTACCTGAGTCAAAGATACAGCAAAAATCCCCTGTCAGATTATTTTATGATTGGACAACTGTGTTATGTCTGCCTGACTACAAAGCAAACCCCAATGTGATTGGATACATACTTGTAATCTACGCAGATACAGAGCATAACTTTAATTTTATTGGATAAATACCTTTATTTTCTCCAGGAAGATTATTTTGATAGGAGGTGAAATGTTGCTCTGCCCAGTGACAAATTTGATGGTTCAATTGTTTTAGATCTCCTAGTAACAAGAGTATGATTGGTCAGATTTCAACTTTTGGTGAGGCTTTTTGTTTCTACTATGAAAAGCCCAAGCACAACATATCAGTTCACCTGTAACAATACTACAACATAGTACCAACCAAAGCCTTCTGATGCCATTACCATACCTTTATTACCAGGGTAGAAGAGGGATAATAACATCTATTGACTGACTTTTTTGCCCGTTATAAATGCATGTACACAAGCAAAGATCTTAAAAGAAACTGGGCTATCCCAGATAGAGGTATAATTAGGCATATCCACAAACAGCCTTTTGACTACCTCTTTACTATAGCTGGTAGCCTACATCCCACATCCATCTTTGGTGCCATAACGACCTCAACCTCAGAGGTCAGTGCAGAAGACAGGAGGGGAGGTAAAATATATCCCCCGCTACACATAAATAATAAAAAAAAAATTATTTATTGTCTAAAAGACAGCCCTTGTACAGTCCAAATTATTTTAAAAAAAATTATTTCAAAGTGCTTTCCTTGTTGTTTGGGCAAGAGCCAAAAAACATGGTATCAAAACATGGAGTTTGCCTTTTGCAATCCTTTGGTGATCTGGACCATGCTCTGGACCACAGACAGAACCTCTGGACAAGTAATCGGCAGTGGGCACAAAGCATTTTGGCTCAACAGAATTCCTCCAGTGTCCCATAATGCCGTTCTGACACTATTGTTCAAGAAATTGTCAGAGCTTACGTCATTTCCCCTAGTTTCAAAATGGATCCCAGCGGCTTGAAATTTAGCTTTTGGGAGAATGGACCAAAACCCGGTCAATTTTATTCTTTTCCAGGAAACAACAGCACCCCAACTCCTGGTTGTGGACCGGTTAGGCATACACTGTAAGTTTGTTTGTTATTTATTTGATTTTTATGTCTTGAAAAGTCTGTTCTTATGGCACTTTCGGTTTCTACATCTTCCTGCTGTATCATGGTGGGTTGAACAACTGATCAGCTATCGTTCTAGCATGCTACTCAGCCATCGATGTCAGTTAGTGAAAATATTATACACTTTCAATTGTTGTTTCAAGCATTTTAGGTGTAATTGAACCCCACACAGCAATAAGCGAACTCCTTGAGTGCAGTTAGCGTTAGCTTCTTTATGCATTTAGTTCTACTATCCTAGCTACCTAGCTAACTCAGAACGGTGATACAGCTAATTTAAATAAATAAGGCTACAGTGACAACTTTAAGAAAACCAAAGTTTGCTAGATCATAACCGTGGTAACTTTAGCTTGGTGGTCTTTTATTATTGTATTCTAATGTTTTTTTTTATTATTGTTGGTGATGTTTTAATCTGGGTAAAGTACCAGCATGGTACACGTTTGGAGAGATTTACAAAATCCCGAATTCTTGACGTTCAATGTCCAGACTGTGTGGGATGTTTTTTTCTGTCTGATCAATGTGTCGGGTTTTAGTAACATCAGTGGGAAGACAATAAACTATTGAAAATGTTATTTAGTCACTAGATAAGGGAAATTAAGAATAACTCCCGTATAGGGTTGCCATGATTAATCAGTCAACAGCGCTTTTAGTAATTGATTAATTGGTTTGAATCAATCCTAAAAAAGACTGAAAATATCTTAGGCTTGAATGTTTATTCCTTTACCATGGATGAATTATCTTTAGTGTGATGACAAAGCAAGAAATTTGAGGATGTATAGGGATGCTGGGACACACTTTTTTGTTTGACCTTGTATCTATCAAACAACCCATCAATTGAGAAAATAACCAAAAGATTAATCCATACAAAAGTGCATCAAAATGCTACAACAGGTTGAAGTGTAAAACATCTCTTGAAGATCTAATTTTCATCCTCTTGTTGTTATAAATTTCCGTCATTTTTGCCTATTTAAATTATGTTTGTGGTCCTTCTGTAGAAACCCAATGGTGACAGGCACGTCAGTGTTGGGTGTGAAGTTCACAGGTGGTGTCATCATTGCGGCAGATATGCTGGGCTCATATGGCTCACTGGCACGTTTCCGCAACATCTCCCGCCTCATGAAGGTCAACGACAGCACTATCCTGGGCGCCTCTGGCGACTATGCAGATTACCAGTACCTCAAACAGATCATTGAGCAGATGGTGTAAGTGTCCTTTTGTGATTTCATGATTTACAACAATCAGGGCCTGTTCCTAATCTTGACAGAATTGAGTGTCAGTAGAGGGAGGTGTGTGTAAAGGCCTGGTGGCTGTCACCATTTACTGGATTAATGCATACATTGCAGCAGAGATCTGCCTGAAGTGTTATGTTTTAGTGGAGCAGCTATGATGATATCTAATCCTCTTAATGTGTTTTGTACTTAGAATTGATGAGGAGCTTCTTGGAGATGGCCACAGTTATAGCCCCAAGGCCATACACTCCTGGTTGACCCGTGTCATGTACAACCGCAGGAGTAGAATGAACCCACTCTGGAACACGGTTGTCATTGGGGGATTCTACAATGGTGAAAGGTAGGTGTCCCATCAAATCCTCCTTTGCATTGGCTACAAATGTATGTCCTGTTGTATCCCTTAGAATTTTTGACTACATGTAGCATTTTCTGGAGAACATATTGGTCTGCAGTCGAGACAAAAGATTAATTTGTAATCAAAATTGTTGTTTGAACTAGTGCAGTTAGCAAACTATAAAGACTGTAGTAATTGTGCAGCTGTACATTGGGTGTTCTGGGGTTATCAGAAGTGATGTACAAACAAACAAAGGTACTGTTCAAGACAAGACGTTTACCAATATATGAAATTCAATGTATGTAGCAGCAGTGCGTATACACAGCAGTAAAGACTGAGAAGTACAGTACTGCTTGTCCTGTCCACCAATTAAGTAAGAAAAGTACTACTTCAGTTATTTTGAAATGGTAATAGAGGTAATTTTGTCAAGACAGAGGCCACTGGCCTACATGGAGTTGTCTGTGTGATCCTCAGTTCTTATCCTTGATTGCACTTTTCCCCTTTAGCTTCCTTGGCTACGTTGACAAGCTGGGAGTTGCGTATGAGGCGCCGACAGTGGCCACGGGTTTTGGTGCCTACTTAGCTCAGGTTGGTTCTTGCTAACGAATGTACAGCATACTCATACTTCAGTGGAGTATATGTCAGAGTATATAGCAAGTTGGTATACACTACAATTTACTCCATCACTGCCCATCATGATGGACTCTTCTTGATTTGAGTCTTATGTGTGCTTTCAGCCTTTGATGAGAGAGGTGGTGGAAAACAAGGTGGAGATCACAAAGGATGAAGCACGGGAGCTGATAGAGCGCTGCCTGAAGGTTCTCTACTATCGTGATGCCCGCTCTTACAACCGGGTGAGTGCCGTACTCTCTTCTCATTTTACACATACATAGCCCAGGACCAGTATTGTTGTTTGCCTCCAGGTTCTTAGGTGTTATCCTCCTTTTATTACCATACTGTAGTTGTAAATGTTGTAAAAGTTGTGAACTGCCTATCTTGTAAACATATATCAAAATAAATACAATTGATTTTACATACATTTACATTTAGGCATTTAGCATATAATATTTTGTGCAATTTGTTCATGTAACCTGTACAGCTGAATACAACAATACCTTTCATATCATACAAATACCCGGTGTGGATATTACAAAAAAAATCCAGTCCATGGAATTTCCCATTATGTTTAAGTAGAACAGCAGCCATTCTTTTTAGCTTTAGGAGCACAAAAAAGAGAATTGTAATGTGGTTGGTTATCGAGTGCAAATATCTGCTTTTGATATAAGTTAATTGCTGACAGTATTTAGAGCAGCGGTCTCCAACCTTTTTTCCTCCAAGAGATAATTTGTCAAAATCAATGTGGCCGAGAGCTACTCTGTTGAGCGTACCATCCTACACACTTACAGCACCAGCTGAAATGTCATCTAATTGAAAGGGGAGAAAAATACTGTCTGACCTTTATCGACACCTTTTCTTTTCCATAGTTACAGCCAAGTCTGGTGTGAATTACTAACATCAACGCTCATCAGAGCATAGTAAAACTAGGATGATTGTATGTGTCACAGAGGGCAGAATGTTTGAATTTGATTTTAACAGGTTCAATACCTTTTATGACTTATGAGGTTTATTTACATTTCCTTTTAAGCTTTGGAGAGCTACTCTTAAGCAGGTGGCAAATTACTGGTAGCTCCCCTGATCTAGAGACTGAAGTAACTAGAAGAACTTTGTAAACTGTCCTCCAGATGGCGCTTGATGTCTTTAGTTTAATTCAGTAGTGTACTCATTTTTTGCATCTACTCAGTTTTCAAGTGAGTGACATGGTGCCATTTATGATGTGTTTGGTTTTCAGTATGAGATCGCAATTGTGACCCAGGAGGGAGTGGAAATCATTGGACCCCTGTCATCTGAGACTAACTGGGATATTGCACATATGGTTAGGTGAGTTACAGCCGGACAGGGAGACTAAAGCAAATATTCTAGTTATGGGAGTGGGTCTCCTGAGAGTATTTGGGGCTGCGTTGTTATTCAGTAATATTACTTACTGTATGCATTCTTTTGCCTGAGGTGTGACACCAGTTTCTTCTGTGTGGTTTGTGTTACAGTGGATTTGAATGAGCTGTCGTCTGCTTTTGCTCCTCCACGTCCGTATGACTTCATGGCTCCAGCCTCACAGTAAATTGCTACTTCTGTAGAACGGCTGTCACTTTTTTTGCTTTTTCTCTTTTGTATAACAATAAATATGTAAAATGTTAAGCTCACCCTGTCCTGTTCAGTTGTGGAACTACAAATAGCTTTGCTTCTTTTTTCTTTTCTACCATACTGTCCTGAAGCAACATTTGATCACATTTAAGGATTCACAATATTCTGCCATCCTAAGACATTAATGTGCAAACTAACTAGCACTATCCTGGCTCTCTGGTAGTGTCATATTCTACCATGTGACATTTACATTTAAATGGCACAGCAGCTTTGAACTTATCGTGAAATATAAGCCTTCTGTGTCAATTCAGCCTAGCTTGATGCAGCCATACTCACAACAGATTCAGACCACTAACTTGATGGGCACATATAGATAACATGGGGAAAAAAAACCTTTATTATAGTTATAATCAGATTTCACCAAAAATTGGGTCAGACAACATATATAGTAGTGATCAGAGCTCTAAGAAATAAAAATGCATAGGTATGGTAACAAAATGTGTACATAAGTAGAATACTACAGGAATCTCACTGAATCAGAGTATATACAAGACAACCGTTTCAGAAGCTTACATGATCATAGGAAGACATGTTCTCGGTTAGCCAAGTTGTTAGTTCCATTGTTTAGTTATTGAAATATATTAAAGCAGCTTGTGGCTTATTAAAGCTAGCTAATTTCTGTTGTGGAAGATGGGCCAAAGTTTGACTTGTGGGTCCTGAACAGTAAGTATACAAAAATATATAGCTTATGTTCAGGATTATGATCCATTGATACAAAAATATATATTCTGTTCCATCTCTGTCTACAGCCTTTTTGCAGTCTGGAGGTAAATAGCAGCATTAACTGAATATTAAAAGGCCTTCAGGTAGTTTCCCCTTCAAGCCTTTTAATGCCCATTCTTAGTGTCAGTACATTTTAACAGTGATTTAAAAAAAAAAAAAAAAAAAAGAAAGACACTTCCGATACGAGGTGCAAGGAAAAGATACAAAACCAGCCTAAGTGTCAATACAAAAAAACAGCAATGGGTAATTACTGATGTACAAACAAAGCATCTGGCAAAAATTTACATTTAGAACTGCAACATTCCAAAACAAAAGGTCCAGTCCAACATCAATATGAAGGCAGAAGTATAGTTCATCACAAACCATCTAGGCTCCAGCAAAGTTTAGCTAACCATAGTTCACAGCATACTACAGTTGCCCAGTAGTCTATACCTACAATGCATGTTAACCACTGTTCACCGGCTTTGTTTGGAGAAGTAGTCTTTCTGCCTTACTTTCCCATCTCGGACTACTCAAAGCCATGGAAGGATTCCAGGTCGCTGTCTTTCTCAAACACTTGTTTGAGCTTTTTGCGGCTGGTGGAGTGTGAGGCCCTGGATGCACGGGTGGATGCCTGTTTAGTCTGCCTTTCCCCCTCTGGCGGGTTGGACTGGAGGAGTGCTGTGGTGAGCTCCTGCACCAGACCCGTGGGCCCTTTCCCTTCCCAGACCTGTGTCTCCAAAGGTTCGGCGGCCATTTTGAAAGACCGCTGCAGCAGGTCGGAACGAGTCCCCAGAACTTGAAGCAACTCCGCCAACCATCCTATGAGCAACAGCGCCAGCTCGTCCGGCTGCGCCCCAATGAGGCTCTCGGGACCCGATGCCACTTGCTGGCTCCAGCAGGCCTGCAGGAACTCTCTGAGCACGAAGCCTGTGCAGGTCTCCAGAGGCTGCAGCCAGCAGGAGCAGGCCTTGGGCACCACAGCTGGTAGAGTGTTGGCGCTGTTCAATGAGGCCAGGAAGTCATCGGCCAGGTGCCCTCGGTAAGGGTCCATCACCAGTAGCCCCTTCCCCCCTGCACTGGGGTTGATGTAGGGGCGCCACACCTTGGCAAGCCACAGATCAAGACGATCCTCATCAGAGAAACCTTCCAGCCGAGCCTCGAGGAGAACTGAGGCAGGAACTGCTGCCATGCAAGATGGTCGGGTGCCTTTCAGGAACACCATAGCGGGGAGCAGTGTTCCGTCTGCCATTGCTGACAAGACCACGTCCATGATGGGCTCACCTTGGTCTGTGAGACGGAACGCTGAAGACAGGGAGGACGCCTTGCCCAGCCGTTTCAGGTCTATAAACACAGCGAGTTCATCAACAGCGCCTACACTCCCCAGCCCAAAGCCTTGCGCTCCAACCTGTTTCTTTATGAAGCGTGTGAACGAGCGCACGCCCTCCTCCACACTGTGAGGGAGCGTGCGCCCCATGGAACCTACTGTCTGGACCCCGAGCTCGTGCTGCAGCAGGAAGTCGACAGCCCAGTCCTGAGACAGCCCCGGATCGCCACCACCGACGCACTCCTTGGCCTTCTGAAACAGTTTCTCCTCATTAATGGGAAGCTGCTGCTCACGCTGTGCCAGGACCCACTCGGAGAGCCTGTCAGCAGCTCGGGGCCCCAGGCCACGTCTGCCCTTGCTCGGACCCTGCTGCTTGCGGTCAATCAGCCAAGACTGAATGAGTGCAGGTGGGGTGTTAAACTGGGCAGCTGCCTGGGGAACCCCACAGCACAGTGCGAAGAGTACAATCTTTAGCTGCTCCACGGTGAGGGACGTGTCTGGCTCTTTCTTGATCTTTGCTTCGATGCCAGCCATCAGCTTTTTAGCCTTACCTGCTGGTGACTGCTCAGCCTTTCCAGGACGTTTGCTGCCAAGCGCATTAAGGGCTGCCTCAGCAGCAGTCTGTCTGTTCTTCAAAACTTCATTTGGTATGATAACAAATCTGGAATACAGACAAATTAAAAATTTACCATTTAAATACTTCCACTAGTCCATTTGCAAGTTCAGTGGAAAAGTTATCAATAGAGGTCTTCATACCTTTTGTATCCCGATGAGAATCCAGCTATATTAATAATAAAACAAGGATTAATTTCACATACAACATACATTCAAGGTTACATTCCACAGTACACAGACAAACTTGATGTTTATGAGGCAAACCAAACAAGTTATCATTTTAACAGATTTTTAAAGGACCTTTTGGAACCCTTTGGAGTTTTTCATTATCTTACCAGGAGGTTTGAAGGAGCTTCCATAATGGTCAGGATTCTCCACCAGATGGTTGGCCATCATGTCACCCGTCTGAGCAGTGTAAGGACATGACATACAATGCAACAGTACATCCCTGCAACACAGCAAAAGTTTCAACTTCAGTCAGTTAGTAAAGACCTCAACAGCGAACAATAGGAGCTGGAAAGGACCATTGACAGAACTTGAACTTGAAAAATGCCCTAACTGGACACCAATACTTAAAGTATTTGGACTGGATTATTACCTTGGACATGGTCTGAACATGGACAAGTACTTGCTCAGGTTCCCAGTCTTGCGAGAAACGTGGTTGCTGTGGTGAACACAGAAGAAAGCGTGATTAATTCCTGCATCACAAAGTTTCCAGTCTGATGCTATCCACAAACAGCCACAGAGGAAGCTCATACCACCACGGCCTGCCTGTGAGCTGCGGCGGGGAGGATACTCACTTAATCATGTGGTTGGCGTAGGAGCGGGAGCAGCAGGTGCTGTAGCGGCAGAGGGAGCAGTGCACGTAGGTGGGGTAATGCTGGGTGTAGTTGGGAATCTCAAAGGTGCACTCCACACAACTTCCCTTCTCCAGCGTGGACCTGAGAGAGTGGAGGCGCGTTATTTATGTGTGGGTGTCAACTGCCTGAGTGAGCTCTGATTTGAAGCCTGCAAAAATGCCACATGAAATTATGACAATATAGATGAAATAGCAAAAGGGCAGCTAACACTAACTGACTGATTGAGGCACCAGGAAACAAAAACTAAAAAAAAAGTTCCTCGTGCCCCATCAGTTAACGTTAGCTGGCATTTTGCTAATTCAGTCTACATTGCACCGTACCTACCCACAGCTCTCAGCAATGTCAAACAGGTCTATTCATTGACTCACACTGGATTTCTCCACTGGTATAGAATAAAGGAAACTAAGAGCAACGCCCTTCTCTTCACCCCAAGGTGAAGTGAAACAAAAATCTACAGATCTTGAACCACACTCACCTCTTTTCCTCAAATTTGGACATCAGCTCCAACAGACTCACACTGGGGAGCTTTCTGGAAGGCACAGGCTGGGAAGTGGAGATAGGAGACAGACCGGGAGTCGGGGAGGGGTTACTCGGAGGGGACACGTGGGTAGGCAATATGGTTGTGGTATGTGCACGTGTGGGGGTAGATGGTTTGGAGAAGGGGTTGGAGTTGGGGGTGACGGAGCGGGTAGGCGTAGGCAGTCTGGCGGGCTGTGGCTCCGGTTGATGGGGCACAGATGGAACCTCGATCACTCGAGGCACACCACCAACACTGCTGCAGGGCAACTGATTGAGCATTGGTGGCACAGCAGCATACGTGCGGATTGTCACCTGTTACAGAAAGATACAGGAGAGAGAATGGCTGTTTAAACAACATATGTATACACCTACCACACACATGAATGGCCAGTAATTGGCATTTGATATTGCCCTCTTTAGGGGAAGGCTCTGGAGGTGACACACAATGGGTACATTTAGGCTATATCTGCATCACTCACAATTATTATCATGTTTTATCCCTTTACCCTTTGAAGACTCAGACAAAGTATAAGGAGTCCTGTATCATAGACACCACTTGAGGCTGTTGTTCAATGTTAAATGGTGCAAGAGAGTGAGAATGGTCTCCTCACCCTGGTACCAGGCTTCAGACCCTCCAACTGCCGTGGCTTGCGGTGTGTGTTGTGATGCAGTTGCAGGTGCTCAGTCCTGTCCTTCACAAACAGGAACTGCAACCGGCATTTGTCACAGTGCAAGACAGACTTTTTCTGTACCAAACACACATATAGACACAGTTAATTAATCAAACTCATTTTCATTCAGTGTTTCATACCTTTTCAAAGAAATGTAACTTTCACATTTCATCATCTTAACTTTTTTTACTTTTAACAAACATTTTCACTTGTCCAATTATTTCTACACAGAGGAAAACAAGCATAATAATACACAATTCCACAACAACACTGTATTTTTACCACATTACAACATAACCGATACCAGATATAGAAATAGAGGGCTTGAGAGACATGACTCTCCTCCCTCTGAGTACATAGCAAGTGTACCTGGTGGCGGCTGTAGTGCAGCTGATAATTGCTGCTGGAGCGAAACACCTTCAGACAGTAGGGGCACAGCAGATGAGTCGTGTTGCTATGGACATCACGGAAGTGGAAGATGACATCCAAGTAGAAAGAAGAACGAAACCCACACACCTTCGGCAGCGACAAGGGAGTGAATGGGGAGGGGGGGTATTTAATCAAAATCAAAATGAATCATGCTTCCATCTAAAATAATATGAATGAGAAGAATAGCGGAAGAGTCATTTACTTGGCAGATATATGGCATCTCTCCAGGTTTGTGGGTGTTCTTCATGTGCTGCAGGAAAATTGGCTCATTCTCGTAGGCCAATTCACAAATCCTACACTTAGCTGGTGAGAGAAAAACATTATGACTTACGACTGTAGAAAGTACAGGACACAGTGTTGTGTTTTACCTGCGCAATGCTCTACCTCTCTAACAATGCAACTGGTCTGGAAATAGTACTTGTGAAACACACTGCTGTTACAGGATACTTACTGGAGGATTCTGCCTGGCTATGTACACTCTCCACGTGGTACTGTAGGCTCAGGGGGGAGGCAAAGTTGCGGAAACAGTGCTGGCAGGTGGTCTGGGTCTCTGCTTCATTCTCCTGGTCCATCTCCACATGATGCTTTGTATGTACCATCATCCTGCAGGTGAGGAGAAACGTTTTAGGCTTACATCCTCCACATACACTCATGTGTTATGAGATGTTTTCCCAGGCATCAACAAGGTGTGAGTTAAAGAGGGGAAGAGAAAAACATTTGAAATGGGAACAGCACCAATCAGCATAAGTTTCTCTATACAGGAAGATTAGATGTAGTGGTCAAAAAGATACAAGTTGTTATTACGGATAATGAGCTTACTTCAAATTATTCTTGAGGGTCTTATCACACAAGTGGCACTTAAACATCAGAGCATTCTCTGGCCACGTTTTCTCCACTTCTGTCCCACGGTCTAATCCATAATAGAAGTCCTCCACCAGCATGATCAGTTTGCCCCCCGTGTCATCTTGACGCCTGAATCTATCTTCCTCCTCTTCATCATCCTCCTCCTCTTCTGAGGAACTCGGTGCAAATCTGGCGGTCGAGAATGGAGCCGAAGGTTTGCTTGAGGTTTTGGCGATCACAACCTTTTTCATTTTCTTTGTGGGGACACTCAGGTGTTTTTGCCTTTTCTTGGTGGGTTCTAGCTTTTGGACAGCCTTCATGAGAGCCTGGTTGCACATCTATAGGGGGCCAATGAGACTGGTCATGATGACTGGTATGTTATGTGTATTATTTGACACCTAGCTAGTATAAACTTTTTCAAGTTTACTCCATTATTCAAATGGCAACACTTACACACATGTAGCCACGCAGAGAGGCAACCATCTTATATGGGGATTTGCACCGGGAACAAGACTTTGATGCTTTGGAATGACTTGAGGGTACTGTAATAAAACAGACACAATCAAGAAATCACTCACTAGTGCGAGAAGACCAACCTGGTGTTTCACTTTCTAACACCTATAAGAATATTAACCTATTATTCACTCTTACAACATTTTCCCACTTCATTAGAACCAAGCAAGCAGGAACATATCACATCAATTGCTGATGTAATGCATTTCTAGTATGCAGCCCTCTACTAACGACTGTAATAATGGAAACTTGTTGAGAATACAGCTTTCAAGACTCTTGACATTTCTGTTGTATACCAACTCTCCTCCAGAGAATGAAATAGGTCAACCCAGCCAAGACCCAAGGAACGAGCCAAGACCCAGTTCTTTGCCACTGGCATATACTGACTCATATGCTTGTGCTTTCTCCAAAGTTCTTACCTCGGATCTGAAAGGTGCTGGTGCTCGGAGCAGCAAGAGAGGGCGGGGCAGGAGGGGGTGGTGGTGCAACATGCGCAGCAACGGCAGTGCTCCGCTTGCTGACTGTGGTGGGACCGTTTCCCCTGTCAACAGGGGCCTTTGATGGACTGGGACTCAGCACAGGTGCAGGTGATAGAGCGGAAGCGGGGGCGGGAGCAGGAGAGGGTGCAGGTGGCTGCTGACTGGCAGCACTGACAGGAGCCACTAGGAGATAGGCAGACATGGTAAGTCCTATCTGTATAACAGCAGGATGGTTGGACTGCTACAGATAAGGAGGCACTGATATTCCTCTTAATAAATTCTGGTAGAAGTATATAAGACTTAAATCAATTACAATAACCAACCCTATATTCAAGCATGAACATCACAATTCATGATGTTCATTCATAGTATTAGAATAGTTGTAATAATAGCGACATATTACGAAGAGGACCTTGATACTTTGCAAGTCAGTGTCACATGACAAACCCACTCACTTACACAATGCATTCTGCACCACGTTCATCACACATTTATATAGAGACTGCAATGAAAATGACCAAAAAAAATTTTCTGCTGATTCTGAGATGCAGTCTTTATGAATTCTAAAGTTTGAATCAGTTATTAGTTGAACTACATGTAATATCCACAAATGGAAGAAAGAACCTGGTAAAACTAAAATGTAAGTAAAACAGTTCATATTACCTGATACAGTGGCCACACTGGTCGGCACAGCAGGTAAGGTTGTCACACCAGCTGGGGGTGTCCCAACAGTCGGGGGCGTTGTGGCTGACGGGGATGTTGGCGTGGTCACAACACCTGTGGGGGCGAGGCTGAGCTGTTGGACACCAGCTGTGGCCATGGCACTGATAGTCTGGACCCCAGAAGGTCCTGTGATGGTCAAGGTTACTGGCACCTGCAGTGGGGTCTGTGTTGGTGACATGATCTTAGGTGCAATCAATGGGTGGCCTGTGCCTAGGACAAAGACAAGGTGAAGAGTTACACTAAAAGCACTAAAACGTTTGCACCATTTATATGCCTCTACTGCAATAATACCCATGGTCTTATGTTTTATGGGTTGTGACCTCAAACTAAATTTTCCTTTAAAATAATGTTTCCAAAATGGTTTTCAATGGCGCAGCAAGTCTTAACAGGATGACTTGCCGCCATGTAACTTTTCCAACTAGGGTAGCAAACCTGTAGTGGAAAACTACAGTCTGCTGGCGTAAGCTTGTACAGCATGCTACAATAATTCTCGGTGGCTAAAAGCGAGTCCAGAGACTAGAGGTGGGAATTGACAGGATTTTAACAATATCAATGGCATTGTCGATTCTTCTTCTAATCGGTCTAATTCTTTATCAATTCTCTTACCAATTCCTAACTGTTTAGAATGTCTATAGGGCTGGGTATTGATGTAGATTTTCTGAATCTATTTGATTCCGATCCATGAGGTCACGATTCAGTTCCATTCATGATTTGATTCGATATCGATTCTAGAGGCATTTTAGTTTCTAAACCAAGTTATGAAATGCACTATTTCATAGGCAGTATGTTTACAACAGTGTTTCTCAACCTTTCATACATGGCAGTAACAAACTAAGTATCGATATAGCATAGCCTTCTTGTTTTTAAGGTGGCATGGCCCCTTTAAGACCAATAAATAATTAAAACAACCTACAGGTGCAACTGATAATGTTTGTTAGCTAGTGAGAAAAGCAGCGCAGAAGAGAAAGCCAGAAATTACAGACTAAAATAACAGAGACAGCAGCAAACTTTGGAAATGTTGGTCTTTTAACGTAAAAACGCTGCAACTGAAACAGCATCCTATAAGGATGATCGCACTTTCTGGAAATTTAACAGAAATGACTGCTAACTTGTGGTTGTCATCACCTATACTCAAGCGAACAAAACCCTAGAAAAATTATTTTTAGTGAGACATCTCAGTAGTTTGTTGCATTTTCCCAATACGGGGAAATCCAGGCTTCAGAGTCATGCCTACCAATGCTTTAGTTAGATTTCATTTCAACAGAGAACCACTCACTAAAAGCCTCAAATTGAACGCAGATCTTTGGTGTTTTGCTGTCTGCTTTGTCAAATGAAATTCATGTGGCTTAAATGCAGGTTATCATGAACTAAACATCGCACTACGATTATTTACTGGCGCCTCAGTTGAGAAATGCTGGTTCACACTAAAGCCTACACTCAACCCTGAATGTTAAGTCCTCTTCCTCTTCCTCCAGAAGAAATTTTGGAAAGAATATTTTAGATGGTGACTTCTGGGAAGTTTTCTGGAAATAACTGGACAAGTTTAAACTTGTGACATAACCATCAACAGATGCAATGCATCTGACAAAGATGGTGTGCAGACTGTAGTGACGAGGGAGTGAATGTCTAGGCCATTCACATAATCACATTTTGAATTTCTGTAATGAAAAACTCCTGGGAAAAATGGCCACTATGGCCAATGGCATTGCTACAGTGTCACCTGTCTGTTTGCTGACAGGTTTTGACAAGAAAGGACTAAATGTCAATGCATGATATCACGACTGTTTGGCTAAATGTTTAAAAGGCTTGTAATAAGCTACTTCCAAAAGCGCTTTCTACTCTGCAAATGACACGGGGCTATCAGAATGCATCTCCCGGAATGTATGCTGTTGTAAAATGTTGCAAAACGAGTCATTTTATAGAAGGCTCAGAATGATTTTAATTCAAAAGATGTCCCATTGCGGTATCTCTACATTTTTTGCTCTACAATTGTGCAGATATGCCACTAGACTTAAACGTAGTGTTTGCAGATCATGCAAAATCTGAAAGCTATCGGTTCGTCTCAACAGACTATGCTGCAGAATGAATATCATTAAAGGCTTACAACAATCTGTTCATCGATACATGACGTGGAAATCTGACACGACAGATTTCCTGGCAGGTTGTTTGCTCGGCAACAAAACTGCACAAAGGCTACTTGATCAGTAAAGTTGATGACACTCTAACGGAGATCACAATGTTGTTAGGCAACATTGATGCTGGCACAGTACAAAGTCTGCCCCGCGCTTCATGCTCATTCATTTTTTGTAGCCCACCGCAATATTTTTCATCCTCCATGCAATTTGTTTAAGTTGCATTACTTGCTGCTTGTCTCTGAAACACTTCGTATGCGACATGCACAGGCCTACAGGGAAGACACGCCCCCTAAATAGTGTGTAATGCCTGTACTATAGGCACAGTCTTCATGGATATATATAAAAAACGCATATTTATGCAGTTGCACCTATTATTTACGTGGCAACAGAGGTTTCAGTCACTGAAAACCTTTGAAAACTCTGTTCAAAGTGGAGAATTCTGAAAACTCCACTACTTGTATACGGGGAAAACGGAGTCCCTACTCAGTTTTCAGATCTCTGGCTTTCTATTTGTTTTACATGCTTTTGACAGCCTCCCCTGGCTGTTTTTGAGCATTGTGTAAATGGAATTATTTTCTAATGCGCTCTCATGCTATTCGGACAATGTTCCTGCAATTTGCAATTTCAGCGGTTTGCGGTACCTATAGGTTTCCATTACGCAATGTAAATAAAAACTTAGCAACACCGTTAAGCTTTGTCTGTTGAGATAATACATCAACCATTTTACTTTTATAATACACTACAAAATCTCAGAAATCAATGACACTGGTTTTGATACATCAAATTTATTTTCTTGAGATCCTTTTGACTAATTTTGTTCATTCTTGGTATATACGTCTTAAGATTGAACGTCAGTACGATCAAAGTGGAATGGATGTAAGTTCTAAACACTCTAGGGGTGCTCACAGGTGAGTCGAGAATGAACAATATTTCAGCTGGGCGGGGACACAAACGTGATAGTTGGATGGAAAGAACAGCGTATTCTCCAATGGGACTGAGTAGCATCACTATTAAACTAACCGTTCACATCAATTTAACCAAGATAAAAAAAACATTCTGTTATCATTATCTTGTTGACTGAAATAACTGCTTTAGAGGTCGTTGCTGATGCAGTGTGGCACAGGCAAAAATGGCTCACATTTGAAGGACTGAAATGGCATCAGCGTTTGTTTATTTCACTTCTGATACACAATCCATGACCAACGAAAAATAAAATTAAATCTGAGGGTATGTGAGAACAATACATTCAGCCATATACCCCATGTATTTTGGACTCGCCTGCAATCGCCCATCAACGGACTATCCCTAAACGTGCTCTGAGCATTCTCTATGTGCGGGGGGGGGGGGGGGGGGGTATCAGGATGGTTGACTTCCGGTAATTAGCTTTTACATTGGTAAACAATTGTAAAGAGCTTCAGCTAACCATGAAATGAACCCTGAACTGCTGGGGAAAATGCAGAGCTTATTAGTTAGGCATACTTTGGATAGTAAACTAGTATAACTACACTATACAACTAATACTAATGCCTAATATCAATCTGGCTTACCGTACTTCACAACATAAATGTTCACTGGAAATGAGTGACCTTCCTGAAACAACCGTCACACCAACTCCCACTTTGTTAGGTCCAACCTGCCTGGTTATGTGCAAGTAGTGCGTAGCTTCTCATGTCCTAAATGACTGGCAATGACGTTCCAATTCTCTCTGTGAAAATACTGTGCTGTGCTTCTTGTCATATGCATGTAGACGCATACTGAAAAATGGTGAGCAATTGTCACATTATGTAGTAGATACTTATTAAATTCTAGCCTAAACACATTGTGAAGAACACATTTGCTTGTCTGTATGTTTCAAGTTTTCAGAATGTTTTATTATTAACTAGAAAAACACTCTGAGAAAGCAGACCTCCGCAAAGGCAATATAAGAGTTGCTGAAGCAACACAAATTCTAGACATTTCGGATCACTAACATAATTTAATTATGTGTTCCTTGTCCTAATACCGACAGTGTCTGAAATTTTCATCAAAATCTGGAGTACTTTTCAAGTTATTTGCACACAAACAGACAGACAAATGCTAGAAAAAATAACTGCCTTGGCGAAGTTAGCTAGTCGCGTATAACAGCATATTGGACAACTACTTTAGCTTGGGTAGCACATAACCGTATGTTTCAAGTCTGAAGAATGTTTTATTATCAACTAGAAAAGCTGGATAAGTGAACCCTACCATGTACTTTTTGGTGATCCGTACTGAAACCACCGCCCAAGATGGTCTCAGTTTGGTTCGTTTTAAAGGGGTCTGAGTGCGGTTGGAGTGTTCACATAAACACAAAAAACGCTGAGTCATCAGTCTGAGTTTGTCTTGAGGACTGAAAAGGTCCAAGTAGTGTTGGCAAGTCAGCACAAAAGGTTTCAGCCTAAACATTGTTGTTAAAGGATTTCATGCACTTTAAGGCAGTGCAAAAACAACAATATTAGCAGGCTAGCTTGCTAATTTCTGAATTTATTTTCTTCATGTTGTACTGAATGAAAATGTGTAAAGTACTATGTTACCTATCCTGAGTTGAAATGCAGCAATGGGAAGTATTATTGCCATCAATAATAAACTTCTAGCCTAACTCTGGCTGGAGGGTTTGTGTAGCAATTTTGATAGCTAGCATGCTAATGTTAATTAGCAACCATCTATGAGTTGAGGACAGTATTAAGCTTTCTAACACCAAGATCTAGACTAAAAACGTGCCAGAGCTCCCCTTTAAGGATTGCCACAATACCTTCACACCAACTATGCAACAGGCAACAGAAATAATTAATTTTCTATTAGAAGAAAGAGCAATGGAAGCAACAAAAGCAACATTTGGGCAACGAGAGCGTCAAAAAAAACTTTAAAATTGCTCAACTTTTTAAAATTAGCTATGACCTGTTTTGGCTGCAAACAACAGTAGACACACATATTTTGACAGTGCTTTTTGAGAGTCTTTGAGTTTTGAGAGAACAATTTCACAGCTTTAGTTGCTCTTGGCGTGAACATTTAGTTAGGCAAAAGTGACAACATTACTTCAGCCAATAGTATGAACCCAAATAAACACAGCACATAAACGAAAGGGGTGAATTTAGTGAGTACAAATTATTAGAGGCTTACCAGTAGTCAGGTAAGTCTGACCGTTCAAGATGAACCCAATTGTCTTCCCCATAGTTGTACCAACAGCGTTCGATACTGGAATGGACTGAAAAAAAATGCATCCATGTATACATATGGTGACCATTCAACAAAATATAACCATTCCCACAACTTAATCAATATTCAAGGCAACTGAGAGCACGATTTATTTTCACAATCATGCATACCGGTGTGGTTATGAAGATTGGCTGGCCGGGTGCTCCAACACCTGGTGTTATGTTAGGTGCCATTTGGAGGGGCTGAGACACCAGTGGAGGACCAACAGGAAGGGCTGTGAGGTCCAATACAGATGATGTCAGTCATCATAAAACAGTCCTATCATAATGGCGCTTTTCAAATCCATGGAAAGTACATTCACCTGTGGCACTGACAACTGGCAAGGCGGCATTCTTGCCCTCTGATGGCAATTCTGCTGCAGTGGACCCAGCAGATGCAGATGGTCCTATATGAAGGAGGTGTAAAGACAGAATCTCTTAGTGAACAACACGCATTCAATATAAATCTGATGCTATATACTGATTCATATGAATTAATCTGTGAAGCAATTATGGTATTTTAACATTGAGGGACAACATTCTCTGTGGTCAGACACAAACTCACCTTTGTTGGTTTTACTGCCATTAGATTTATTCCCATCACTTTTCGCATCATCACCACCATTTTGCCATGGGTCCAGGTCTTCCTCATCACACTGCATCAAAAGTTCTGAAGACTCAGACATGGTTTCTGGCATGCTAGTTCCTTAAAAATGAAAACACCCAAACATATTTGAGAATACTGATACTTGACTGAACACAAGACTCTGAGTTACAGTCTAAACAGTGTGGTAATTTATAGACCTGGACCAACACACACATATTTCTAAAATGATTGACATTTGAGACTGTATTTTGAGCATACATTTATTTTTAATTACTAGGCATTTAAAATAAGTAATAATGTGATTAGAGGCATTGTGTGCATGAATAATGTTCATGTTTGTGCAATTATTGTGCAAAACACCGTTCTGTACATTTATTTACTTTAATTTTGTAAGTAAGTAACATGGCACAATAAGTTATAGTAAGTCCTAAAAATTGTGATTAGAAAGTGTGGCAATGATCTCGATATCCAGTTGTGTAACAGCCATCTTCTGTTGATTTAGTGAAAAATGTCTGTGGCTCCATAAAACAATGCCAACGAGCAACTGAAGTGTTTACACATGCTAACTAGCTCAGTTGCTAACTTGTGATCAAACTCGCGTTCTCTGGCAACCCCTCCCTCTGTGGAGCGTTGATACATGTGGACTCCTGAGTTGCTTACAATGTAGCCGACTAGGGTTAGCTTAACATTGTAGCAAAACTGCAAGAAGTGTTATACAGATACACTCGTTCTGCAGACCCTGGCAGTTTGCAAGCATAAAATATGGCAAATACAAAATCACCTTACCGTAGACTATTTTTTGCAGCAGGGCAATGGGGTTCCCTGGCTCCTCCATGTAGAGAAAAACACAATGCTCTGAAACTCGATGTGAACGAGTTTCCTCCTTGGCTAATACTAGTGTGAGCGGGAAGGAGGGAGAATTGCAGTACACGTCACTTCCCCGAAGAGATTTCTACAATTTCATTGGTAACGATCCTCGACACGAGGGCGGGGTGTTACATTAAGGAATCCACGAAAATATTTGGTGTATTAGATCTAGTACTTTAATAAACATGATGGTCTATTAGACATAATATTACGTATTATCGTAATATACACGTATAGATGTATCATCTCTAAATCTCTAAACTTTAACTATGAACGTTTGCGCTGCATAAATTGTTGACAACACGTTTTTTTTCCAACCACTCTTGTAATGTTTGGCCATTTTGTGTTCTTTCCTGAAGAGAGTACATTGCAATAATCGACGTTAAAAGTGTCTTTGCGCAATTATCAGACTCAGACACATTTTATGTACCAGTTTTATCAAATTTGCTCAAAACTGGTGCAACGGGTAACAAAACGTTCTCGTGTCAAGCATAAAAAAGTTCCCAGGTATCCAACTAGCATGACTAGCTGTAAACCACAGTTAGCATCCATAATGTAGTTTACTGAGATGAGACCGATTCTCGAGCGCCCTCCCCTTGCAGCTTGACTAATGAAAAAGTTAGCATTAGCAAGCTAAGTTTTGGTTTAAGTAAGCACCGACAGCACTTTATCATAACAAACAACATGCTTATTTGGAAACTTTTGCTATATGTTGGTAAAATTAACAGTGTTAATAACTTAGTGTGTCATTGAAAATCAGCCGCCCTTCTGCTACTGTTGATACATACGACTACCTAGCGAGCTAGCAAGTATATGTAGCCTGTCAGATAAGACAGGCTTCTTACTGTAATTACCGTTGTTGACAGGTAAACCCGTGCCAGTTTCGTCAAATGGTGTGTATTGGTTAACAATTCAGGGAAATAGTTGAAAGTTGCCGTTCAGAATCCACAGTCACCTAGTAATATGCCATCACCTCAGTGACTTTTTTAACCCCCTTGACTAGTTTATTTACAAACTAGCAAGCATGATTTAGTTAGCCATTGCATATTAGCCACTGCAAGTTAAGATTAACCAGTACAGGAGGCATCTGACTTCGTGTTGAAATGATTAACACAGACCAAGATAGAGTCGTAGAATACGACAGCTTTAACATACGAACAGCTGAACGCTTGATGGATGATGCAGGTGACAGTTTGAAGGACCCACTTGCGAAAGCCTGCCTGACGTTAGCTGTAGTGTATAATGCTCATTTGATCAGCAGTCCAATGACTGTTCGAGTTTCAAGGAAACCTCTTACTTATGGAAACTCATTAATCTGTTTAACGCAAAGATTAAAGCAAATTTAAATTAAGGCCAAAAGTTACATCATTTGCATAGTTCCTGGATATGGATAGGGATTGGGATTTTGACCTCCACTTGACAATCAAAACATGTAGTAGGCTGTGGAAAGCTACTAAATTGCTTTGGATGATAGGCTCAGTATTGCAGCATCTTCAAACTCAATCCCAAACATGTTTCAATTTAAGTAAGCGCATCTGTTAAACACAGTAAATACACCAAAATGTATTTCCAGCCCATAAAATTATGCAGCATCTTTGTATCTCGGTTATGATGGAACATTTTTCCATTGTATTTCACTGTGTTCATGGCAACCTCGTAAGATAGGGTGACCAAGACCTCTTAGATGAAAATCGAGGACATTTCCCCTGAATTTCCCTTGGGAACCGGGGATGTGTATACAGCAAATATAATTAAAATAAGTAATGTTTTATCTTCAAAAATAAGGGAACTAAATGGGTTTTCTTGTTATTTTACCGGGGACCGACAACCAGAAACGGGGACTGTCCCGGAAAGTCCTCTGGTCACTCTACATACTGGATACTTTGTATCATAAGAAAGATTTGTAAACTACAACAGTTACTGTACAGTTCCTCTACATGGAACATGGGAAGGATGACCTGGGAAGGAAGGTTTGAAGGAAATCCGATTGTGGACAAACTAGCAGTTTGACCGGTAAAAGTTGTGTAAAGTTCTGAAACCCTTTAGTTAACCTTACAGGTTTCTGGCTAGCATCCTTAAATTTGTTTGCTTTATGATCTATGATCTATCTACTTTGTGTAGAGCACAATCTTCTGGCAGGTAGGCTAACCATCACATCCTGCTAGCGATGCACGAGATACCAAGATGGCACCGTTCATTCTAGCACCAGGGTTCAAATTATCCTAGCTGGTCAGCTACCTTGCTAACTATACTAGGTAATCACTTTGCTAGGTACTTGCAGTCACTAGGTAGCTAGAATCGTGTTTAATTATAGACCCTCAGGTTAAGATAATTATGACACCACCTTATCTAAGTACTAATACAGAAAAGTATTTTACTTAGTCAGGAACTGGTAGAAGGTTTTGGTATTGCCGTTGGCATATAGCTGCATTGGGTAACTTTTGGCAACTACAGGAAGTCATGCTTCGTGGTTTCACTCTAGAATAGAGAATAGAATATAACAAAGTGTTAGAAACTTCTTCACTGTAATTAACAGCCAAAGAATCTTGTTGTGTAACCCACCTTGCATGTCAACAAGCAGAGTCCGACAGAGCTGTCTAGATGTCAAAGAGCAGTCGGCCTATTCTCAGGAAATATGCTATAGCAGTTATTTTTAGGGATTTTCATCCACGAACCAGACTAGCCTACTAGGGGACAAATGATGACTGTAATGTTCTGAAAGATATAGTTTCTGTATGTAGCCTGTAGCCTACTTCATCATATCAAATTGGATTCGGTCAACTTTGAGATTATACAGCTTCTCTCATTCATCATAGATTCAATTTAATGAAAAAATAGTTCAGTAATCAGTAGGCTAATGTGTTTTTGTATGATGTCTCTTGAGCACACTGAAGGATGCAGTATATCACCATTAAGGCAGACGAACTAAATAGTTACTCAAGATCACATTTTTTTAGGTCAAGGTCACTTTGCTCATAATAGAGCTCATAAATGTAATATTGCTCCCACACACTGTTTGCACAGGGATGCTGAAAGATTTTCATTAAAAGTGGCAAACAAAATCACCACTGTACAGATGAACTGATTAAGGGTCCATTTTACTATAACTCTCAAGGCTGTATCACCTTATCAAGAACTCAAAGATGCACATATAATCAAACCAGAAAATCGCTCCAATCACAACCAATGTTGGATATTTATTTGGTAGCCTTTGGTCACTGGGTGTAAGGTTAAGGCCACACTGGATCATACATAAAATGCACTTCATGCTCAAGTTTCTTGTTAATCATAATGCCAGTCTAAGACCTGAATGTCAGTCTGTATCAGTCTTTAAATCTGTACCCGTCTATACCCATCTTTCTTTCTGTCTGTTATTTTTATGTACGCTAGCTGTATATGATCCATGTGAGCTTCCAAAAACACTTAGTGACTAATGTTTGTTTGTCATTAAAGTAGACCTTTATTTTTGGTGAGTCGATCATGCTTCGCTCCTATTTCAGTTCTCGTGTCAAATGCTAAACATTGAGCGCCCACTAGTGTCCTTGTTCGCAAGATACATTATATTGCAGATATGTTGGAGGCTACCCGATTAAGTTTGTATTGCGCAAGTCTCTGAATTTGTTGGCCAGATTCATTGTTCTTTTGTTTGTTTGTTTTTGTTTGCTTTTTGCATGAAATAAATTTTGCCGTAATTGTCTAAAATATCGGCCAGGAGTTTGTCTGTACCACACACACCACTAGCCAGTCAAGTAGATCCAAAGACTAATCAGATTATCAAACCTGGAATGCCAACAAGTTCTCAGAACACACAAGCCCTTAGCTTATTCTCCAAACAAAACGGATAAATTAAGATACGGGTTCATTGCTGTTGGTGAGAAAAGGGGAGCGGGACAGTTTCCCCGGCCGGACGGTATGAGTCTCTCTTTGCCAGCCCGGGAAGTATGGAAAGAACTGAAAACAAACCCGATTGCAAAGTATGGTGTGGCGACCGCTGTCACAGCGATTAGTAAGTAGCTTAGATCAAACCTGTTACTGGTTTACAGTACAACATGTAAAACTGTTCAACTGTAGAACTGTTTGTCGTTAAGCGAGATATAGGAAAGACTAGTCGATAGATCTCTGCAGAATGTTCAAATAGACTTGACATGGCCATTGTTCCAAGCTTGTATTACAACATAGGCTACCTTAATGCACCTAACCTAAGGATTTGACAAGGAATGCTTGAAATTAACATTTAGAGAGTCTGTGAAAAAATCTGTTTTGAAACATGGAAAAAACATGGAACATATATATTTGCATTTACATCTTGTGGAAAATAATGAAATGGTTTTATTCTATATCTTCTTGATGTCATGACCCATCAGATCTCATAAGATTATGGGGTCTTAATCTGGATCAAACCAGACTTTAAGTGATCAGGCACCCCATTGTATTTCCCTGTTCAATAAAATCTGTTCAAAAATCTTCCCATGGTGTTTTAAAGTGTGTAAAATGGACTGACATGGTATCTATATTTCTTGTGGTTTGACACTACAGAAAAGACATACATTTAATCTGAATATTGTTTGATACGCAGGGAAGTTATATAACAAAATAATGGACCCTATTTGAATCAGGTTCAGGGATTTGGCTGTCCTCAGGGCTTCTGGTTTTCTTGCATGGATCTTAGGCAGATTTCTGACAAAAATCTGGTACCATTTATTACAGGTCTGGTGCTACTCAGGAAATGGATTGCAGGTGGTGTTTGCCGAAGTCGAATACGTCTTGATGGGAAAACAGTGGTAATCACCGGTGCCAATACTGGAATTGGAAAAGAAACCGCCCGAGATTTAGCTCTAAGAGGTTGAGCCTATACCCTACTCTAATTTCACACTACATTGTAATATACTAATGCTCCCTATGTGTGTGTGTGTTTGGTATGTCGATTTGCAACCATGTATGTATATGTTTGACTGCTAGGAGCACGTGTGGTCATGGCTTGTCGGGACATGAGACGAGGTGAAAAAGCAGCCTCTGAGGTCCGACGGGCAACAGGGAATGGGAATGTGGTGGTGAGAGAGTTAGACCTGTCATCACTCAAATCTGTGCGGGAGTTTGCATGCAAACTCAGTGCCACTGAAGATCGTCTCGACATCCTCATCAACAATGCTGGTGAGATGCACTTAGTTGTCAAACTTCACTCAGCTACTGGCCATTATTTAAAGCCTCTAACAGTGTGGTGGTGATATTATACTGAAAAAAATGTGCTGTGGGCTCAATGTTGATGGTAGAAAAATAATAGAATGACTATAGTGAACAGAGAATAATTAAAGGAGAAATCTGGGGTGAATCAATGCACAGCCTTGTTGTTTGTGGTCACCAAGTGTTGTCAGTTGGAAAAGAAAAAAAATTGTTTACACTTAAAAAATCATTACGCTTAGCCCCATTCTGTGAACCTTAATTATTGGTTTGTTATTTGGTCTATGTGACCTTGAACAAGAGGACCATGGACTAATTCACACTGGATTTTTCCTTTAAGTAAGTTTGTCATGGATATAGTTGACCAGACAAATGTACCAAAGTTGCCATATTTTGACTTCATCCATACTCTTGTTGCCACAAAGTGTTACATTGTGAAAGAAATTAATGTGGTGTATCCAAAATACCTAACATTCCTTACCTTCATAAATATGATTGAAACAGTGTGTTTCTTACATGTGTGACATAGATTTTTGATATGTTAAAAGATGAGGCTCACTAATGTGTTTTAGCTGAATTAACCTCCTCTCTTTGTGGTGCACTAACAGGTGTAATGATGTGCCCTAAGATCCTGACAGAGGATGGATTTGAGACCCAGCTGGGTGTCAACCACTTAGGACACTTCCTCCTGACAGTGCTGCTACTGGACATGTTGAAAAGCTCTGCACCCAGTCGAGTTGTCAACATATCTAGCATTGCTCATGTGGGGGGTAAGAGGACACACAGGGGTAAAACTCCAGTCTGGACATACATATTCCTAGATGTAAACCAGCAGCACGCGCACACACACACACACACACAGTGATAGAACATCCCATGCCCACATCTACAGCTGAAGTGTGCTTGAGCAAGGTACCAAACCTCTCAGTACTCCACGGGCGTCGTGGCATCAGTCTGCCCACTGCTCTGGGATAGTGTGTGCATTCACTCTCTTTGTATTCACTGTGTGCTGTGTGTGTCACTAATTCACGGATAGGATAACTGTAGAGACCAAATGTCCCTAATGAGATCAAATGAGTACACTGTGTAAGTAAAGCCTTATAAATCAGAACTGAACTGATTCAAGATTTTAGAAGTGTATCTAGTATCATCCAGGCCTATGTTGTACCCAAATTTTCCAAAACATCAAATGCTAATAATATAATATTAGTGATATCTCCAGTCCTGCTTGCTATCTGTTGCTTATAGGTAAGATCAACTTTGAGGACCTTTTCTACAACAAGACCCCTTATGACTCATTAGTTAGCTACAGACAGAGCAAACTTGCCAACTTATTATTCTCAAGAGAACTCTCACGCCGAACTCGAGGTAAGGGATTCATAACTGCATCTCCTTTTGTAAACCCACCAGCATTATTTGATGCTCATGGAGTAAGCCAGTCTTGTCACAGGTCAATCCAATACATTCTCTACTATCTTCATGCAGCTTTTGGGGTTTCTGCGTTTGCTCTGCATCCTGGAGTCATCAGGACAGAGCTGGGGCGCTACGTGGAGACACGGCACCCTTTTGTGAGTGCTCTCCTCCAGGCACCTGCCTGGCTCCTGATGAAGACGCCTAGACAAGGAGCACAGACCACTATCTACTGTGCTGTCACCGAGGGTTTGGAGGTACACTCCGGCTGCTACTTCAGGTATCAGCACCACTAAGTCGGCATCTGTTTTTGATGATGGCTGAATCCCAGTGTACCCCCCAAGCCTTAATCCCTGAATCCTCAAAGACTTAAGGATTGGCATGAGCTGACTTCATGATGGCTTATTTATGGCAATTACATTTTTGAGGGTTCAGGGTTCAGGGCTCAGGGTGGGGTGGTGGTGGGGTAATTGGGATTTTGACAATAAAACTGCATGAATGCAAAATAAGTGGGAAAGCCTTATGTAATTTGCACATCTGTTAGTGTGCAATTTACTTGGAAAAAGTACACTCTGACTGAGATAATATTGATATTAATAATGAATATTATGTTTACAATGGATTGTGTAGTGACTGTCGACTGAAGGAGCCTTCTCCCGAGGGAAGAGATGACCTTGCTGCCATGAGGCTTTGGGACATAAGTGCCAAGTTGGTGGGTTACAATGAAGAGGACTGAGAGCATCGCCACCACAAAGCTCCTCAGACAGAGAACCATGCCAAACTGTAATGGAGCTAATTGATCTCAATGAGTTCCTCTCACACTCAACTCATGCTGGCTCCAGAGTTAGCATTGACTGCTGTGTCTGCTTGAAAATGGTGTTATGAACTGAAAGGTCAAAAGCTGGACTGGATATTTGTACTTTTGTAGTTAAGATTAACACACAGTATATGGTATCATTTCAGGAACATATATGTTAAATTGTAGCATTTCAGATTTGTGATAATAGCATGTTCAGATTTCGCCTGTGTCGAAAGCCTACAATAGGCCTACACTGTGCTCAGGGTGCAATCAAGTCTCTAAGAAATCTTTAATCCTTCCTCTGGATCCCAGCCTTACTTGTTTGACCTCTTTAAGTATAGTGTTAGAACAGAAAGACAAAACAGGCCAGGTTGTTAGCAGAAAAGCATGAAAATGAATTTATGGGACGTTATCTATTAAGGGAGCCTCACATTTCAATGGCAATTGATTTTGGTAATAAAATATATGTCAACATGTCAACTTCATTCATTCATTATTCATTCATTCATCCATTAGCCCTACTACACTACTACACATGGTCCTTTGTAATGTGTTTCCACCAGGCTCTGTAAAATCTATTCAGACAGCAAATCCATGGTGCTCCTATGACTACTCTCCAGTGGTTGGAGACTAATTTGCTACACACATTGCCTAACATTCAGGTAAAAGGTAATTTTTTAATTGTCCTCTTCCATAAATGGCTGTTATTGTGTGTTATGAACTCAATGTTGAGGCCATAAATAAATGCACAAAAAAACCCAACATTATTTTGATAATTTTTTTCTTGACAATTAACAAAAACTTCTCAAAAGCTTTAAGGGCTATCTTGGCTGTACACCAAGAGGTTGAACACAATCTGATACTAACATTTATAAATATGTAATGCTTTCATCATCGAATGATCATCTGATCTGTTTTAGTGAATTAAGTCCCAGATTTATTCTGCTGAGAGAATTTTAAGGTCTAATCATGGGTTGTTGAAATATTCTAGGTCTACAGAACAAAAGAGTTTGCAGATCATATTAGGCGAGTCCAGTCCACCATAATACATCCAGAACCATGCTTGATGGTTTTCATTTTGTAGGCCCACTGTGTCTTCTCGACCGTATAAGCAGAGGGTAAAAGCGGTCAACATTCAATGATCATGGGTATACGTGTTTGGCCAAACAGACCTTTCCAAGATGGCGCAAAATAAACACCACTTTGACACTAGTGATGCATTGTGGGTTATTGAAACCGGAAGTTTTCTTGTTTTCTGAGGCAGCTCCGCCTTTTCACCACCATTCAAGGAGAGTTTGGGTAGCTACCAAGGAAAGTAAATATGAAAACGCGCCCAGGAAATCTCTACTCGTAAAAAGGGACTGTCGGTAGTCATCATATTCTACGTCAGGGTAAACCATTTTATTTTTTTTGCTGAAAAGGTTTTGGCAAGCTAGAGCCTTGTAATGAATAGCTAATGTTAGCTAGCAAGCTAAGTTGCTTGCCTGGCCAATCAGATAAACAGTTTCCTAGGAGTTTAGTTTAACAAAATATACCACCGTTATCAACCTTCCATTGCTAAAAAGACCCCAACATTCCATGGTAAAATGCCGCTGGGGCTGAAACCATGCTGTGCGGTATGCAAAACAAACTCGTCTTCTATGTGGAAGAAAGGAAACCAGGGGGAAATTCTGTGCAACAACTGCACAGTGAAGAGCTCTGGCGGTGGACCCTCTGGGCCGTCAGCATCCTCCAGCGTACAACAGAATAATGGTGGAGGGAAACAGGTAGGCTTTGCGATCGTCATGCAAACGCTGATAAAGATTAATGATAAATGCGAAATGGTTCACTATTTGTGTGTATTTCACTAGCATTTGTTCAAACTCTGGGCTTTTATTGAGTTAATGTTCATCATTTTCTATCTTGCATGCAGTCAAAGCAGGAAATCCACAGAAGATCGGCACGTCTCAGAAGCACAAAGTACAAAGCACCAGCTTCAGAGAAGAAGGTATCGACCAAAGGAAAAGGCAGAAGACACATTTTCAAACTGAAAAATGTAAGTAGTCATGTTGTTTGTAGCAGCATAGTAGGCTTATCACATTGCTCATTTCGGCCCAGTGATATATCCGTTTAAGTATGCTTATATTTTCAGCCAATTAAAGCTCCGGAGTCAGTTTCAACAATCATTACATCAGAATCTATCTTTCACAAGGTAAGTTAAGTCTCTCTGCAACCATACCATTCAATAGTCTGTGTGTCCAATGAACTGACCAATTCATTCCACTTTTTCTAGGGGGTATATTACCAAATAGGGGACGTCATCAAAGTCATAGACGAAGACAATGGAAAGCCGTACTTCGCACAGATCCGTGGGTTCATTCAGGATCAATATTGCGAAAAGAGTGCTGCTTTGACATGGCTGATCCCAACACAGGCCAGTCCAAGAGATCACTTCGACCCAGGGACATACATCATAGGTAATTTTTTGGAGTGTCATCGACTCTGTCCTCATTGCAAATGTCCAAAGATCTTCTGACCCATTTAATTATGTTTGTTTGCTCTTCATCAGGCCCAGAAGAAGATTTGCCAAGGAAGATGGAGTACCTTGAGTTTGTTTGCCATGCACCCTCTGAGTACTTCAAGTCAAAGAGTAGTCCCTTTCCAACCATGCCAATACGACCTGAGAAGGGCTACATTTGGACACATATTGGACCAACCCCTACTGTTGCAGTCAAGGAAACAATTGGTGGGGGCAACTAACTTTTAAAAATATATCAGAATGGATGCACACCTGCACATGAGGACGTATCATTGACCTGAGCGAATGAAAAATTTGGACAACAAAGTACTGTGTCTTGTGTGTTCACAGTATTATTTAAACACTTTTTTACACTCACATGAAATGACTTTTAACATTGGGATCAGTGTTTTGGAAGCTTGAGAGGCATCATCATAGGCCTGTAGACATGGTGCTGTACAGATTTGTCCCTTGGGGTCTTTTATTATACTGACATTCATAATGAATGTTTTTTTTATAGAACAGAGACAGTCACGTTCTGCTCATTTTGCTATTTTGTGAAACAAAATAAACATAGTATATGTCTGGTCCTTTATTGTCATTTTCAAGTAGTCAAGTCAAGTATGTTTTTTATTGTCATTTCAGCCATGTACACAGTACATAGTGAGACAAGACAACGTTTCACCGGGAACAATTGGTGATATACGTAACTGTTAAAACACAGTATGGACAAGACAGATATGTAATAGTGCCTACATACACTATTGAGGGACTACACAGATTCACTCACCACTCCCACGCACGCATGCACACTACATTTTAATGTATGTGCAGAGATTATGCTGTCTAATCATTTTACCATCTAATTGAATAGCATCCACTAGTGAATAATAGTGGTTTGGATGTGTCTGGCCAAGTTCCCGTGACACGGTGATTAAAAGCCATTTGGCTGTAAATGATGATAAAATGATTCCTAAGTTTTTTCCACCCTTGTAATCAAGGAATAACCCGCTGTATGTGCTGTATATGCTGTTTGTGTGAACGAAATACATCAGACATCAGATGTATCAGATCTCATGCTGTCTGTCAGTACTGATTACCAGTGGCAGTACTGAAAGACACTTGAAATAGAGATAGACAAACACATACACACCATCTCCTCATCCATCGCTACTTGACAACAGGCAAAGCTATAGTGACTGCTACAGGCCTGTGATCCCTAACAGTGAGGAACCATCAGAAATATGTCAATCACACTGAGCATAGAGTATAGTAGACAGTATGTATAAGTAACTTGAAATTTAAATACCTATACACTAGGTCAAATCATTTCCTCTTTGACCAGATCATCACTTGCATGATTAAACTCACACATATAGTACGTTGAGGCGAGATTTCAATTTAATACCTAAGCAAAAATAGTACAATATCCCATCCACAACTGGGTTAGTACACAGGAGTCCACCAAAATGTCAAAAGTTCAAGTACAACAGAATAGAATATGCACAGATGATAACACATTGAATGTAGTATAAATAGAAAAACACAAAGTACAGTCAAAAAAATCAGTACAGTATATAAAAAAAATAGTACACATGGAAGAACACACATTTCAAATAGAAAAGACTGCAAATATAGAAAGAAAACACATTATGCCAGTAGCATAAACATATTTTACCACTCTTTCTTGCCCCTGTGCATAATGCCCTCCATTATGTAATTAGAGCTGGGTGCCCATTTCAGAATTTAAGAAAGACTTGTTAATGTATTGATTTACATTGACAGCATTCACTAATACAATGAAACTGGGTTTCTCTATACCTCCTTGGTGACAGTTTGTGCATTGCCCGTTATTTCAGAGCTGTCAGGTTTGTCTGCCACCACTTAGTAGTTGCTTAATCCACCTGTAAAAGTTTGTTTAATTCAATATTGGTTACTGGGGAAAGGTAGTTACTGTGGACAGGTAATCAAGGATCTTGCTAATTATGTACTGGCACAGAGGGTGCAATGATATCACACGCCATCTGACAATGCTGCTTATTAACATGCATATGAAGATTTCTGTAGGTTAACCATAAAAACAATCATCTCTCTGGGCTTAGGTGGCATCGTGGACACCACTAGGCGGAAGAAAAAACTAGGTTATTCATGCAATACTGGTGCCTGCCAGGGATGGCACTGTGAGAGTTAAGAGAAGTTCAAGGACACCATTTGATTCCATGAGATCATGTGGTAAATTTTGGTTGACATATATGATGTGACAGTTTCAAGGTAAATGTTGCATATGATACATTATTAGTTGCTTTCTACTCCTAAAAAGACAGTAGTTATAGACTGGTAGGGGACAGAGTTAGAGAGATGAGGTCAGACAGAAGAGGGGCCCTGAGCTAACCAATTATGCCTCCTTTCACTGTGAAATATAAAACACTAGGCAGGAGGACAGGGGTTATGTGCCTGTGAATGAGAGTTTGGCTCCGGGAGCATGCATGTGGGTGAAAAATTAACCAGGAGTGTGCATTGAAAAATGTGTGTGAGTGTGTGTCCAATTCAATTCAGTTTTATTTATACAGCGCCTTTTATAATAGTATTGTCTCGTGGCGCTTCACAGAAGGAGCACCCAAGAGCAACAGGGGCAAGGAAAAACTCCTTTATGTTCAGTTAATCTAGGAAGAAACCTTGGGCAGATCCACGACTCAAGGGGCTAACCCGTGTGTGTGTGTCTCATATGTCCTCAGATACCCTCTCTCATAACCTTAACAGAATAGGTATGGGTGTTTTTTTGGAAGTATGTGCCTACTGTCTATTCCTGCCCACTCTTTGCTTGTGTGGCATGGGAGAGGGGTGGCTTATACAAGAGAGTACTAGTTTAAAGGGCACTAAAATGTACCTGTCCTACTACTAATGGTCTACAGAACTACAATGCATCTGTGCCGTGTAGAGCTGGGCATCTCTCAGCAGTGTGTATGTGTGTGTGTTAATTAAGGGTCTGAAGGCCATGTATTGAAGTAAGAAACATGATGAGTGAGAGCACACACTTGGGCGAGCTCGTGGAAGATTTCCGCAATAACCACCAGTTGACTCCAAGGCAGCTGCTGGAAAACTTTACACCACACCAAAGATGGTAGATAGGTGGATAGGCAGGATATTTCATGATGAGCCACTTCCTGGAACCATGATTGCACGAGTTGGGGCCACTAATACCCCTTTACCTAGCACAGAGGCAAGCTCTGTAACATTTAGGTCTATGGCTAAAACCCCAGAATTTTACATAATATTTAAAACCATTTTTTTCTAAGTAGTTGATGTACATTTTGGACATGGAATCATGATCTTTAAACCCTCCTGCCCATTTAGACAGAATGACTCTTCACTCTGCAGAAAATCAACTTGTGCACCAAACTTATTTCAGTGCACGGTACTGTCTACTTCTAGTCAGGCTAGTGCTTCCGCTGATCTACTACATCCAAGCACTTTGACTGTGGGAACTGATTCCCACTTTGCTCCCATAGGCATGAACTACCATGAACTATATACTAGTTCCACCTATCTATCATCTTTGACCACACTCTCCTCTGTACTCCCTCAACACTCTATATTTCACCAGCAATCCGTGCTCCACCAAACACTCCATTTCCTATTAGGCTACTCAAATGTGTTTTGGGCTCCCAGTTTGTGTATAAAAGGAGCTGCATTTTCTTATGGGATTCTAGTAACTCTGATTGGTGAAGTTGGGCTTGTGTGGACTGGTTCTAAAAGATTAGAGTGCAATAGAACAAAAATATTTTTTGCTTAAATCTTTGTTGTATATTTCAGTGCCCTGCCACTGGTTCCATGCTGAAATAGTCTATGGAATTTAACATGGGCTTTTTGAATAATTGCTCCTGCAAGTTCCTCTTACCTTACTATTTGATTGGTGGAGACAGCAGTCTTGAGAACTTTGTGTAAGCTCTTCTATGAGGTCCATGCGTGGTAGAAGCTTCAGGATGTGCTTTGTTAATTCTAGACGTCTGACCCCGTAGTGTGCCTTCATCCGGTGTTCTGTGTCAGTCGTGTCTGCATTCTCCAGCTCAGGCCAAGGGATTGGGTGATAGCTTCCCAGAGTGCCCTGGCTCAGGTACTCCTTGAATCGTTTGTGATCTGATTTTGACAAGGAATCTAAAAGTCTATACATGATAGTAATCATGTTTGCCATATTTTCTGTCAAGAGACAAAAACATAAATCATCTTCAGCACCATGACCACCAAATTTAGACTAGATCCAATCAAAGTGAAAACAAAGACCATGTAAAAATATTACAATTAAGCATAATGGCTGAGTCCGAAACAGAAAATTGCTGCCTTTTAAGGTAGCGTCCGATGGCAGTAAGGCACTAAGGTATGTCCTAATCAAATATATGCATAAAATTCTGCCTTGAAGGTATCTTCATTTTGCTCAATATTGAGATACAATAGATCTTTCAGGGTGCCTTCAACGTCCACAGTTCTATTTAATTATGAAGTCCGCTACACTGTAAAGAAGAAGTGAAGCTTACTTGAAAAACTGGCGGAAACTCATTGCCTCGTCGACTTGCAAACTAACTAGTCTCTTTCAAGTTATGTTTACCATAACCATTACCGTAACATATCCTACCATAGCTTTCAAATTATGTTTACCGTAACCTGAAAGAGACTAGTTATGTTTACTTAACTTGTTTGAGGCAATGAGTTTCCACCACTTTTTCAAGTAAGGTTTAACTTGTTAGTATCTTGGTAACGATGTCTGAACAATTGAATAATCGTTGATTTCAGAAGATCTCCAGGCAAACACATCACAAACAACCTCACATGGACCAAGAACATTGGACATGGACCACATACATTACAAGGAAAGCCCAGCAACACCTCTATTTTCTACAAAAGCTGCAAAAGGTCCACCTACCCTCCCCAACCCTGACAACCTTCTAAAGGGGGGCTAATTAGAGCACCCTCAGCAGTGCCATCACAGCATGGCTTGGTAACTTAACTTCTGCAGAAAAAAGGCCCTGCAGAGGATTGTGAGAACAGCTGAAAAGATCACAGGGACCTCTCTTCCCTTGCGCTCCGACATCTACAACACCCACTGTCTGTGCAAAGCCACAAGCATTGGTAAAGACACAACACACCCATCCCATGCACTCTTCTCCTTAATACCAACAGGTCAATGGTACCGCAGTATAACTGCCCGCACCTCCAGAATGGGGAAGAGATTCTTCCCTCAAGCAGTCAGACTCTTGAACAACAAAACATGACGTTTTATTCACAATGAACTGAAATGCTTGCACTTGCAAATCTTGCACTTTTTCTATGCTGCTAAATACTCTATATTCTACCTCCACCCCACTGTGAACCTATCTTACTACAATTAGTGCTCTGTTACAAGTCTATTTATGCCTTGTCCCTCACTTTATGTATATTTATAATGTGTGTGCACTAAATGTAGCCTAATTGCACAAAATTTGTCCCAAATGTCTTTTTATATATCTTGAATATAGCACTACTGGAATCCATGGTGAAATGTTGTTTTATCTCAGTGTATATGGTTAAAATGCCTACTTGACTTGAAACAAAACTATTTAGACATGCAGCTAGGCTGTCCAAAGCAAAGCTTACAGCCAGTGCCTTGATGTCTGCTATGACAAGTGAAGACAGCAAGGCAGAAGTCACTACCTCCCTGTTTCAGACACAGCCATTTCATTCTATAGGAAACGTACCACTCTGAGTTGTCTCTGTGATCAAAGTCCTACTAGACTGAGGAGCAGTGTGATGACCCTGGGATGTGGTGTGTTGAGCTGTGTTTCTCAAAGGTGTAGACTGCTGAGGCGCCGGGTTTATGGTTGTTGGATGACATTTGCTGTTCTCAGCATAATGCCGAGATGTAGGATTGTGTTTGTACTGGAGTCCAGGGAAGTATGGTCTGCTGGGCTGAGGGCCTACAGAGGCTTTCTTGTGAGGTCCTTGAGCAAGGGCAAGGGCATCTTTCAGTGTTTTTGCAAATACTTTGATGGTATCTTTGTAAAGGTGGACATGGTCATGCAGGCTGTGCATGCCAAGCATTGGGTGGTGTGCCTCGAGGACATTTGGTAAGGGGGCACATCCATGGGAGATGGCTGCATTCACCTCCTTTATGGTGTCTGGGTAAAAATCAGCTCTGGGCAGGATGGTGGAGATAACTATTTTGGACATAGAAAATGTCTCTGATGTTTTCTCCACCACTTTCATAACAGACTTTGCTACATTCTCTTGTTGTATCCTCATGTCATTTGTCTCCACGTTTATGATGATGTGTCTTGGTTCACCTAGACTTTTGGTGTTCAACAGTTTGAATGCTTCTTCTGTTTTAGAACACCAATGTTTTGCTGCTTTTTGACACGGAAACAGCTTCTCTTCATTAATACAATTTCCATTAGAATCTATTAGGATGACTGCTTCTGCACGCTTAGCTAAAACAGCTTGCTCCTGGTTGGTGTGGTGGTCTTCAGAGGCATGTGCTTGTTGGCTGGGTGATCGTGATGGACAAGATTGCTCTATTGGTGCTGGAGTGGTTGAGCCCGGTGGGGTAGCTGGAGCACTGGGATGCAGCTTGAACTTCATCTTGTCTCTAGGGCTTGTCATTCCCTCATCTCTACTCCGTACTAATCTTAGCTCGTCTCCAACATCCTTGTCCTGCTTCAAGTCTTTGACTTGTCCCTTTAGTGCCTGCACTTGTTTCTCTTGTTGCAGGTCAATGGTGGTTTGCTGAGGTTGTCCTTTATGCTGCACTAGTTCTTTTTCCTGTATCTTCAGGCTATTTTTCAGGTAACTGGCAGACTGATCTAGTTGTGGAGTGCAATCTTTTGAGCTGGGTTCCTCTGTCTCTACAACCTCTGTGTAGTGTTCATTTGTGGCTTCTCTTTTTTGCTCTTCGTCACTCAATTCTCCCACATCGTCTTCACTCCCCTCTTCATACCCTGACTCACTGTCACTTTCTGCCATCTCCCTTCCACGTTCTGACATCACATTTTGTCCTCTCCCCTTCTGCAGCCGAGGATAACAGTATGGCTGTGGCCAGGGATTAAATCTTGACATTTCCTGCACCTCAACATCTTGTTGATAAGCAGGACACCGTTTGTAGCAAACACTATGTGCCCCTTTACAGTTGTAACATTTCAGTCTCATTCTTTTACTGTACTTATTGTCTTCCCCTCTATCACATTGCTGCCTACCTCTACATACCAGTTTTTCATGGACAATCTTCTGAGATTTTAGGTTCCTCAGACGCTGGGGAAAGGTTGGTTCTACTTGACAACTACAGCATTTGATATTTATTACTGATGCTAAATGACTGTGATCAAACTCGACTGAGCACCTGATTTTTACTCCGCTTTTGGTGTGCACTAAACATTTGGCATTCACCACTCTACGCCCTGATGCATCATTTTTCATGCCTTCAACAATCATATCAGTTAAAAGGAATTCATTTTGTATGCCCTTATCCACATTGTTTAAACTGTCCACATCAAAATCTTCACTCTTCTCTTCACACCCCGAATCATCACTTTCTAGCATCTTGCACCCCACTGTAGGGACCCTTGGCCTGGAATGGGTACACTGGTGTCCAAGAACTGATGAATTCTGGTGGTCTTGATGCAGCTGATCTGTTGGATGGATCATAGGATACTGATGTGGCATGGGATTCCTGTACTGGCATTTAGGAGGCCTCTCATGCCCTGTAGGATGGCAGGCTGGAGGATGACAGGACTTTAGATGCTCCTCAACAACCTGTTTAAGGTCCTTGATTTGTCCCTTTAGTTCCTGCACTTGTTTCTCTTGTTGCAGGCTAATGGTGGTATGCTGAGGTTGTCCTCTATGCTGCACTAGTTCTTTTTCCTGTAGCATCAGGCTATTTTTCAGGTCGCCGGCAGACTGTTCTAGTTGTGGAGTGCAACCTTTTGAGCAGGGTTCCTCTGTCTCTACGACCTCTGTGTGGTTTTCATTTGTGGCTTCTCTTTTTTGCTCTTCGTCACTCAATTCTCCCACATCGTCTTCACTCTCCTCTTCATACCCTGACTCACTGTCACTTTCTGCCATCTCCCTTCCACGTTCTGACTTCACAGTTTGTCCTCTCCCCTTCTGCAGCCGAGGGTAACAGTGTGGCTGTGGACAGGGATTAAATCTTGACATTTCTTGCACCTCAACATCTTGTTGATAAGCAGGACACCGTTTGTAGCAAACACTATGTGCCCCTTTACAGTTGTAACATTTCAGTCTCATTCTTTTACTGTATTTACTGTCTTCCCCTCTATCACATTGCTGCCTACCTCTACATACCAGTTTTTCATGGACAATCTTCTGAGATTTTAAGTTCCTCAGACGCTGGGGAAAGGTTGGTTCTATTTGACAACTACAGCATTTGATATTTATTACTGATGCTAAATGACTGTGATCAAACTCGACTGAGCACCTGATTTTTACTCCGCTTTTGGTGTGCATTAAACATCTGGCATTCACCACTCTACGCCCTGATGCATCATTTTTCATGCCTTCAACAATCATATCAGTTAAAAGGAATTCATTTTGTATGCCCTTATCCACATTGTTTAAACTGTCCACATCAAAATCTTCACTCTCCTCTTCACACCCCGAATCATCACTTTCTAGCGTCTTGCACCCCACTGTAGGGACCCTTGGCCTGGAATGGGTACACTGGTGTCCAAGAACTGATGAATTCTGGTGGTCTTGATGCAGCTGATCTGTTGGATGGATCATAGGATACTGATGTGGCATGGGATTCCTGTACTGGCATTTAGGAGGCCTCTCATGCCCTGTAGGATGGCAGGCTGGAGGATGACAGGACTTTAGATGCTCCTCAACAACCTGTTTAAGGTCCTTGATTTGTCCCTTTAGTTCCTGCACTTGTTTCTCTTGTTGCAGGTTAATGGTGGTGTGCTGAGGTTGTCCTCTATGCTGCACTAGTTCTTTTTCCTGTAGCATCAGGCTATTTTTCAGGTCGCCGGCAGACTGTTCTAGTTGTGGAGTGCAACCTTTTGAGCAGGGTTCCTCTGTCTCTACAACCTCTGTGTGGTTTTCATTTGTGGCTTCTCTTTTTTGCTCTTCACCACTCAAGTCTCCGACATCTAGATATTCTTCATCAAAGTCAACTGAATTCCTGCTTTGTACTCTGCTTTTCGGTTGTGTAAAATATTTTGCATCCACAACTCTACCTCTCGATGCATTATTATGAATACCTTCAGAAATTGTATCAGTTAAAATGAATTCATCTTGCTTGTCTTGATCCAAATTGTCTAAACTGTCCACATCAGACTCTTCACTCTCATCTTCATACCCTGAATCATAGTCATTCTCTGGTATCTCTGCTCTATGCTCAGGAATCAAGGGCTTCTGCAACCGCGGGTAAAAGTGTGACTTCACTGACAGTTGTGCAGGTCTAGGGGAAAAGACAGGGAGAACAAGGATTAAGCACCAAAAGATCATCACATTAAGATACACAATTGTTTTGGCTTAGCCTTATAGGCACACAAGACTGTAAAGATTCACATGGAATTACAGTACAACAAAGGCCATAAACAACTGAACAAGAGCCAGGTTGCACTGAAATTGGTAACAGTCTACTGCACCTGGCCATGTTTAAAATGTATATTGTGAGAGTATAGTCAAGTTAAGTCAAGTTTATTAATATAGCACAATTTAAAACAACCCGTGGTTGACAAAGGGAAAAATAATAGAAATAATAATAAAAATAATAATAACAATAACAAATAGTGATCAAAATAAACAAAGCAAAGCAAAGTTATAATAATATGTACTGTACATTTATAATTATTATGGTATTATGTAATAGTTAAGATTAAAATTTTGACCAATACCTCTGTTCTGAGAATTTTCAGTTAGCAACCCCCCACTTCTTTACAAATCAAAGTTTAATGCGTTTTAGAAAAGATTGCAGCACAGTACCTATGCAGCCATTCTTTATGACCTTAGAGTTCTGGAGGGGCAGCTAAAATGGAGAAGTTTACTAATGTAAGGAGGAGCTTTAAAGACAAAGAGAAGAATTTTGAACTCCACTTTAAATTTTACTGGTAATTATTGCAGGGATGTCAATACTGGAGAAATATGCTGCGACTTTCTAGACTTTAGAGCATTTTACACCATCTGAAGTCAGGATAGAGTGGACTGAGAGACACCAAAATACAGAATTAGAGTAATCCAGTATGGAGGAGTATGAAGGATTTTTGCAGCAGTTCACACCAAGGCCGTTTTACCTCATTATCTGATTGGTGGAGCCAGAAGAGAAGTCTTGACAACTTTGTTCAAGCTGTTCTAAGAGATTCAGACATGGCAGTCTCCTCAGGATGTGCTTTGTTCGCTCTAAAAGACGTTCCATTCCATAGTGCAACATCATCTGATGCACTGTCTCAGTCCTGTCTGCATCCTCCAGTAGACCCCAGGGGATTGAGCATAGCAGGGTGCCCTCACTTAGGTACCCCTTAAATCGTTTGTATTGGGATTGTGATAATGAATCTAGAATTCTATAGATGTCCATATTTTCTGTAAATAACAATGAAAATAATACAACATTAATCATCTTTGATCAACACTGATTGCCACATTTAGATCAAATCAAAATAAGAAAAAAGACCATGGGAAAGTATAACAATATACAGTATATTCAAAAGGACACATGCCACTTTGAGGTATCACTATGATTCAAAGATGCTGTAGGCCTACTCAGTGTGGCCTACATCATTATATCATTAGAGATAGGGTGGAATATTGTGTGAAGCATGCTCTTTCCCTGGATATGCATCCCTGGAAATCAAACCCTGTTCCTGATTTCCCTAGTATTACCTCACTGGATCTCCCGTCATCTATGGCATGATCAGAATGGAACCAAAGTAATGATTGCTTATATTTATTCTTTCAGAATAAAAAGAGGGAACTGAAATGGAAAATCTTTAATCTACTGAATGCTGTATTGTCTCCAAATAATTATGCACCCCTAAACTCTCTTTATCAGTGACTTCACCAGGTCAGCAAATAGATGTCAAAATGTTCTTCAGCTAAATTCTGATAAAACTGAAGGCATTATATTTGGAAAGGAGAAACAGAAATCTAAGATTGAGGCTCTACTTGAAGCAAAGAGCCTGAAGGCGAAGGATCCTGTGAGAAATCTTGGTGTCATTATTGACAATAATCTGAATTTTATTAATCATGTGAAATCAGTCTCTAAATCAGCATTCTTTTATCTAAAGAACATAGGAACCTAATGTCGGAAACAGATCTAGAAAATCTCATCTACACCTTTATCACAGGGTACACTGTAAAACCCAATCATCCATCTCAACAAAAAATGTATGTTAACATCACTTAAAAACAGCAGAAAGTTTACATGACTTAAGTATTAAAAGTGTAGTGCACTCAATTTTGGTTTGATGTTATAATCACTTACAAAAAAACAAGTAGGCATAATTAATTATCATTTTTTGAGTTAAGGTAAATTGTTTGTATGTAGTTGATTCCATGGTGAAAAAAAGTTGAGATAAGAGCATAAATCAACAGCCAATCAGATTGCAGGTCTCTTGACGAGGACAGAGCGTGAGCAGTCTCACTTAAAGCATCAAGTCAAGTCACATTCTCAGTTTTGTATGTCTGCGGCACACCCCGTGTCCACTACCCTCTCAAGTCGACATTAATTTTGCTACCCTACAGATAGTGAGGAAATATCCCATTTGTAAACCGTATCGTATGTTTTTGTTGCCGTTGTTTTTTTGTGCTTCTAGCTAGCTAGTTCTGAATGCAGGCTCCACTATAGCCACACGTGTCGAGCCCAAATTATGTAGCTAGCGAACTATTTTGTGCCTCTATTTTATATGACTACATTCATAAATTTTTATTGGATGCCCGTACTTAAGCTACATTGTATGAATTTGCGTTTTACTGTGACCATAACACCTATAACAAGTAGCTGGGGTGGTGGTAGCGTAGTGGTTAAGGAACCTGGCTAGCTTGTAAGTAGCCTGAAAAGTTGTGGGTTCCGGCTGCCACCGTTGTGTCCTTGAGCAAGTCACTTAACCCTAAGTTGCTCTAGGGGAGACTGGCCCTGAACAATTGATAGTTGATGAGTTGTAAGTCGCTTTGGATAAAAGCGTCTGCTAAATGCATAAATGTAAATGTAGCTTCTGGCTACCTAGTTGGTATGAATGCAGGCACTACTAGCCACGCGTGTCGAACTCAAGTTAGCTAGCTAGTAACTATTTTGTGGCTCTGTTTCATAACTACATTCATAAATTTATATGTGATACTCATATTTCGACTACATACACTATGAATTTGTTTCTTTCGTGTTGTGGCTATAACACTTCTAACATGTAAGTAATGTAGGTTTTAGCTAGTCTGAATGCTGGCTCTTAATAGCCACACGTGACGAGTCCAAGTTAGCTAGCTAGCGAACTATTTGTGCCTGTTTCATATGACTACATTCAGAAATATGTATTTGATACCCATACTTCAGCCACATACATTGTATGAATGTGCTTCGTACTGTGGCCATAAAACTTCTAACAAGTAGCCCTCCTATGGGTAGTCTATTAGAAAAACTGTTTAGCAATTGCAATCCAAAATGTGGAAATGTAAGCTGTGCGAGTTTTCTACTGCTGTGAAAGTGCTGCTAATGAGTCATTACAGACTATTGCACGGCCAGCACTCCACAACATGTCCATTGGCATGCCCTTATCACAATTGTATGTGTTATTTCAAAACCTACAATTCATTAAAAGTTCACGTCTCGTGTGTACGGTGCAGCGCCTCGGGCAGGGCGGGAAAAAGTCGGCAATAGAAGGGCTTTCAAATGCCAACTTTGTGAATTTACCCAGCCCTTTGTTGAAAGGGACATGTTTCTCCATCTTGGTAGACATTTAAAACAAAAGCAAATTGTCCCCTGCCCATTCAAAGACTACTCTTTTACATCAAATGTGTACTCTACATTTACATCACACAAATGCAGAGAACATAGTAATTCTTCAGACTATGCCACGGAACTTGTTCAGCCAATTGGTAGTGACCCTCCCCAGATTTTTGCCAGTGAGGAAGAGTCTGTTGCATTTGATGAAGAGGAACCCTCTCATGAGGAAGTTCATGATACTGATGCATTAGATTATAAACTGGAATATAATTTGGCTGCCTTCTTTTTGAAGATGCAGTCCATTCTCCATGTCACAAATAGACATAACACATTGATCAGCTGTTTACACTCTGAACCGATCCTTAATAAAGTGATCACGGAAAAAGCACAATTGCCCTGTTACTGATACAATTGTTGGTGCAATTGTTCAGGCCGTTTCAGAGTGCAATATCTTACACAGATCAGTGAAAAGTGAAGGTCTATTGTCAACAGCCAAGAGGCTAAAGTCATATGTAGAGCAGAGGTTTCCACATATCAAATCCATTGAGTACCTTATTGACCGTACCCAAAGAAAATCTGTTTATGTGCCTCTTCTCTCTTCCTTACAGGAATTGATGAAAAAAAGCAGACATTGCATTTCAATCAACAACAACAAATCCTGGTAAGTTTTCATCGTATGTTGATGGCTCTTACTATCAGAGCAATGTCCTCTTTGCAGAAGGAGGTGTTAAGTTTTCCTTAATTTTGTATGTTGATGACCTTAACATTGCAAATCCTTTTGGGACATCAAAGGGATATTACAAAATGTGTTTACTGGTCACTCGCTAACTTGCCAATTAAATATCGCTCTGCACTGCACACTATTCAGCTCGCCATGTTGTGCAATTCAAAAGATGTCCAAAGATTTGGATATGCCAAAGTTTTTGCACCACTGCTGAATGACTTAAAGATTTTAGAACAGGATGGTGTCTATTGAAAATTTGGGTGACTCCATTAAAGGGACAGTTTTCTCTGTTGTGCAGATACTCCAGCTCATGGTGGTTTTAATCAAAGTTTTAGGTCTGTCTACAGTTGTCGATTTTGTCTTTACTCCAGAACGGATGTACAGACATTAGATGCAACCATTGATGCTTGCCAGATGAGGTCAACAGACCAACATGACCATCTGACACAAGACATTCAGGAAAATGAAAATGCTAGGGAATCACAGGATTTCCACCAGACATCCTACATGACCTCCTGGAAGGTGTAGTACCTGTGGAATTGGCACTTTGCTTGCAAGGTCTGATTTCACTTAACTACTTCACCCTCCAAGATCTAAATAAGGCAATTAAGTCATTTCCTTATCACTCAGACAAAGTAGACCGTCCTCATCCAATCCCAAGTTTTTCATCTCGAGGAACAATTGGGGGTAATGGTCATGAGAATCATGCTCTCTTGCGATTACTTCCTGTTCTCATTGGCCACAACATTCCAGAAGGGGATATGTTTTGGGAAATACTAATGGTATTGAAAGATGTAGTCAATCTCGCAGTGTCTCACAAATTCACAGAAGAAACTTTGCAGTACAGTCTAATTTAATGTTGAGACCAAAGCACCATTTTCTGGAGCATTACCCTCACCTCATCCTGTGCTTTGGGCCTCTTGTGCATCTATGGACAATGAGGTTTGAGGGGAAACACAGGGTTTTTAAAAATATTATACATGAGACTAACAACTTCAAAAATGTTTTAAAAACCTGTGCAGAGAGACATCAACTGATGATGACATATTACTTATCATCACCCAGATGTTTCAAACCACCAGTTGAGATGTCCCAAGTCAAATCAGTCTTCATTAACACATTACCCTCCGAGGTACAAGCCAGTGTTTCAAAGTTTACTGAAGACTCGACTGGCCTTAGTACAAATCAAGTTAATATTGATGGAACATCTTTTGTGGTAGGCATGTTTGTCTGCACCGGTGTTCAAAACTCCTTGCCGGAGTTTAAAGAAATTATAAACATACTACTACTTGCAAATGGAATCACTCTTCTACTGAAGGATTATAATGCATGGTATGTTGAGCATTTACGCTCATTTGAGTTGACTGTTAATGGTGGAAATGGCCATGTTGTTTACTGTGTCCGTCAACTGAAAGATCATACGCCATTGTATGCTTACAGAGTGTCTGATAGACTTATTCTTATACCTAAGCATTTTATCCCTGTCTCTGATGAAGAGTGGTAAAACTCTTCAGTGTGTGTATGTGTGTGTCAGAAAGAGGGAGTGTGTTTGTGTTTTAGAGAACGATATTGTGAGAGACAGAGAGAGAGAGACAAATGTGTGCACAGCAGTGTATGCACCAACACAACTTTTGCATTTGCTATTTCATAAATGTTGTTTGTTTGTGTTTGTTTGTTTTAGGCAATTCCAATATTTGACAGATGGCCTCCCCTTTGAAGCTGCGTATCATCCTGGATGATCAAAATGCAGAAAAACTTATCTTGCCCTCTCCCCCCAAAACAGTTGATGACCTGATATCTGAAATTAAAACCAGGTTCGAGCTCTCATATGACTTTAGACTTCAGTATGAAGATCCTGATTTCAATAATGCGCTCTGCAATTTGGTCAGCATAGAGAGCCTTCCATCCATTGCAACTGTCAAAGTAGTTCGCTTGATTGACTTAGATCTCAGCTCCATCAGTACTGATGACACAGTAATTCTTTCCTCGCCGGAGAGAAGCTGTAGGACTGAGGCCTGGCCTGAGAACTTTACTGTGCCCTCTTTCACCTATGACGTTGAATATATTCTGAGTGAGGGCAATACAGCCTACAAGCAGGAGGGAAAAACTCTGAAGCTAACTAAAGATCAAAAACACAACATCTTAGAGGCCATGGCTATTGAGATGTACAAGTACACAGGTTACCCAAGTGGCAAACAGTTTGGCAAAGCTGCTGAGGCCTTAGTAAAGAAGCATGCATGCTTGAAGGAAAAGACCGGAACCGGATATGATGGGTGGAAGAATAGTCTCAGGTTTAAGATGGGGAACTATAGGACCAAACACCGAGCAGGTGTTAAGGATGTATCAGTTAATGCAGGGAAACGCAGTCGCATCGATCCAAATGCTGCATCATTCCATTCTCATATCAAACGGCCCAGGAGAGAAGAAATTATCTCCCAGACTATCCTGCTGGTGAAAGTAAAGAGAGTTTAGAGGCTCAGAGAAATGAACTTTCCAGTGAGTTTGAGAAGGTGGCTGCAGAAAGAGATGGAGCCCTCATCTTCCTGTTGATGCATCGAACATTTGCCTTGAGACGCGAGGAAATCATCAACTCTTCACGGCTTATAGCGGAGCTGAGAGAGCGATGGCCTGCCCTCTTTTGTGAAGCCCAGGTAAGTAAAAATGACTAGGTTGTTCAGCAGGACAAAGCTGCAGTTCAGTGTCTACCTAACAAAGGTTTTTTTCCAGGAGAGAAGCAAGATTTTGATTAGGAATGTATTACTGTGTTGATCATATAGTTGTAGAACCTCACAAAGCTCTTTGTCCATGTCCCAAAACTCAACAGGATAAGAACGACGTCCAGGCAACAAGAACGGCAGTCCTATTTGGCTTGGCACTATATCTGAAAGAGGATACATCTGAGGTCTTCAAGAGCTGCAAGGTATGTCATTCATTCATTCATTAACAGAATACCCAGAAAAATTGAAGGGGTTATTTAAATTCATTCAGATTGTTCTGCTTAATTTAGATGATGGAAGGAGACAGATTAAGCCAAAATTGCTGTCACTCAAGAATGAGTTAGAACTCCGTGTTTAAGCACACACTGCACACACACTGACAAGCGCACTCAAATGTCATGCACAATCAAACACTTGTGCATGCGCACACACACATTCATTCACTCACTCACAACTGCTTTTTGTGTTCCTCTATGGCTATACATCCTCACTCTTTACCATACAAAAAGTTCTTTGTCGATGCGTCTCATTTAAGATGGTCTATTTTTTGTGAATCTGTTTTTATTAAGTGCAAGTGGTATGTAATGAAAATTTGTAAAATGTTAATAAACAAATACCTGTTCTTTTGTTAATCTATTTTTATTGTATTTTATTTTTTCAGTGAATGACGCAAGTTCATAGTTGTATGGAACAAATGTTTTGAATATTTCAAGTAAATTTCAATAAAACATTTTTCATTGATCAGGGTCTCCTGTCAAATGAGTTTTGTGAGTTGGAATACCTCAAATAGTTTAAGGCAGCCTGTTTCCTCAAACAGATTGAGTAGTACAGTTGAGCTTCTGAGTGGTAATCACTTAAATGGTAAAAGTGAGCATAAATCAACATGGAAGTCAACATTAAGCAAAATACACAAGTAGTGATAACTCTGCTATTCAACTCAAATGGTTTAAGGCAACTGGTTTTCTCAAATAATTTGAGTTTAACCTAACTTGATTTAATTAAGTTATCGAACTCGAATGATTCAAGGCAGCCCGTTTTCTTAAATTATTTGAGTTGAATTAACTTTTTAATTCAACTTTTAACTGAACTTCCAAAGAAAACTTTAAAGCAACTACAAACCAAACCATACATAACAGCTGCTAGGGTTTTAACTAAAACAAAAAGGAATGAACACATTACCCCAATTTTAAGGATTTGTGGCTCACAGTAACGTAACGTCGGTAACGTTGTCAAATTTTTACATCAATTCATAAAACATCCCAAAACAGCAACCGGCTACCAACGAACCACTCCCTGTTTATGAGCTTGCAACACTTATCAGCGGATGTAAGCGCAAGCAGGCTGGTGCGTAAGATATGACATCACCCATAGCAACATTTATGCATTTAGCAGACGCTTTTATCCAAAGCGACTTACATTTTTTGTCAACTGTTCAGGGCCAGTGTCCCCTAGAGCAACTTAGTGTTAAGTGCCTTGCTCAAGGGCACAACGGTGGCAGCTGGGATTCAAACCAACAACTACTTGCATGCTAGTCAGGTTCCTTAACCGCTGCGCTACCACCGCACCTCTTTTTCTTAAGAATGAAATGAAAGTAGGTCTCAGCCAATGACTATATAGCCTATACACAGTCTTTGGTCTCAGCCAATGACTGTATATCAGCTGCTTCATGAATAAGTTTTAAGCGAAATTTCTTAGTAACTTTTAGCGCGATTTAGGAGTTTTACCTGAATGTTTTCTCATGGTGTCTTGGTCTTTAAAAATATTGTAATTGGCAACAGATTTATTTTGTACATAACTGTATGTAACGTATAAAACCCACGATGTACTTGGGTTCAGGTAAGTTACCTAAAATGTTATTATGTTAATAACAGAATGGTGTTTACACCTAAAGACCTTAATTTCGTAAAACAGATAATTGAAGAAACCGTGTTCCCACCGTGACACTCAAACTCCTAAACAGGAAATTACACACATGACAAAACCTTCCTGTTCACTGGTGAGTCTAACAACAGAAAAGGGCGCTCTAAACAAAGTTATGATTCTTACTTCAATCACCTGAACCAACAAAATTTACCAAAGATGCTGTGCGCCACCTGTTTACCTCAAAATTATAGTTTGGTGTACAGTTCTCATACTACAGTGTTCAACTCCAAACCAAAAGCATTGCAGTCTTTCCAAATAAAGTACAGTTCGTAATATAACAAAAAAAGTTGTGTAAACCGAAAGTCCCTTCCACTTAAGGCAGACTGTGTTGGCGCATGAAACTATCCACGAAATCAGTTCAGCCTGTGGTGCTGGCTGACCGTACTGGAGAGTCTCATGTGGCAGGGGAAATACTCACAAACCCCACCGTCAGTGCAGCAGGCCGGGGAGAGTGAACGGAGGATGAGGGAGGAGGCGTCAGCAACAGGTCCAGGAAAAGCTGCTGCCGTGGAAATGGAGTTCACTGGCTTTTCTTGAGCGTTGTCGTGAAGTCCTCCCGTTGAAGACGACGGACTAAATTTCTCTAAACATAAACTCACTGAAAAGATTAACTAGAGGAGATTTCTCCTCGTCCTACGACATCCAGAACTTTCTCTATTACAACGAATCGCGGTCTTGGAAGTTGATTGAAGCCCCCCTGACTCAACACCTTCAACCACAGTTCTTCCGTACACACAAACTGAACCCAGCTCGCTTTCAACTTCAACATAAACATACAGTGTTCACGAACTTCTTTACTACTTTCACGCTATATACTTTAGGAAAATAACTCTGCACACGATAGTCGATCAGGACGCCGTCATCTTCTCTCCCTGTCGTTCTCCGCTGCCTCACGCCCCTCCCTCTCCACACTCCCCATTGGCCATCACAGCGACTTACACAGTAGGTTATTGGTTGACCTGGTATATGTAGTCTTTACAATGGGGCTTCATCATAGTAAGAACAGAGTGCATAAAAGAAGACATGTTCATACTCTGGGTGTACCTCTACATGTAGCAAAGACTGATATGAAGTTATAAATTATTCACTTTAATCCTGTTTAGCAACCAAAAGTGTCCCAAATGACCTTACTTCACCCTAATCAAACTGGCACGCTTTTTGAAATTTGATCTCGAATAATGAAGTAGGCTAGCCTACACGGACCAGTGAAGATTCATTGATAACGGCGAATCCGAAGCTGAATTCATTTAGTCATAACAAGAAAAATGATCATAGAGCGAACATGAACATTTCTTACCAGTTCCTCTATTAGCTACCGATGGCCCAGGTCACAACTAATTCTCCAGGAAGTAACTATTTGTTGATCTCGGAAACCACTGAGCTAGTCCGTGCACAGATATAGATATATAGTAACCATGGGTCCGTTTACTTTCAGTTCATTGAAATCCCTATTCTGAAACGAAAATAAAAACGTTTCAATTTATATTGGCAGCAATGTGTGAAAATAGGGTAAGAGCTGTTTTCCATTTAATAATCCGCCCTTATAATAGCCTTGAATTTCTTGTCGTTTTCTTTCAATGAATTTTCATACAGGCCTAGCAGGTAAAACAACATGCAATGTTGTATTACAAGAAATTGAATAACAGAGATGATTATGCGGTCATACGTGCAGCCCATGCAAGCAAGCGGTTCTGTAGGCTACCTAATCTTTGTCTCTTAGGTTAGGCCAGGGAGAGGCAGAATCTGATTTCGATAGTACGCACAATATCGCACCCGTTTACAGGCAACATTTATTTTATTTAGCGTAAGCTCTACACCTCCGGTTTTGGTTTAGGCCTATTATTTCTGGCATCGCAACCACCGATGCCAGAAGACGCCCCCATCCGTGAGCGCGTTACTTAAATATTTCACGTCATAAACAGATTTTTAAAATAATGACAGAAAAACATTAAGTTTATTGTTGCTAATGCAAAACTAATAGACTGCTAGTATGTGCGTAAAGAGGTTTGGTAGACTAGCCGTATAGACTAGCCTTGTTTGCATGGATGAACAAACGCAAGATTTCGGGAAAGTGCCCTAAATAAGGCAGAACACATGGTGTGAAGAGTTTTTTTTTATTGAAAAGCCACTTGGGCCCAGTTCCCTAACCACATGACTCGTATTAGTTACATTATGTCTTGCTAGATTGCCATGGCAAAACTGCTGTGGGTTTCAAGGATCGGTGTTTTAATACTCTGAAATGTATTGCGATCGAGTTTAAGTGTGCGCAGTTTGGTGCGTATTTCACTGATGAGCTGTACGTTGTTAAAGTGCAGTGGATAGTGGAACAGGCTATGTGGTAGCTTTAGCCCAATGCGATTTAGTCTGCACCCCTGGTCAGACAGTTTCTCGTGCATTGACATGTGATGGGACGTAACACACAAACAGGATAAAATAATGCAGACACAATAACCAATGCATAGCGGGCGAATCATTACCAGCACAAATATCTCAGTCTTGCCGTGTTCACTCGCGATGTTCAAGGGACATTGCGAAATTGCCTATGTGTTTAATTATATAATGTGTGTATATCCAGTAAAACATAGGCTGCAATACTGACAACAATGCAATAGTACATGACAGTATACCCACTACAGCAAACTAGACCACAGCACTGAGAGTAGGCAAGTGTCACATGACAGTATGAGTGGTGCAGGCCAGAGCATGGGACAGTAAGCCAGTAGCGTGGGACATACATATATTCATTTCACATAAAGTGAAATATTTCAAAGAGTTAGTTGTGTTTTGATGATTGGCTTACAGCCAATGAAAATGCCAAATTTAATATCTCAGAAACTTTTGATTATCACAACAACCAATTTTGTTATTGAACATGGGTAGCTTGTAGCCTATAGGTATGTTTGCAGAGATTTTTTTGTTCATTTGCAGTGGGTTGGTTTTACGCACCTTCAGTAAAACCATTTATCAACCGAACAAAGTTTCACTCTTACATAATACCCAAATATCGGCGATACATGGCTACACCCAACAAGCATCACCGTCTCTTTACCCATCCATCTTATTTATACCTCTACGAATGGCAAGTAGTGCCACCTGAACCAGGACATTCCAATGATTGGGACATCCCCAGATGGGTCAGTCCAACCACGACGCAGAAATAGAAAATTGGAATACTGACTAATTTTTACATTTGTTTCAATTTCAGTATTTACCATTAAAAAAACTGACTTGAACAGCTGTAAAATTTTAAAAATAACATAAAGTATCTACTTACTGAGTAGATGGATAATGGAAGTTTTCAGCCCATTTTTAATTTTTTTTCATGTGAATTTTGCAAACAGAACAAAGCACTGCAAAGTGTTACCCGGACCATTGAGCCCCTGGTCTACATTTAGTCCCTGATGTGTTTCAACACTTTAACCCTCTATGGTACGCATTATGATCCCAATGGCAAAAAAAAATGTTTGTATGGTTTTTCCAGCTTTAAATGGACCCTTTTAACAAAATCAACACAGTTTTTTAAAAAATTATATTTTATTAAAGTTTTAGAATCTTGTTGCCTCAAGGCAACACTGTACCATCGTGGAAGAGAAAATGCTTTTTCATCTAATCACACATAAAATAAATCAGATATCCTCAAAACCTTTCTAATTCAACAAAAACACTTCAACAAAGATATTTATGTGGTGTATAAAATAACATAAAGTTCATACTCCATAACAAAACATTTACAAAAATGAGCCGTTGCCTACAGGCAACATTGTACTATTAGGGAACAGTAAGCTATGTAGTGTTACAATTTGAACAAAACTGGAAAAACTACCTGGTTAAGAGGCATTAAACATCCTCACTCTCACTGTCATCAGGTGGTAAAGCAACCTGTGCTTTATATGTCTTTGCCTTCCCATAAAAGAAATTCGTATTCATTTCCTGTATAAAAATATTTATTGTAGGTGAATCAAATATTAAACATATGCATTGAATTAATATATTAGCTGTTTATTGTTTAAAATTCATTCAACTCCACTAATATCTTACATTTTTTTTTACAGATATCATGAACTTCTAACTCTACTCATTATGGCAAACATGGTCAAAAATGATTCCATAATGGTACAGTGTTGCCTCAGGGCAACATACAGTTTTTTGTTATTTACTAAACTATTACTAACCAAAAAGGACTCAAAATCTCTTCCTGTGGGGCATGTGACCACCAATCTGCCTCCCCATTGGCTTGTAAAGGGTTAGGGGTTTCTTAAAGGGGTATACACCACCCACAGGGGTGCCTCATTTTTTTATTACAAGGTGAAAAAGTCCATGTTGCCTCAAGGCAACACCGTACCATAGAGGGTTCAACACTCTGCCGTTAGTACATTGTGGTACAATTAGTCAGTAGGTGTAGGATTACACTGTCATAGAAATCTAACATTATAAAACTTGTGATACAATTTGTCCTAATTACTATTCCCTAGTTCGCTCTTCTGACTGCTTGTAGATAAAGGGTGCGCATTTAGCTTGGTAGCTGGCCTTGGTCCTGGAATACCTGAGATCTCTAGGAACGATGTCTGCTTGCACCCCTTAGAGGGCTGTGAGAGACCACTCAAAAATAATATAAGTAGTTTTATACAGTATAGTAACTGTAGTATACTATAGTTTACTATAGTAAAATGCCTACAGTAGGGTTCCAAAACTATAGTATTTACTATTGTAAATATGGGGTATTTTTCTGCTGTTTGTTCAGAGTTATATGTGGTTTGGAGCAGACTTTATGTTATCAATAACTTTTGGAATCATTTCTTTTACAAGTGATCTTTATAATAGTCTGCATTATGCATATGGGTAGCCTGATGCGTTTGAAGTTAGGGGCAGTAGGCTACTTATCAAGAAGGTATGGAGGTGGAGAAATGCTCTGGAAAGATGGATTTGGTTACACTGAGGTATGGTTATGAGTTTTTGTCTGTTTGTTTTGGTGCTGACCTACACCATCTGTGAAATAACACATATACATTTAAGCTGTTTTGCAGCTAGAGTGGTAAGAAAGTTGAGGCAATGCTTCTGTGCAGTCAATGAACTTTAGGCCCTTTCACACTTCCGAATACCCCGCAAATATTACTCAACTTTAGCGGGGCGCCTGTTCCTTGCACACTGACCGACATGGGTAGCCATTTGACCTGCCTCGGACCCTGCTAGTGTTATTGGTGAGGCGTGTCTCAGTCCGGGTTTAGGGCTGGGTGACGACATATCAAGAGTGCAACCCTCCATTTAAAAATGCTTTTGTTGAAGAGGTGTGTTCAGGTCTGTGTAAAGCTAACTGTCAGTGTCATGCTAAATGTACTACTGCAATTGTAAGTACTGCTGCCAAGAACTTTTTAACCCCTTCAGACCTGATTTTTTTCTGCTGAGCAAAAAAATTTTTTCCCTGTTGATTTTTACACCTTTGCAGCATAGAAATAAAGGGGAAAAAAACTTTTTTGATAACTCATGTTTTTATTGGTATATTTTCATGCCCATTACAATGGACGGCACGACTAAATGAACGTGAAACGCAATGAAAACTTAGAATTTACAAGGCCATTTTTTCAACATAGGAATGTTTTAACATCTCATCAAACATTATTCAGACATCTGAAACTGGATGTCTGCATTATTCCAAACACATTGCTTTTCTTTTAATATTGTAAATATTGTTTAATAATAACAGATCGCTACTAAACAAATGGAAAATAATAAAATGCATCTGCTGGATCTTCCCATATTCTCTCATTTGCGATGAGCAGCCTTGAAGCAGTTTCGGTGTGGCACAAAGCAAAGGTGGATGTGACATTTGTCACAGAATACATGTGTTTTCCCTGTGCAGTATGGCGTCTTGCATCTGGTGGCCTCTGTCTTCTCGTCATAATTTGGCATGTGGTCAACCATATCATACTGCACTTCAGGTAGAGGCCTTGCATCCTGAATTCGTGGTCTGTGGGCATGTGGTTGGGGTTCTAGAGACATACTGGGTCTTCCACGTTTTGCTGCCACTGGTTTATGGACACTCACCAGACACTGGGCCACATTCATCTTGAAATGAAGGAGATCCAGGGTCTCTTTTGCCTGGAGTTTGGCCCTCTTGGCATCCAGCCTGTACTCCTGCCAACTGTTCACCACGGCCAAATCAAAAGCATGTGTGATCATTCTCAGGGTCCACTTTTTTGACCGAATTTCTGTTCGGTACAGACTGACAAGCTGATCGAGCAAGTCAACACCTCCCATTGCTTCATTGTACAGCTTGACCACTTCCGGACGGGACACCTTCAAAAACTGTTTCTGCTTTTTATCCCACCGCTGCACTTCATCCATCCTGCCAACACCAACAAAGTTGGAGGCCATGATGACCGATCTGCTGTCAAACCATTTCACCAGTGCGACCTTACCATCACAGCTTACAGCTTCATCACAGCTTCCTCGTGGCATTTTTGCCATTACTTTGTCGGACTTTAGGGGAGGGTTGACAAAGCGACAGACCCTGGCTGTTCCAGCAGCATGAATTTTCTTCTCAGCCAACAGTTCCAGAAGATTGTACGATGTGAAGTAATTGTCAAAGTACAACTTGTGGTTGGCCTCTGTGATGCGCTGGCTGAGATGGTACACCACTCCAGCTCCAAGTCCTAGCTGCGTCTTAAACTGCTCTGACAGTTCCATTGTAGCGCCCTGATGCAGCAAGAAATCATAGGCCATGCCACTTTTCCCACAAAGGAAGTATATTTTCACCCCCCAAGGGTGTGGCTTGCCTTTTACATATTGTTTAACAGAGAGAGATCCACGAAATGGCACCATTTGTTCATCAACACAAAGGTTTTCCTCTAGTGGAAGCTCCAAGCAGCTTCTACGAATGACATCATAGAGAGGACGTACCTTATAAAACACATCTCTGTTCTCTGCCGGCCTTTCCAGATTGTTGACCAAATGCAAATGTGAACGAAGCTGGAAGAATCTGTCACGGCACATGGTGTTTCTAAAAATACCAATGTCCATCCCAGCTTCCCAGTACATGGAGACTCTTGGCATTTTCAGCACACCCATAGCAAGGTGGAGACCAATGAGGGTTCTAATTTCCCCTGGACTGGTGGGTTTGAAACCTAGTGTGCCACTTTGCATGGCGTAGATGTTGGTGCTGTCAGACATTAGATTGAAGAGCTCATCTGGTACATACTGTTTGAAGTATTCATATGGGCTTATGGGATCTCGGTCATAAATCAGATGATTCTCAAAGGAACTATCAATGATTGTGGTGAATGGCCTATGGCGCCACTTAATGTCATGCCTCTTGGTTACTGTCATCTGCTCCTGATCATCTTCCTCGCTGTCCACTGTAATCTCTTCCTGATCCTCTGTCACTACACTTTCTTCTACCTCAACCTCAGCTACCACCTCAAGTTCTTCCACCTCAACCTCTCCTCTGTCCCTGTTCTCTGTCCCTCCTCCTATCCAATAACAAAACAATCACATGTACAACTCCTCTTCAATATTCTAACTCATGATCTCATGTGCATTTTTTGGCAATTTACATATTATAGCATAAAACCTTATACTATATACACCTACACTTACCCTCATTCTCATCTGCCTCATTTCCTGAATCCAAGCAGTCAAGTTCAGATAACTCCCCATTTACAAGGTGTTCGAGAAAGTCAATGACTTTATACTCTACAAGAACATTGTGGAAAACATTATACATAAAATACATCTATTATAAAGTCATAGTTTAGCTGTGAAATGTTTCTAAGTATTTTGTTTCTTTGCATGGTGGCACTTACTAACTGTGCTGGCTAATATCTCTTGACTCCCAATGTCCATTGAGATGGACATTAAACTTTAAAAAAATCCTGTAACTTAACTAAGTAAAATATTTTTACAACACCTTGAAATATTGATACTTTAAATTGTTAATATTGTGCTGAGAGAAAATTTATTAGGCTTGCATGAACATAAATTAACATTTTTAATGAAAAATAGACACTTACTCCTCCCTCTCTCGAGCTTCAGAGCCATGCTTGTCTTCTCTAATGTCTGGTGCTCCCTCAGATCAAGTTAAAAGTCATTTCTCCGTTGTGATTGGATAATCAGGAACCAATCAGTAATAAGCATTATTCAAATAATGAAATCAGAGATTTTTTACTGGTTTAGACCAAGAAATATGTTATGTCCATTCCAATGGACGCCAGGTCTGAAGGGGTTAAGTGGTTATGCGGTATACCTGCGTATCACGAAGACTACAGCTCTGGCTGAAAGCTATCTTAGACAACAAGAATGAGCTACATGTCAGTAGCCTGGTAATAAAACCATCGTTCTACACTTTCGTACAGAGGGTCTGGACATTCGGTTGGCATTTGATTGCTTGCTTGAGGTGTTTAAGTTTAAAAAGATTGGTTCAGCCCCTGACTGATAGCTTGCCTTGACTGATAATATTTTAGCTCTGCGTTCGCTGATTGGACAGGTTAAAATGCCTCCTAGGACAACAAGTTCAATGGGGTCAAATCAAGACTAGTACTATGGGGAAGGCAAGGCGAAGGGATACTGGCAATATGACAAACAAAACTAACTAGTTGTCCAACATTGTACCGCTAGCAAACATAACGTTAGTATCACTTTGCTAACAGTACAGCCTCTATGCAACCACCAGTAGGCTAAAAAAATGGCTAAACTTTACCTTACATGGTCCATCTTTATCAATAATCCACATTCATCTGAAGTCCACCATTACAAGTATTTTAGTCATATAGGCATAGGCTACAGACCAGCAAACTGTTTAGCTAAGAGATTTGTTTATTGACTTTCTACAGAAAATTAAGCTTCTTGAGTCTTTATGGCCCTGCAGAGCTCCCTCTGCTGGCTACCCAGTGCAACTCTCTTCTTTTTGAAGATACGCCGGGAACTCGGCTTCCAGGCCTTGCTTTTACACTGCTCGACCCGCGATTAACACGCAATTTCGGGCCCGGAATCTAAGACCTTTTAGATTTAAATGTCCCCCCTAAAAACAGCTTAATGTAACATACACGAGGCTTTTATTCGTTCAGATTGCACAGAGTGGTTCATTGTTACACCCTTATTGATGTGACAAATTCATTACACACAAAATTGATTAATCATCATTGTATATTAGACTATTGCAGTATAATCTTGAAGGTCATCTGACATTTAGGTGCTCCCTAGGTAGAGGAACTGTTGGGACTGTTGGTCTTTATTGTTTAAAAGTTTTACAAGACAGTGTCAGTACTAAAATGTACTAAAGGATACAGCATCAAATAGATGATCAAGGACATGAAACTGAAGGTCTCGGGTAAGGCTGTGTGGTGAGTGGCAGTGAAAAGGTTGTTGTGGGGATTAACCTGCTGATGAAAGTCTCAAATAGACGCGCTGTCAAAAGCTCAGGAGGCCGAGTGCCCGAGACAGCTGACTCTAAAAATAACAGACCCTCTCATGCGCCCCACTGGAAAGAGTGCACAGATACACATTGCAATAGCTAAAGGCTCGCCAGAGGTCTAGTCCACGGACGAACAACAAATAGGCAAACAACAGCACAGCTGCACGCATGCGACAGCTGACAAGGAGACCCAAAACAAGACTAGCATTTTCTCACCCTTCGGCAAACGGTCTTTGCTGAGCTGTGATCATCAGCCCAGCGTTCACTCTTCGACCATGAGAACCCTGCGTTTCATTGCGGCGGAGAACTTCGTACGTAGTGGCCCAAATGCTAACAAGAATATCAACAGCCTCTCCTACAACCTGTACCCACTGCTATTCAAGGCCGCCTACTTGCGAGAGGAGGCCGCACTTCTTCACGACCTTGTTGAAACCTGGCCTCTTCCCCAACTAAACCTCCAGCGGCTGCTTGGCCGCACAAATGACTGCCCAGAGGACCTGACCTCACGGACCTGTCGCATGTGCCTTGACGCAGTCTTCACCGGGCTAAGGGACTATGTATTGACTCCGCAAACAACTTACGCCAAATCTCTTCGAGTTGCGGATTTGACGGGTTTACAGGACCTGGAGCAGCAGTCGTGCCAATGTGGGGTAACATTGGGCCGCTGGGCGCGTACTCAGCGTCTGACTCGCATGTGCTATGAGGTGATGGTGGCTATTCATGCCGGCACTGCAGCTCCGTCGGCACTCTCCACAGAGGTGGATGTGCGCCTGGAAGCTTTTGTCACTGGCCGCAGCTACGAGGCGGTGGTACAGGCACTGCTCCTTCGAAGTAACTGTCCACTGAAGATTCGCTGTGTCACCTTACGCGTCGATTCGCTTGCTGTAAGGAATCTGGTTTATTTTCTGCGTCTCGCCGAACCCGAAGGAATTGAGAAGTTGGAAGTTGTCCATAACGTGCACCTGGAGGCACCGCATCTGGAGGTCATCCTCTCCAAACTGGACTTCAAAGAACTCCGATCCCTCACGCTCCCCCCTCGTACTCTGGATGTGAGGCGGCTGGCACCTGAGGACATGGAGTTGTTGTCGGATTTGGGAGATTTGTTGAGTAGGCTGGCACACCTGAGGGAACTATATCTGGGCTTCTCAACTCTAACGGGACACCTTCGAAAACTTCTCAGGTACCATGCTCATAGAGCAAAATTGATTCTGTCTGGGATTTCATTTGCCGACAAAACTGCTGGGGTGTTTAATAATGAAGTATGCAAATACACCTGCTACACGCAAACCAGTACCCATGTCCTTCAGTTTTGAATGTGATATTGCGCTTGAGTTTACATTTAAGGAATGTTGGGTGGGACTGATTGTTGGCTCTCTGAACCAAACAGGAACCTGGCAACAACAGTGGTCCACTTTTAAAAAGCAGAGTGCAGAGCTTTCCCTCCTTCCTATTATTAATACCAGGTCCAGACCGCCTCTTTCAGCCACCATTTAATTGTCTTAATTCTACCTTGCGTGACATGTTCTCCATTTGTTTTTCTCTCTCCAGCCCTTTGAACACACCGCTTCAGTCGTTGGATCTTGCAAACTGTGCCCTGTCAGCAATTGATATGGCTTACCTGGCAAACAGCCTACACAGTGAGCACTTGGTTAGTCTGGACCTGAGCGGGCATGAGGTGGCTGACCTCTTCCCGAACACTTTCCGGAAACTCCTTCAGCGCTGCTCCGACACGCTGTGCAGCCTCGCCCTGGAAGAGTGTGCCCTGGAGGACGAGCACTTGGAGCTGCTCTTGGGTTCTCTGGCTCCTTGTAACAGCCTACAAGAGCTGAAGATCCTGGGCAACCCATTAAGCTTGGATGCCCTGCGGAGGATTTTTAACATGCTGGCTCGACACTTCCCTGCCCTAAGGTACTCAGGCAGGACATGATGAGAAATCAAACGGATCACTTTCAGTCAAGCATTTTGTCAATGGCTCCCCTTCTTATTTTATGCTATAGGTCTACCTTCGTATTATAAAGTATTGTAAGGTCTCACTTTTACTGAAGGTGATGCGCTTGATCAGTAGAATTATGAGATATGTTGGTTTTCTCTATTGGCTGTTTCTGGGTTGGGGGTTGTAAACTCAGCTGTTTTGTCTGTTCTCTAGGTATGTGGAGCTCCCAGTGCCACGAGATTGTTACCCTGAAAATGTTATGTATCCCCTTGATGACAGCACACTAATGCGGTACGACCGCATGAAGTTCTGTGAGGCACGGGCCGAGCTTGTGGGCATCCTGGAGCAGGCAGGGAAGGGCCATGTGGAGGTGTGCTCCCCATTGTTTGGCGTGTTCGACCCCGACATCAACGAGACATCCAACGAGCTCGGGGTGTTCATGGTGAACTCTTTCAGAGATGTGGTGGGCAATTTTATGGGTGCCATCACAGAGGTGGAGGAGAGGAGAGAACGTAGTCTGATGGAGTGAACAAGGAGGGGAAGATGATAAGATTTCTACTGGGAGAGCAGCATGTAGGGATAGACAGGATTTGGAAAGTCAGAAGTAATAGGAGGGCAGACCCAAAAGAATTGCCATTCCTGAGAATGTACAGTAAATGTACTTTAGTTTGACATGTGCAAACAGAAACACACACTGCAGCGTAACATTGTTAGAAGTTGAGTGGACAGGGAAAATCAGGTCTGTGTCACTTGGCAGATGGATGATAAATGGACTGAAAGTTTTAAAGTGTAGCCAGTGTGCTGTTTTAGTGAACGAGTAGGTAGACCACCAGCCATGCTGCTATGATGTTCATTGAGACTCAGGGTGAAAATGCAACTACAGTCAAGAAACTGGATGCAAAAAAAGAATAAAATAAATAAGACATGTCTTGTAAACAGAAAATGTATATGGACATTGTACTAAATCTTGAGAAACGTGTCACTAATGACAATAATTTATTTTGCTTCTTTTCAATTATAAATCAACAGTACTCCAAGAGATTATTTCGTCTCTTTCTTCACTTTGTACGTCACCAGATGTAAATGTTTTAGATTATGATGCTAGCTCAGAATTACAAAACTGTTTAGTGTGTTACTTATACAATCAACCTAAATAAAATGCCCTTGGTATCTGGGACATGCCACAAATACCCGTCACTGACTGCTTGTGTTATTTGAACAAGTAAAGATGAAGCCAGCTTTACCTTGTGGTTAAAAGAGGCTTTAATAATTACAGAAACCATACACATAATACACTTTAATTTTTAAATACAATACACCAGAGACTAGACCACAAAGCGGTGTTCACCCCCCACAATCACTCTACTTCTTCATCCATTCTTCTCTCTCCTTCCTCTCTCGAATCACCTCTTTCAGGTAGGGCTCCAGGTAATGCATGTCCTGTAAGAAATCACACCCAAAACTTAGATGTGTGCTTGCTTGCTGACAAAGATATCAAAGGAAACTAAATATCTACCAACTGTTGAGAGGACTATTAAGTAATGTGAATGTGTCCTTATGTGCTAGTGATCAAGCGAATATTCCTTGGTTTAGTTCTAAATGGATGTTCAGGAAGTGCCTCTGCATATGAGTTTTTAGACGCATGTTTTTGGCATGCGCGTGCACACACACGCACACACTTGACCCAGGTCAAAGAACCCCAACCACCAGTTGTGGCGATAGCCTTTCCTTTCCTGACCTGGTTGTTCAGTTCTGTCAAGACCCTTACAATCCCTAGTGCAGTCAACAACACTGACATGGGAGTATTCTGTAAGGCTTATGATCTGTGTGAATGTGGCCTAGATTCCTAAAGCATCCCGTTTCCTGATATCTGCACAACCGTTTCATGAACAGCCTGAATACCATTAGTCATAATGTGATATTGAGACAGGCAAGTACATAACAGGGCTGACCAAGAGCTAATAATGGTGTTAGAATTGGCATGAATGGTATTCTCTCATTGTGCTCTTTATTTTTTGGTGTTCAATAGAAACAGCCAATAGAAATGCGCCAAACAATAGAATTCAATAGAAACTCCCTTATCTCCCCTAATTAAGGAGCCTATGTGTGCAAATTTAATGTCACATAGATATATAAAATTAGATTAGATTTATACAATTACAAATGTAGGGACATTAAGGACAAGGAGGAGTATGTGAATTCACTGAAGAGAAAACTTCACAATGCCTTGCTCTTTGATGGCATTACTTCAACACTACTGTTTTTGAACTGACATGAGCAGCATTACCTCCTCATATTTAACCCATTGATCCTTGGGAAGAATTTGCTGTTTCATGGAGAGATCAAGAGCCCTCTTGATGCGGAACATTCTGTCATTGTACAAGTTCTCAGGCAACCTGCGGAGAGCTTCCTTCACATCATCATCTTCATGTATAGTGTCATCTCGCATAAGACCTGCAGAGGGAAACATTCCAAAGAACTTCAGACGCTATGGACTGCATTATTATTATTACCGCCGCCAAGAAGGTTATGTTTTCGTTGGCGTTTATCTGTAAGCAAGATAACTCTAAAAGCACAGCAGGATTTAGATGAAATTTTTGAACATGGGTATTACGTCAAGGAACAGATAATTACATTTTGGTGGTGATCCGTTACACCGTCTGGAATTTATATTGGGTCAGTGACCCTATATTGCCTTGGCGGAGTTCTGTGCTCTCCGAGTGCTTTTCTAGTTTACCATATTTTACAGGAATGTTACTAAATATAAACAGTAAACAATAAATAAACAGAGGACATACTATGCTTTCCCAGTTGACAAATGAAAGGGGCATACATATATCTGACATACCAAGGAGATAAATCACTAACCGATCTTGTTGAATCCACAAGCATTGTAGTACCACTTGCGGAATCCCTGCAAAAGCCTGCTGGTGGTAGCTGTGGAGAATAAGCACCAGAATTAAGAGAAGTTCACCACACGGTAAAATAAACAGCTCAATGGGTGTAATGACAGGCTAGCCATTACATAAAATGTCAACTACTGCAAACAGACGAGAGTGAAGGTCAGACGTGATTCACAGTATGTCTACACTAGTGGGCAGCAGCACTATATGAAACACCAGGGATATACGGGGCGGTCCGTTTGGCACCATCAACGATTTCTCATTAATGTAACATTACATGGGAATCATCATAACATTAGCACCTTAACTTTAATGATAGGTGCTTCAGATAACACATCAGACTCCCAGGTTTCCATTCAACTTATTCACATTTCATATACGCATTAACAGAAATTCGGCTCAAGGATATGCGTGTCTGCTTGTGTTTCCATCAACTATGTTATGCATATAAAAATTGAACTTTGGCTAATCAAGTGACGTGTTCCGACCAGCTGTTGCATCAAACTGTAATGCAGCCAGGATAGAAGAGTGATAAATGCGAAAATACGCAAATTAAACGGTTTCCAAAGACTTTAAACGCATCAAGACTTATTCGCATCAAGAGTTAACCCCCCCCCCAAACGAACTGAATTTATAGGCTATTCGCTTAGGGGACTAACTTTAAGGCGTTTCCAATCAAGGATTTATTATATGCAGACCTTAAAGGCGTATAAACACGTTGAATTGAAACCTAACTAACTAAAGGGCGACTCCTTGATTTACTTAACGGACTAAACGTTATAGTTGGCAGCTATGGTAGCCTACAAAATATATTACGTTTAACATACATGCTGTAACACTGCACACACACTTCAGTCCGCCACGGCTTCCTCTACTTCACATAACTGATTAGTTGTGAATAAAATCACACTAACGCCAAATGAAGACCCTGAGGTAGATAAGTACAAGCGTTTATTGTACACCCCATCTTGCTAAACGTTAGCCACTGCATCAACCTTACTCGCGACAGCAAACTAACGTTAAACACGGTGTTTCTTTACTTTACGTTACACATATGGTTAACATCGCTGAAATATAATTGGAATAGCGGCGCTGAAAACAACTGATAGATTATTTCTCTTGACTTAACCAACGTATTGGACCAGTTTTTTTTCCTCTAAAGTTAGCACGACAACGTATCTATTCGTTAGCTAACGACACATAACATTGGTCTCTGCGTTAGCCAGCTAGTTAGCTGTTAGGGGACATACAGTAAAGGACACTGCGGAAAAAAAATCAGCTTCACAATTTTACATCAATACAGCGTAACAGAGTTTGAGATAAAGATTAAAGTTACAATGCCGATGACATAGTTCATCGCCAAAACACCTAAACAAATGACTTTAAAACACTATGATATTTACCTGGTGCCCTCGCCGCCATTTTCAACTCTAGAGAAAGTGCGTGAAGGATTGTGGGTAGTAAAGTTGCGAAAGCTACCCACGTGTGCTGTCCGTGACACCAGTGTCATCGGTTTGAACATGGCTACACGTCTCTGGCATAACCTGGCTGTGCAGTGGAACAGAGCTCTGCACAACAAAGTAAGCAGTCTTCTGCAGTTTACACAGAAACGGCATCGGGTGAAAACTAAATGGGCAGCTACCCAACCAAAGTTATCTGCCATTAATCTTGCTCTACAGAACTTCGATGTGAATTATAGCATGCAGTTTGGAGAGCTGTGGCCTTCCGTACGTGTTAGCCTACTTTCTGAGCGTAAATATGGTGCTCTAGTCAACAGTTTTTCGTATGATGGCACTGTATCAAAACTACAAGCTCTTGGTTGTCGAGATTTTATCACATCAAATTCTAAAGGACGTGAATGTGTACTTGAACCATACTCTGGATCGCTTCAATTTGAACAGCCGGTTCTTGGAGGAACCGACACCACAAGAATCTCCATCAGTTCAAACATCAAATGCTTTGTTTTTCCCAAAGGGGACATATCTCGCTTTAAGCCAGCAAAGCTAGATAGCTCGGGACGTTTGAGCTACTACCTTATGGATGCAGCCTCTGTGCTACCTGTCCTCGCTTTGAATGTTCAGAAAGAAGAGTCGGTGTTGGACCTCTGTGCTGCTCCAGGTGGGAAAACTTTAGCTCTTCTTCAGACACAAGCTGTCAGGTTTCTGTGGGCTAATGACTTGTCACAGTCTCGTACGTCTCGTCTCCAAAGGACTCTTAATTCATATTTACCCCATGAGCTCTGTTCAAAAGACAAATTATGCACAACTTCTTTTGATGGACGTAAGTGGCATGAACTTGGAGAAGACAACTTTGACAAAGTTCTAGTAGATGTTCCATGCACTACCGACAGGCACTCTTTAGTAGAGGAGGACAACAACATATTTAGCCGTTCAAGGACGAAGGAGAGGCGAGATCTGCCTTTATGGCAGACTCAGCTGTTACTGTCTGGGCTTCAAGCTGTCAAGAAAGGAGGAGTGGTCGTGTATTCCACCTGTACTTTGTCACAGCTACAAAATCGGTGTGTGGTGGAGCAGGCAATAAATTTAGCAGACCAGGAATTGGGAATAACTGCAGAGGTTGTTGATCTTCAACCATTCACCACTCTCTTTGAGGACACTTTCTATTTTGCTCCAGACACAACCATCGGTGCAATGGTGTTGCCTCACCTTACGGCCAACTTCGGACCCATCTACTTTTGCAAACTGAGACGGCTCAGTTAAGCTGACTAATACTACAAAGGACTGAGGCAGAACATTATCAACAATTGATCATTGTTATCATTGTATCATATAGATGAGTTTCCCCACAGCAAGCTCCCCCAGATCAAAGCTGAGATTCAGGGATGGATTTTCAGAGAAACACTGTACTTCATTCTGTGAATATTGGCAAGTTCTGTGTATGACATTATATTTGTGGGGTGGCATTTGTCTTGATTAAAAAAAAAAAAAGATACAGATCTGAATTGAATTTACTTTGGGCTGTGTGGAATTTACACTAAATTAAGCTGAAGTTGTTTGAACATGGAGTGGTGGCCAAAAATACTAAAATAACATGCACCATTTTCTGGTTTTGCCAGATTCACTCACTTCGAAGTCTTGTTTCACTGTTTTACTTGTGTTGCCTTGTTTTACTAAGAAACATGTTCAGACCAACATCATAATGGGCAATTCTACTAGTCGTGGAATTGACGTAGTTTGAGCAATGTTCTGTTTGATCCGTTTTAAATTTTTGGCTTTGGGACATGGGTGTTTGAAAGTGGTGAATGACAGGGAAAGTTTGAGACAAAAAACTACAAGTATGACACTTTTTTTTGAAGTGTTGTTAAAGTGGACCAGATGCATACAACTCAGTTTATAATTGCAGTTTTACAACAATGCAATAAAGTGATAAGCTGAATTTTAGATGAATCTACAAATGGACTACAGTGTTTTTTGAAAGCGTTCAAAATCTTCTACTGTTGCGAGTGCCACACTAACGCAGAAAACATCATCCGGGAGTGTCACAAGGCGTTTCAGGGCAACATAGTTTGGTTGTGCTGGGTCATACTGTGCTCTTTCCAAATACTTCAGGAAAAGGTGTCTCTCTTTGATCCGCAAAAAACTGGAATTCAGAACCTTGGGGAGGAACAATGAAAATTTAGAAGAATCTCCAAGCTGACACACTTGTGGTTACCAGGAAAGAGAATATTGTAAATACAGTATCCATTAAATGTACTAACCATTATGTCCACTACTATTTTGCAGTATAGTAATACTATGGTAATGCGTTTTAACACCAAAACAGTTTACCTGAGGAAATTTGGCGATAAGAGAATGGGGAATGCCCATTGTGTTGTGAATGTAATCAAATATTTTGCTCAGTTTTGTCTTGTTTGCTGTCAACATTTTGGGCACTTCAGTGATCATGTGTTGTATTTCACCAGTACGAAAGCCAAATTCCAGTTCATATACCTGATTGGGAAACAGACAGACAAAAAGTCAGCGTGCAATTGAGAGGACTGCATCAAAGTGTGGTCCTTCAAGAATCTTTGCAATGATAACATTGTGATATACATGTTGTTTCAGTGTTTTATGTAAAGAGCAATTCTGACAGCAGTCATGTTCAGGAAGTGCTTACCTTCAGGTTCTCTTTTACTGGCTCCAGACTTCCACACAGTAGTCTGGGGAGACGAGTGATGATGTCCCTTGTCTGAAAATGAACACATATAAGGTGACCCATACTTATACTGATGAAGAGAGCATCGTGGTGCATATTTACTTGTGTAAATATCACAACACAACAAATCTGGTAAAGTAGTCAGTAATACACAGTACTTTAGTAGTAGATATAGACATGCGTTATGGTATGAACTACCTTTTCTGGGTTGAGACCCAAGATGTCCTGGTAAAAGCCTAGACGGTTGTCCAGCCTCTTTACATTAAAGCTCAATAAATAAGGGGCTTTAGAGACCATGGAGGCTATTGTTCTTGTGCTAAACTTCTTTGACTTGAGATAGGAGACCCTATAAACATAGAAAAGATGATGTGAGATGAAATGATTTTGTAAGAATGTCTTAGATCAAAGTACGTTGTTCATCAGTGGGATGGTAATTTCTACATTTTCTGATGTATTAATCTGATTGGATATCACATTTGAGAAAACAGATACTTAAAGAAAACATACACTCTAAGAAAGGTTAAACAGATTTGAATTCTAAGGAGACACAGCTCTAACATTCTACAAACACATACTTGTCATCTCCCAATAAAGTAACACTGTGTGACGTGTGGTTGATTGAAGTTTTACCTGGCCTTCAGTCTGTCCAGGCTTTCTGTGAGGATAAATGGGTTGGTAGTGATTATGGACCCCAGCTGGTCATCCTGCAGCCCCAGGTCCTTCAGAAAGAGCAGCCGAGGGACCACGTCTGATTGAAAATCCAGCCTCACCAGCATGGAGCCCACATTTGGACTCTTCTCCAGCTTCCACAGTTCTACCCCTGAAGAGCAAAGACCAAAGGTCACAATAGTCAAACACAAAATAGTCAACTGAGATCAGATCCCACAATTTATCATTCAGCTGCTGGGGAAACCCATAAATGAACACAAGTAATTTCTGTGAAGCTATAAAGAACATGTACAGTTTTGTGAAATCTAAGGCCTCAAAGTTCAGACTAGACTGGTCTTCAGAATTCTCCTTGAAAGGACAAATTTAAATCTTAACCTCTGTATATAATCATCAATGGTTAGAAAACAGGGTTTCAAGTAAAAAAGTGAACGGCTGTGTATAGCTGTATTCTTATGACCCTAAACACTTCCTTTGTCTAGCTGTTAAAACACTTCAGCCAAGTTGTGAAAAATTGTTGTCTGGTACACTGGTTGCTGTACCTAGTTGCACTAGCTTGGTGAGTGTTTCTGATTTGTCAACATAGTCTCTGAGAGAGAATGAGGCTGGGGGCAAGGCATGAGGCACCACAATCTGTATTGCCTCCTCATCGCTGATTTCTTCAAGAGCTGAGAAACGTGGGACATTCTCCAAATCTGTGTTGAAATAAAGAATGCAATATTTAGTCATGTTAAGGCACACTATGTTCATGTCTATGACTTATTAGAAAAAGAAAGTAAAATTGAGAAAATGCACTTTTGCATACTCACCAACCAGAGGTGTCACAGGGAGCATTCTGCTGGGCGTCTGTGCCTGCTTATAGGGTATCATATTCCTTGCCTCTGGTCCTTCGCATTCATGTTGTATGACCTGATGCTGTGTAGCTGAAGAATCACACAGGCCTCTCAGTGCTCCTACTCCCAACCTGTTCTCTGTAGTCTGTAAGAATCTCTGACCATTACGCAGATTGAGGAGCTCAGATAAATTGCTGCAAATGCGTCTCACTGAGGTTGCGTGTCCATCAAATGGCTGCTGGGAGGCAGCAGGGCTGTTGTTCAGGGGGGAAGTGATGACAGCCATCCTTCTACACAGCAGGCGGACACATCGTTGACATAAGTGCCAACTGGGGGCAAGCATGGTGCAGCTTCTGAAACATAAACACATTTGTTTGGCGTTGGTCATAAGTGACTGTCTCTGGTCAAGTGATATCTAATTCGGAATGATGGGATGATGTCTACACAGGCATAGTACTCGACGCATGCGGCAATAAATATGAGATGTGGGATGTTGTACCGTTACGTCGTTAATGCAAATGCATAATTTAGATCGAGACTCACTGTGTTTAAAAGAATAATGTATCTCGATCTCCCACTATAAGGTCGGTCATTACTGCCAAATACCACCGCCATTACACCTTGCAGTCACGCAGGAACACAAACGTCTGCCTGCCAGTAAACTGGTACATGTTATTTATGACTCGTACAAACGCCAATTCTAGCATTACCTACTTTTGTTTCTAGGAGCCAATCCGTTCAACAAGCATTCAGTCAACTTCTTTCTTCTTCTTCTCTCGCTCACATGTCCTCTCCAGTGTTGCGGAAGTCCTGAATGTACCAAGTCACAGAGATGTATGGGTGTAACTAGCTAAAATTCCATTTGTAAACTGAATAGACATAGGCGAATAAAGTATTATATCCTGTATTTTTTCACACAAAGTACACTATTTTACACAAAGTACATTATAGTCTGATGACATACTAAAACCGTAATCATATGAACGAGCATATTAATACGATCGCAATGATTTCTACCTCCGGTTTGGAGTTGGTACATTCTGTTTAACAGCCTGTTCGCTGATAGCCTCTTCAAGCAGAAGCTGCGTCGCTAGTGGTTGAAAGTTTTCTTGTGTCAAACTGTCAACTAGCTAGCTAAATGATGGCACCCGCCCTGGGATCCCGAACGCTGAGTAAAGATGACATTAAATATAAGCTACATTTTCGAATGATAAACGAGCAGCAAGTCGAGGATATAACTGTAGAGTTTTTCTATAAACCACATACCATCACACTTTTGACATTTACTATACTCAGCTTGATGTACTTCGCATTTACCAGGTAAATTCTTTGGTCTTAGCTATGTACGTTGAATAGATGCATGCATGACTGAGATCTGCTGAGATAGACAATAAACAAACCTTTCCTGTGACAGATTCTTGTTCAAATAGTATCCAATTGATGAGTGTTATCTACAGTGTACATGGCATACAATACAAATGATGTTTTATTTGTCTTAAGCTGTTTGATACTTTTGCAGTATATTTATCATTAGGGCATTTGAAGGATTGTTTTGCCGTGAAAACTTCTCATTTGTTCAGTTTGAATTAGTCTCATACATACGTACTAGCTGGTAGGTGTGGTGTTGACCTCTTACTTGATACATTGCCTAGAAGGACTGCTTATATTTCCCCAAAATCATGGCTTCATATTAACCAGAATGTTAGTCAGAATGTTGTTTTTTCTTTGGCAGAGATGATGCAAACCCAGATAATAACCTGCGAGTAGGACTGGTGTTGGTTGTCTCCTTCTTTCTGGTCATTAGTGTCCTGGCATTCCCTAACGGTAAGGCATGCTTCACCAGCCTGATCTCAGCTGTGTGAGCCTGCTTTGGGCTCTGCACTCTGAGGCGATTGGATTGGATTGGATTAATGACTGGAAGTCTGTTACTCTACCTGTACTGATTTAAGACCTCTGAAAGGGTGGGCTGATCTGTGCTGCATTCACAAGTTCACCAGTTCGAATGATCAAGCTAATCAGACCTTTATTTTGTACTCAATGTACTTTGGCATGTTGGTAGCTATTGCACTCACTCCCTAAAATGACTTGGATTACTTGTGTTGGATTACTTGTGTGAAACCATCTGAAGAATTCTGTAACATGGTGCACAGCTGAGGATATTAAAGGTCTAACATTTACATTTTTCAAAAAGCTGTTTTTTTCCAGGGGGCATGGTTCACAAGTATCTTTCTATTCTGTGTTTAATACGCTTTTAGGTCCTTTCACCAGGCCACATCCTGTAGTATGGAGAATGGTTTTTGGTGAGTGCAATGCACAGAAATGCATTCCTTTTGTGTCGAAATATGTTGCACTGCTTATAGCCTAACACTGCAGAGGTCCAGTGGAGTGCACTGGGACCTTTTAGTTGACTAGGTGAAAGGACCATCCTTTGTTTGACTACCTGTTGTCTACCACTTCAGGTCTCAGTGTTCTTTACTTCCTCTTCCTGGTTTTCCTCATCTTCTTAAACTGGGACCAAGTGAAAACCCTCATGTATTGGCTGGACCCTAACCTGCGGTATGCCACCCGGGAAGCAGATGTTATGGTCAGTGACCTTAAACCCCTGCATTCACTATTTCCATGTCCTCACTATGTCCATGTCCAAATCCATGTCCACTGGTACCGACTGGACTCAGTGGCAAGAGGGATGGGTGCATAAGATCATAGAGAACTTCGCCCTGGTTTTGTATAGTGTGATGTAGCACACCATTTTAAAAGCACTTTTCTCATAGGCCATTTTACTCTCTTTAATTGTTTTTGGTTTTGTTTCATTTCATTTCATTGGGTACTGTCTTGGAAATAGAGCTAGTTACTCTACTGGAGGTCTGCATAAATGTTAATGAACCTCTGTATGGAGACTGAGGGAACAGGAGATTTAGTGTCACTGAGGGGGTTCTACTGCTGACAGGCTCTCTCCCATACCTCAACCCCACGGGAACAACCATGTCAGCATACACATACAAGCCCCAGTGACATAGTGCAAAGTAAGTAGCCTTTGCTCATCATGTAATCACGGGATAGTTTGTTATAGAAACACACTACTGCGTGAAAGCCAAGACACCCTATGTATCCATGAAGTTCAAGTCTCAACACATTCCAGTCCAGTTAGTAAGCAGTGCATCACTATCTGTGTCACATAGTATACACCTGGCAAATACTCACTTTTAAACCCATTCAGTCTGTAGCAGCTGAACCACATGCAAACCCGGTGTCAAGATGACAAAACAGTAAACAGCAGTGGCTGGACTTTGAACATGCTAAGTAGTTCTGATGGGGTGATGGTGTGTAATCCAATAGTATGTGATTAAACAGTGTACAGATACTGGTAATACCAGGTCCTCTGTTTCCTGTATGAGGCATCTTATTATAATAGTGTACGATGTAAAACTATGAATAAACATTTAAAGGTCTTCTGGATTGCGGATATTAGCTCAAGATGTCATTGCGAAATAATTTGAAATGAAAAAGTCATCTTGTGCCAACTCATATGCACCAAGTGTGAATAACGTAGTTGGCGATTCATTCATGTTATATAGTCCAAGGTAAATTATAGAAAAGTTATAGTGAAATGTTTTAAAGGCTTTAATGACAAGGGATATTTATCATAACCAGTATTTTAGGGTTTTCTTTGTTATGCATATTTCCAACATGTTAAAGAAATTTTTCACAATGTAACTTTTCACTCTGCGGTGTTTGAGGTGGCATGGTATGGTATGACAGGGGCTTTTTTCCATCTCCTGCTTGTGCTTGATAGGAATATGCAGTGAACTGTCATGTGATCACTTGGGAGCGAATCATGAGCCACTTTGACATCTTTGCCTTTGGCCATTTCTGGGGCTGGGCTATGAAGGCACTTCTCATCCGGAGCTACGGCCTCTGCTGGACCATCAGCATCACCTGGGAGCTCACTGAGGTAAAACTGGGATTAGGGGTCAGAGGTCACCAGACTATAAGACTAACCAGAAGGATTAGTTAGGTTCATTTACTTTTCCTTCTGTCTCTCTCAGCTGTTCTTCATGCATCTGTTGCCTAATTTTGCGGAGTGCTGGTGGGATCAGGTGATCCTGGACATCCTCTTGTGTAATGGAGGTGGCATTTGGCTGGGCATGACTGTCTGCCGCTTCCTGGAGATGCGCACCTACCACTGGGCCAGCATCAAGTGAGACACACACACGCAAGCACTAGGTTGATTGCAGATTTATTCATTCTATTTTAATACTCACACATTTATTCTAGATGCACACACACAAACACACACACACAGAGACACTCATATACCATGAGATGAATTATTAAGAAAAGTTTATGAACAAAGGTTATACCATGGCCTTTGAACCATGGCTACACAATTAATTTATGAGGTAGCTTTTCTGTTTCTTAGTTGCTGTGTGCCTGTGTGTGTGTAGGGACATCCATACTACCACTGGAAAGCTAAAGCGGGCCGTTCTGCAGTTTACTCCAGCCAGTTGGACATACGTCCGCTGGTTAGACCCCAAGTCCTCCTTCCAGAGAGTGGCCGGAATCTACCTCTTCATGATCGTATGGCAGGTATAGCCTAGCACACTTAGAGACGTTTTTCAAGTTGTGGTGGTGTTCTGTAGTAATGGCACCATTTCCAACATGTACGTACATTTCAGTATCCATTGTATTTAAAATGGCTGCTAAGGTGTGTTTTCAGAGGTATTTCTCTCCAGGTCATCTTGAATACAATAAGTACTGACTGACAGGTCTTTTTCCAGCATTCTGTGGGTTTACCTCCCTCTCTGATTCTCCGTTCTCTTTGCATTTTTCTGCCTCTGTCTCTCTGACCCGTTTGCTCTGGTCTGACTTCATCTCCTTTCTCTCTTACAGCTCACAGAACTCAACACGTTCTTCCTGAAGCACATATTTGTGTTTCAAGCGTCTCATCCTTTGAGCTGGTGCCGCATCCTTCTCATTGGCATCATCACGGCACCCACAGTACGGTATGAGCCAACCCATAAATGCAGCCTTGTGACATGCAGCACAAAGTGTAAATAAGTGTAAATATGCATTTCTTCAAGGAATTATCCGGAGTGAATCAGCCCGTAGCCCTGTTGTATCACATTGTTGCGTGTTGTCGGTAGGTATGTAGGAACATCACAGTTTGGTACTAAATAGACCGAATAGGGAAACGGCAGGCAGTGCTTTTGTTTTCCTGTGCCCCTGTCAGTTAGCATTAGCTGCCAGTTCGCAAATTCGGTCTACGTTGTACAACTCTGGAATTTTTCCCTTTAAGAAGTTTCCTAATGTTTGCATAAGACTATATGTCACATCGACATTCCAGTGAATTCCAGGCATGAATACACCCCCACACAAATGCTCACTTTGAAGCATTGTCCTCTGGGGCATCTGTTGTATGACCTCCACAATCATATCAGTGTGGCACCATGGCGCTTATAAGAGGCTGATTTTATGCAAACATAGTGGCACAGATTAGAAGAAAAGAACAGTGCAGATATTAAAATTACGAGTTTACACCCTCTACTTCAGATATTCTTTTGGAAGAATGTTACACCATGTCAAATTGTATAACATTTTTCGTACTTTTGCTTTCAGCTTATTCCTTTTGTAAATATCCAGTGTTTGTTTTTAGCTGTGCTGTGTGGTTTTCAGACAGACTGAAATAAGGTTGTGTCCTGTCTCTCCCCCCCTCAGACAGTATTATGCCTACCTCACAGACACACAGTGCAAACGTGTGGGGACACAGTGCTGGGTGTTTGGGTGAGTATTACAGTGTAATTGAGAATGCTGTGTGTGTGTGTGTGTGTGTATGTGTGTGGGAGAGAGAGAGAGAGAAGGAAGAAGGAGTGAATATTCATGACTAGCGAGTGATTTGGGGTAGACTGTGTACCATAGGCTACTCTAATTAGGAATCAGATCACCTTAGATCACTATAGCTAGTCTTAGTGTGTCTGCCTTTACTGGTGATACAGTATATTTGGTAATGCAGATAGTGGCCTGTGCATACCTAGGTTTAGTTTTGTTCCACAGCAATGCAGCTCTCCTGATAAGAAACAATGGCCCCTATGTTACGCCAGAGATGGTTGATGAACCTGAGCGACTAGCTCACTGGTCTTCTTAAATTTGAACATGCAGTTGTTCTGGTGTGAGATAGCTGGATAACCAATCCAGTACAGACTTTCTAGAAACACCTGAGAAAGTGCTAATCGGGACATTCCCTTAAAGCAATGGCTGTCAGTGTCTATGGGTGCCCAACTAAGGGCATGGAAGGTGGAAGGACTTGCTGGCAGTGGTACTTTAGTTAGCTGGCATCCTGTAAAAGGCAAAGAATGACCCACTTCTCTCACACACATTCTCACTGTTCACTGTGGACCGGCAGACAGACTACCTCCCTAGTCTAGTCTGGTGACCAGAATTAACATGCCTCTGCGTGTGTTTGTTTGTGTGCGTGAGAGAGAGAGAAAAAGAGTCTGAAATCAGAGATTAGACTCTGACAATCCATTGCAAAAAAAAACATTGTGTGAATAGGTATAATCAGCTTGCTCTTGTTTGTGAGTTTCCATTTCAGAAGGTTGATCATGAAAGAAAACTGGTGAAAACCATTCTCACCAAACACCCCCCAGTTTCACTAACCCATATACTAGTTAGTTAACTGGTTAACATACACTAGTTAGTTCACTAACTAAATGCATAAATGAAATGTAATGTAATGTTAATTTACATTTTTGGCTTTTACTCTTGCCTACCTATCCATCTTATTTTGTCCTCCCTCCATATCTGTAGCATAAAACTCTTTCACACTCATACTGTCATACTCAGATGAGTAAGAGATAATAACAGAAAGTTCACCTAGACCAGATAACTGATAAAGTCTAAGAATGTCTGAATTAAAAGTGGACGTAGATGACTGAAAGCGTCGAATTCTGACTCCTCTTCCAGGGCCATAGCTTTTCTGGAAGCACTGGCATGTGTGAAGTTTGGCCAAGACCTCTTCTCTAAAACACAGGCCCTGTCCGTGGTGTGGTGGCTTCTATGTGTGGTAAGGACCTCCCTCTCTCTCTCTGTGTTTCTTTCTCCTTTGATAATTTATTTATTCTCTGTCCGTCAGACTTTCCTTCTTGGTGTATAAATATAACTCCACTTCTTACAGATTAAGTTTATAAATGTTCAAAGACTGGAAGAGCAGAAGTAGAAACATTGCTATGTTTGGACATGTTGTCAGATAGTCTTTTGTTCTCCTCTCCGATGCCCTCTTCAGTTGAAAGTGCTTTGTTGTCTTGAAGTGCTCAGTTGCAGCCAGAAAGCTCACATTTACATTTACAAAGCAGTAGTGGTTTTACATCTTCTTACTATATATACACATATCTTCTCTTTTTCCGTCAACCCCAAAAGGCCTTCATAACACTTCTGTGCTTGTATGGAATGGTGTGGTATGAGCAGAACTATGGGTCCAGTTTGAGGGTAGGTTCAATGATTTACACAATCTACATTAAGCAAGTAAAGAACTTTTCAGGTTTAACACTCTGTCGGAAATAAATAATTAAATACTAAGGCAGTGTTGGTGTCAGTATCAAACCCATTTTGATAGTGTACCATCATGAGACGTGATTTGGGATGATGGTATGGTGTGTTCTATTGCATCATGACTGGCTGTCTCTTGAGTGAAGCATGTCTTTGTTTTCCAGCAGAATGTTTCGGAATGTGAAGACAACAGTCTCAGTGAGTCAAGTGGGGGCATCTCTGATGAACTGAAAGGTAGGGTTTTGTGATTTTGCAGGTCTGCCCTCTTGTGGTCATAATTGTTAGTGCAGGCCATATATTTACTAAAGGCTTTTAACCTGTCTGAAAATCTGCAAACATGTATGGGTCTCTCTTCTCTTTTGTATTGTATTGGTTTTTCTTTTAGTTTTTGTTTTGTTGTTTTAAATGCAATCTGTGATTACTTGTACTTGACAGGCCAAAAGCACATTGGGAGCAATCAACCAATCAGATGGAGAAAAGGTGGATCTGGAAAGAGACCAGTGAATGGCACAAGTGGGAAAAACTAAAGGAAGACACTGAAATGCATTAACATTCCCTAAAGTGAGGACAGAGACACAAGGAAAGGCAAGAAGCACAACTGTTGTTGTTGGAGTTTAAAGGAGGATCTTTTGAGACTGTCTCTTTTGGGTACAGAGGAGAGCGCATAAGATGTTGAGAGATCATGCGTCCCCTCCTCAACCTCATGTTGTTTACTGAAGAAGCTGCTTAACAGAACATATCCTTTACAGTGCTTTGAGATGAAGCCACTAAATGTTTTCAGGGTGGACTTTGGGGGGGCTCTTTTGGTTAGCTACTACTGTCGCAGAAAAGGACATTCCTTCGAGGTTTTGTTTGTTTTCATTCCATTTACACTTTCACACACTTCTGCTTCTCTGTACAATCTTAATGATCTTATCTTAAGTCATCTTAAACCAGCGTCCTATGTCATTCCACTCTTAACATACTGTAGAGTTTACAGATAAGTGCACGATGGGGACTTTTAAACTGATGGAAATATTTAACATTTGGTTTGTACCAGAAAACACTGTCTTAGTTTTAATGATGAGCACATTTTTTTGTTGTTGTTTTTGCATTGCTATTGCGGTAAATGAAATGTAAGTGTGTAGAGCCTCCTTGTGTGTCTGTGTGTGTGTGTGTGTGTGTGTGTGTGTGTGTGTGTACTCAAGTGTCCTTCGTACCGTGACTAGTTGTCATGCATATTATTTTTTTTCAGCTGTCATAACTGTTTGCTGTTTGCACTGTGAAGTACTTTGTGAGTAGTGTTTCTTGGATTGCCATTTAATGCCATCCACCTTTCTAATAGTGAAGCCTTAAAGTTACAGCCTTTATGTTGGACTCACTGTCAGTTTTCCAACCTGTTATCTCTACACAGATATGAGGAAAGGGATTCAGGTTCTAGTGTTAGATTCATTTTACGTCTCTGTTTATTCTGGATTGAGACATAAATTTCATTAACTTAAAAGGGACAGATCCTTGAAGATTTAGCATGTCTAGGACAGCCTAAGACTGTACTTGGTCTTTTTTAGCTCTGTCAAATGGAATTCCTAGGTGAGATATAGCATCTGGATAATACTTTGTTTCTTACTAATGAAGGTGCCCCACGAGGGTTTTAAAAGTGTGCTTTACTACTTTCCACAGTATAAATACCATGTGTGTTTGGATCAAACAAGGAACCTCTCTGTGGTTCTTCCTTAGGATTTGACAGACTTCATATATCTTTGATATAGAAATGGCAGAAATGCAGAAAAAGTAACTGCCTTCTACAAGACAGCCTTGAAATCAGCATTTACAGAGATTGGCGCATTTCTGTGCAGCTTCCAAGTTTACAGATTAGCTCCATCTCTTTGATAAAATGGATTAGTTTGGGGTCTAGTGAGAGTTCTTAACAAGGGGGCCCAATATGATGGGGAGCATGGCTCAGTAAAAGACCTGTCAGAGTTAGAGGTGGACAGATTAAAACTGGGAGATAGCATTAGGGAACAGTGCAATATCTGATTAGATTCTGATCTGTGTAATGTTGCACTGATAACACTGGATAGCCCACCAATGAAATGAGGTACAGGATAGTGTTTTGCCTTTTTTAATGGTGATTTGAAACTCTGTCAACAGAGTTTTGTCTTGACAATTGCAAGATCTTCGTGACTGGAATGATTTTAGCAACCAAAGTTAGTAGTTACTGTTTTATGTGGAAGTTGAAATGTCAGTGGCACTGTGTTTGATACAGAAGTAAGAAGTGGCAGAATTTTGGGTTCTGTTGCACTAAATAAAGGTCCTACTGATGTTTACACACTGAAATCTTGGCCAATATATCTTTGATAATGGAGGGTGAATAAGGAAGAGCCATCACTGTAACAATATTGATGTTCAAAGCAAGTCTGAGATATGAAACTGAAATTTCCTGCAACTACATGTTTGTAAAGAAATGTTTAAAATAAAGTATTGTAACAGTAACTGAGTCAGAGGTTTGCAAACCATACAAATTTATGATTGAACAAGCGTCTCGCTGTTTTGTTTACTTTCCGATTTAGGCTAAGTCTAATAACTAAACCATGTGTAATTGATTTGAACCTACACTTTCTAATCCAGACTATAAATTAATGATATTTTTATTTTATTTCTTTTAAATCACTGTATGCTGTACCCATTTCTGATAGACCTTCAGATGGATCACCAAATTGCAGGGCCAATGGATGATGATGGCATGAATGACCTGTGTCACGGGATGAGGCATAAGAGCAAGAATATTAATCCACAGTTTATAGTCTTTGTATAGATTATCCAACGATTGTGGGATTATCCAACGACTATCACAGGGATTAATAGATGAGAAAGGAGTGAATGTTTCTCTAAATAAAAAAAAAATGTAACTGTTAATATGTAGACCATAAGCATTTCACAATTTCACATAACTTGTAAGTCAAGAAAGATCTGAATATATTGTTTAAAGTATAATGTTAAACTCAATTTCCCACAGCTACGTCACATTTATTCCAACGAAATGTCTGACGGTATATTGGTGGGTTGACCAAGTTTGAGTTCTTTGACAGGCAAGCTCCATCCGGCGCCGAGGCACCGATTAGTGATTCAATAGTTAGCCATGGCGGCCACAGGAGGAGGGAAAATTAGAACAAGGAGATATCATATCGCTTCTAAACCGTACGCCAAGGGAAAGCAGGTAATTTGAGCTGTTTTTCCTTAATGTTGTGAAGTGTTTCAAAAAGTAGACGTTTGTTCTAGCTGTTTAGCAGCAGTATTATCGTTTTCTGAAAGACAATTTTCGCGGCCTGTTAACATGCCTCGCTAGCAGGCCCATGTTTGCTTTACATATGGCCTGCCGCGTATGGTTTTAGAAGGTGCTTAGCTGTTAGCTAAGAATGCCGGTTCGAACAGTCATATTCTTACATGGCAGTTATATTTTGGCGCTGGTAAACTTCAATAACACATGGCTGCAATGGGAGAAAAGCCTCTACAGTTGTAAGTAGACAGTTTTCCTGTCGAATTGACATAACAAACTTAGCAGCTAACCGCTTGAGTAGCCATGGCTAAAGTTAGCTGTGTCTCTCGCTAAGCAGCTAACGGTTCAGCTAAAATGTCATCGAACGAAAGATGGCCGGCTAACTGCGGTAGCAAGTAATGTTAAACTAGCTGGAAGGTTTGATAGCATATTTCACCGGCTTGGTAATGTTTCTTTGCTGAATCTGTCTTCAAACAATAACACGAGACATAAAATGTCACCAGACGTCTAGCATCGAGCATTATGATATTGTTGTCTCATTTTAGAGATTTCAACATCGTCTGGTTATGTTGGCATGTACCGAAGCTAAAATGTATGTAACGAAGCTAAAAAGGTGCTGCGCAGTGCGCCTAACGTCGTTTGGAAGAATGCCAGGGCCCACATGGGTAACCAAGTTATTGCTAGTTAGCCATAATGTTAGCAATTTGGCTAACCCTAACGGTAGTTGTGGTTAGGCAGTGAGCTAAGTATGCAGTATATCGCTAACAACCATGCTATCAGTTCTTGCTGTTAAAGTTCCGCGCGTCTTCACGTAGTCGAAGTCTGGTAGCGTTACGGCATTCAAATGAAATGTATCATGATTATTGCACGTTCAGGTTTAATGGGCTTTTGAGGACACTGAAACATCGATGGGTTTATTTGGTGTCGACTTGGGTGACAAAGAAAGCTAACATCATATGTTATGGACGACACATTAATTGACGTTTCCTACACGTGTGGTTTCCCTCGCAGTTAGCTTATTAGCTAGCGTTCAACTGTGTCACGTTGCTGTCAGTGGCCCCTGGGAAGGATAAACGTACACAGCCTATGTAATTCTCATATTAATCCTGTATTGCGTCTACCAGAAATTCAATGCACGTTCTCTTTTTGAGACCTGCCCGTTATCCAGAAAGGAATCAGTAGCTAGCCAGCCAGCGTTAACTAGATACGTCATCGTTGGATAACAAAGCAGGTGGTTTCATACCCAGTCTGAGGCCACCTTTACGTGTGCGGTACCGTTATTTGCCGTTTGTGGTGGTAACGAGTCGCAAGTCATTCCTTGATGTTTTGCGGTCTGTTGAGTTGACTTGGTAACGTCGACTGTAGCTGTCGTTGTTTGTTAACGTTAGCTAGCTATTGTTCTTGAAACAGTTCTATTGCGTCCCAGGTCGATAATGTTAGCTTTTTAGATAGCTCAGTAAGATAGATATACTTTATTGCCACATAACAGTGGTGGTAATTGGTGTTTCAGCGGTAGCTCAATTAAAAGAAAAAGAAACAGAAGAAGAGTCCAGGGATATTATCTGTGTATAAGGTGTTCACAGCAAGCAGCGACAGTTCATGGTTCCGGATCATGTGGCACATTGCCATAAGTTCCTGCCTGACAAGTGTGTTTTGTCTATTTAAACTGTATGGTCCATCTATTTTATACTTAATTCGGACGTACTTCAGCTTTTCAGGTCAGTTTTACTTCCTAATGAGGTCTGACTGACCCCTGATCACTGAACTTTGTGCAAGTAAAAGCACTACATATCCAAGCCAAAATATTTTCACGTGGCCTCCACTTTTTTAGATGAATGTGTATGATTAGGCCTAAAATATTAATTTAGAGACTTTTTTCGGGGTTTAGTGGTGCAACACATTGTGCAGATTATTCTAGAGTGTACTCGAGAGGACATCAGAGGAAATCAAATAATGGTGTCCTCAGGGGATTTCCATTGTATTTTTCTTTGGCTCATTTGAATTTCCTCCATTTAATGCCCGCATTTCAAAAAACAAGGATGGTTATGCAAAGTCCCTTGCCGGTGTCTGAAGCTATGATTCCAGTGTTTCTTTGTTTAAGTCTTCTGTCAAATGGGAAGTATTTTGTAAGTTACACCATAGAAGTATGTCTGCAACCATCTGACAGTGGATGCACAGATTCCACCCGTTGTTAATGCATTTTTTTGTGGTAAATGTGACTATCAGTTGTCCATACTGGTAGATCACCTGATGTTGCGTTTTGCTACCAGTTGCTGCCTTTGGGAATCTGTTAAGATTCTTTTGTTTGTTTTATCTAGATGCACTATGTTTTCACATTGCAGCAAAACACTAACCAGCTCTCCTCATTGTTAATGAAATCTGATGTCTTTAAGACGTGTTAAATTCCCAAAAGCTTGAAGGCCCATGATTCTCATAGTTTCACCAGTGCCTGCCATCCCCTTCCAAGGTCAAAGTTGAATCCTCTCAAGTTTTAAAAAGGGAAGCCGCCTGTGGTTTGGTCAGCTCTGTAGAGCATGTAGCTAATTGGACAGTGACATGCTTGAGCTCCGTAGTTGGCAGCAGATCACCCTCCCACAGTTTCTGTGGTAAGCTGTGTAAGGGAATGAGTCGTTCTGATCTCAGTTCATGTTGGGATAACTTAGACACCAGCTCCCTGGTCTTGAGAGATGCCTTTTCGTTGTTCTTTAGGATCAGACACACATGGTCACAAGAAGTGTTCACTAATTGGCATCGTGTGGGGGGGGGGTTCTGCTGCTCCTGCTCCTGCTGCTGCTGCTGCTGCTGCTGCTGCTGCTGCTGCTGCTGTTCTTTCCTGTGTGGTGTCCTGCAAGGTAGAGCTTGATGCTGAATGAAAGAGAGTGAATAAGGAGTTGAGCAGATGTCTGACTTGACCAGCAGCATGTGGTTATCCAAAGATGAGGTGGGGGGCTCAGGTCAGAAAACTTGACACAAAAGCCTCTTGTGCTACTACACTGTCTTTGATAACTGAAACAAGCCACCTATTCTCTCTGTCACCCCTTTCCATGTCACGCCGTCATTGAAACCTCAGCATTCTTCAGTCAGCTGTTGAATTTCATGCAGGAAACTGTTACAATCACACTACTCTACCAGACTCTTCCTGAATGTAGTGCGTTCTATGGGGAAGTGGTAAAGGATATAGGCTATAGACTTATAGTACATATAAAACTCAAATTGCTCTGGCTTCTGCATTTTTGCGTTCTGTTCATGTTCGTCCTCAGTTGTGGTGTGCAGTTCATTCTTCACACTGTTGATAATCAGTGAGATGTGTGACCGATGGAAAATGTAGATACGTGTAGAACCTCTCGCCCAGCTTTGCATAACTGAGATTTGGATCAAGTTCAGTTTGAACTTTGATTTGGGCCTAATGGCAATTCTTATTGTTGCAAGAGCTTTTCATTGTTTGTGGGGCAGCTGCTGTTGTGAGGCACTGAACTGCACAAGTAAGAGTGATGGTCAGCCATCAGCACTTGCTCTGTTGAGCTGCTGCTGCTGTTTTTTTACACAGCATATTTAATGCTTGTAAAAGGACATGTGACATGCGACATTCAGCAGCTTGTTCATGGATGATGTTTCTCTTCATTTTATCTTTGGTTCCTATCTATATCTTGTAGTGGTATGCAATGCGCAAAGCCACATCCTTAGATGTATAATTTCAATCTTGTTTGGCCTGTAAATATGCCCTTAAGCACCAGGTGATCCAGCAAACCCAAAAAAACTGCTGTGTGGCGCTTTATGTTTTTTGAAGCGGTGTGGATTACCTCTTTGGAATTCCAGTGTCTGTCACAGTGGTGCGAGCAGGTTGGGTTTTGTTCAGTGCAAGCAGAAATGGCATGTGAATGCATTACCAGGGTGCCTTTGTGAGCTGCTGCTGTGTTTATGTAACGGAAGCTCAGTGGAGCTGCAGTGCAGAGTGGTTCCTCTGTGCTTTGATTACTCACCCTGTACAAAAATCACTAGTTCTGCAAACATCAGAGGTGGTGGTGGTGGTGGTGGTTGTTGTTGGGGAATATTAGTGTCTGCATGGAGGATAGGAGAGCAGATTCAGCTGGTCATACGTAAAGTTGACTACAGTGCTTCAGGGAAGTCCATGGAGAAGTAGCCCTACACATTCTTGCTTTGTGACACCACTCTTCACTGAATTATTACTGAAGTATGATGGGACCCTCTTAACTTGCAGCACTGTGGAATTGGAAACAAAGGCAGTAGACCTTCGGTCCTAGCATAATAATGGCCTAATGTGTTCTTGAGCAATACCCTGAAGCCACCTTCCCCAAAAAGGCATGAGAGGCATTGTGATTCTCAACACATAGAGAAGTACTATGCAAGCTTTTGGTGTTTGTGCATGAAGACTGAAGCGGTCATGGTTTAAAATTTAATGCTTAATTTCATCAATAATAAAACACACAGATTCTGCATGTCCTTTTCGGTGAAACTAAATTTGTCTGGTTTGTCGATGCTGTGCGACAAGCGAAAAACTGACCCTTGGATCAGTGATAAGGAGGCACTCTGTCTGGTTTGGTGAGGCCCAGAACCACAAGGGTCATTAGTACAGCACAGTTAAGCACAGTGCAGTGCAATTACATTGCAATTCAGTGAAGAGAGAATCAAGAAAGTGGTAGCTGTAGCCGCTGCTGCTGCTCCTAATGAGAACTGTGTGGTGCAGACCCAGACGCTGGTAAGCTGACCCAGATAAATCACAGATATGGTTGTCTTGCCTAGTGCCTGCATGAAGCGCACACACACACACACAGTAGACTCACACCAGTTTAAAATGTCCTTTCATTGAATCAAGGTTTAAGGTTGATTTTGCCCTGTATATTTGAGGCCTGACGCGTATAATGAACTGCTGAATGTGGAACTTTTTTTGTCTTTTTGATGTCGAACTTGAGCCAAGATGAGCTCACATGAGATCATGCTGACCTGAAGAGCTAGAATTCAGGCCTGTGCAGTAGAGATGGAACAAGATGACAATGCCATATATGGTCGGGTGTGTGCGAGATCGGGTGGGAGATTTATAAACACCATCGCAGCCCATGATTACTTGCCAAACAAAATTGTGAATAGCTGCGGTTGCTAAGCTAACATTGGCTAATGATCATTCTCGGATGGAGCAAAGCTGAAGCGGGCTCGTTTTGTGGCCGTAGGGGATAGGCTCTCCAAGAGGTGATCTGACGTGCTCTGACTCTCCTCCCCCCCCCCCAGCAGGCCGGGCTCATCAGCAGGGTGACGGACACAGTGAAGAGCATCGTTCCCTCTTGGCTCCAGAAGTACTTCAGGAATGGAGAGGTGGTCGAAGGTGGCAGTGCCACCGCCACCTCAGCAGCTGCTGCCGCTACACGACTCGCCCCAGATCTCAACAGCCAGGACGCTCCGCCCAATGGCAACGAGGAGAGCTCCCCTCTGCCCGACGGGCGCGACACGCCAGAGCCCAGCACCAGTTACACAGGTGTGCCACACTCTTCTGGATGGATCAATAACATGCTGGTTTTGGGTGCAGAAGTGCTTTGACTATAAGTCTAAAAGTTTAAGTCGTAGCATTGTCCTGAGTTCTTTCTCTTTTTTTTGCGTATAAGAGAGATTAAGTTAAGCAAGGTAATCATCTCGCTCTCCCACTTCCAGAACCTTCTACGAGCCGTGCGTCGCTGAACTTCCAGGATGCTCTGTCACGGCCTCCTCTCAACCGCACCCATTTACACTTTGCCTCGCTGGATGGCTCCCCGGCCCTGGGCGGCTCCAGCTCACTGTTCCCCCAGCCCTCCACCTCCAGTGCTGCCCCCTTTGGGAGTCCCTTTATAGGGGCCTCCACCTCCAACTTCTCCCTGGTGAAGGAGATCAAGGACTCCAGCTCTCAGCACGAGGATGACAACATCTCCACCACCAGTGGCTTCTCATCACGCGCCTCTGACAAAGGTAATTCTGCTGTTTCCTTTCATACTACATAGCTTCTGAGATGTGTGCATCGATATGGTGGACTGATCAACTTGGCGTTATTCAAGAAACGCATTCAGTGAAGCAATGCTGAAGCTAATGCATTATTCTGTACATAATAAGTCTAAATATTCCTGCCAGTAAAGTGCTCTTTAATTGACTGCTATGCCAGTTATCAGTGATATTAGCAAAGTCCAAATCCAAGTGCAGGATTAGTGTGGGTTGGATGTGGACCCACGCAGTACAATGCCGTGAGTGGCACTTGAAGGCCAGATCTCCAGCCTAGGCCTGACTTGTTGTTGCAGACGTGCCCACCTCAAAGCCTGCTCCGCTGCTTTGGTCCCCAGAGACGGACCGCACTCACTCAGGCACGCAGGCCTCCCAGGCTGGCCTCAAGAAGCCGGCCTTCAACCTATCCGTGTTCGGCACCTCTGCTCTGGTGAGTGATTTGCATCCGTTTTTAGGAATCAGTGAGATGGTAGGGTTTGGTGACAAAAAGAGCTAAACTATTGGAGCATTTGTGAGGATTTGGAAGTGTTGGGTATGAGATGAATTGCATTGTGTTGTGTATGTTGGCTGTGCGTGTGCGGTGTTGTGTTTTTGCATGTAGCATCATTTCAGTTGTGGTGACTTTTTTGTGTGTGTTTTTCTCTGCTCTTTTGATTTGCTAGACTTGCTTGTTTGTACGTGTTTATGTGTGTACTTGCTCATGTGCTGTTTTAACCTGTGTCTTTTGTGTGTTGTGGAGCAGTCTACAATGAACAGCTCTGTGCTGAACTCCAGTCAGTTGGGTGATTCGCCGTACTACCCTGGAAAAACCACTTATGGAGGGGCCGCTGCAAACCGCAGTGCCCGCTCTCGACCAAGCACCCCGTATCAGGTCAGCAGCAAGTCACTGCCAGCTTGAACATATTTAAACTAGACAGATCAAGTGGTAGTTGGGTAACCAGCAGGATGTTATTGTCTGTCCTCACATACTCTTGTCATCCTTACTCTTGTCCTTCTACTCAGGTCCCAGTGCGGAGACAGATAAAGGCCAAGCCAGCCGGCGCTCAGCCCTGCGGGGTGACCAGCGCCACGGCCCGCCGCATCCTGCAGTCCCTGGAGCGCATGTCCAGTCCTCTGGCCGTGAGTTGCCTTTCACTTCTCACTCTCGTTAACTGTGGAACCCTTGGAGGAATCAGGCACAGCAGAGTTTTACTGGTGTAGGGAGAGAACAATTACAGTCTCTGGACTCCAGCTGTGACATAACATCACTCACAGGGAATGTTCATCATAGATTTGGCAAACGTCAAAGAAAGATCACGTGTTATCACAGAAAACTCTGCCGTAACACTGACAACAGATTAGACTTTTTTTGTTTGTTTTGTAGGTCTTATCGCTGTGTAGATGCAGCTGCTAGCTAAAGTAGACGGCCATCTCATAACAACAACCTCATCACAAGTGCAAGACATTTTGCAGTATTTAAAACCCTCCACAAACAAGTCTAAATAGAAATCCTGTCAAACTTTGAAAGAACTGGTCAATTGAGACTGCATTTGGGTTGTATGTGGGATCAAAGATTGAGGGGGAAAAAAAATCAGCAATAGTCCTCATGCTCTTGTTCATATCAAAAACTTTTCTGGTTTGACGTTGTTAGCACGGACATTAAATGGCAATGTAAAATTAGTAAAGTGGCCATTAGTTACTAATTGGCTCCCCAGCTGGAAGGCTTTGATTATTACAAAAACTCTTATTAATTTGTGTGCCACAGTTTCTGTTTCCATTTTTTGCCTCTTAATAGTTTTCACTACAATTCTTTGCCATCGAACGAGGTCATGGAAAAACGGTTTGCCAGTAGTTTTGAGCCCTGAATCAAAGGCAACTCATTAACATGAACTTTGCTTTTCACAGGATGCAAAAAGAATCCCCTCAACCATATCGTCACCTTTGTCAACAGTAAGTATCTTGTCCAGCTTTCCCCTTGCCTCTGTTCTCTAGCCGAAATAGGCCCTTTGCATTTGAACCAGATTCGTTTCCAAACCAATTGGTTCAGTTCAAGCTTCAGAATATAGTCACCCCCATCAACACGCCAGGAACGTTTGGGAGACTTGAAGCCCATTTTTGTTTCTTTCCACAGACACTGGATCGCACAGACTTGGACGGCTCTCCCTTCCAGGCCAAAAAGAAAAAGGTATGTCCGTTCTCGTCTGTGTCTGTCTGTTCTTTGCAGCCACGTCCAGGGGTAGTGATGTCAATGCAACAGGGTCTAGATGGATAGTGGATATTTTGTTTGAGGCGTGTGTGTGTGTGGCTCTGCTGCCAGCTTCTGACTTGTCCTGTCACTTCGATAGACAGCTGTTGTGGCAAAGCCCTGTGTCAAAAGCGCGCCTAAAAGGTGCCAGTATCAAACCATTAGCCTGAGACAGCTGGAGCAGCTGCTTCCTGGTTCTCAACAGAGGTCCTTTTCAAAGAAGTCCTCTGCTCACCAGCTTCACACTCCAATAGACGTTGGGCGGTTAATAATCTAGTCTGTTTTTCTGGGATGACGAGAGCGACCTGTGTGCTGGACACGTTCTGCAGTGGCAGAACAGTCCAATCAGATCTCCTGATGACATGGACAGGGGCCATCTGACCAGTAACAAAAAGAAAAGCTTAATGCTGTAATCTGCTTTTAAATACGTAATCATGAGCATTGTGGTTCAAGTTCAGCGAGCGGTGAGTGGTGGAGCAGTTCATAATGCTGTGATAATTCACCAGAGCACCAACTTTGGCTTGGCTTGTTGACATGGATGGCTGGTTAAAAAGAGCTTGCTGCAAGCATGTGAGGCAACACCATGGGTGCAACCTGATATTGTTTACGTACTGTCCAAAACACTAGTAGTGTTTGGTTGTATGGAGATATAGATAGAACTCTAGTGTGACCAGTCCCTGCGTGTACATGTGTGCCCTTTGCACAGATGGACCCGTCACTGCCACCAGTACAGAAGCTGGTGGTGCCGTCAGCTGCCACCGGCTCTGGGAACCGTTCCATGGCGTTCCGTCCCTCTCTGACACCTGGCGGAGTCAATCGGGCGCTGGAGAGGACGGCCCACAGAGACACGGTGAGGAACCTTTTCAGTCGTTGCTGTTGTTGTCTCAGGCCACATGAGGTAGAATTTATGAATGAATGCTTGCGGCTCCATGAAAGGCCATTTGCTGCATGCCACTTTTAGGAGTCGCTGCACGTAATGCAAACAGACAGAGCAGTGATTTGGAGCATCTATGTCTTTGGTAGTTTAAAAAAAAAAAAAAAGATGTCCTTGCGTAATTTAGTAAGGCATAAATTCATATTAAAATTGCAATTGCTGTCATTTTGTTTGCACTTTGTGGAATATTTTCGCAAATCTGGAGTAAGATGATCTGTGGCAAGCCTCTCTTGTCAAGGGGGCGTCCGATGTTTCATTACAAGTATGAACATGATCTTCAGTCGTTTTCTTTTCACTTTTTAGTAGTTCCTGTTTGAACAAGAGTTTACTCAATGTAGCAGTCTCATGTTTGTCTAAAATACAGAACTGCGTTAGGGAAGTCCATGAGGTTTTTTTTTTAGATATGTGCTTCGTTTACTAATCAGGGTTATGCATGTCTGTATAAGAGAACTGCAGACCACTGACCTCTAGTCATGCTCTGTTACTGTGTCTGTAGCCCGTGAGAAGATCTCCCTTAATACCGGATGCTACACCAACCACGTCTCAAAGGTAAACATCTATTGGAGAGAGATTATTGCTTACCACAGCAAAAACGATGGCAGGGCAACTGCTCACTGATCCCTATCTGCAACACAGGATGTAACATGAGCTACAGGAATATACAACCATGCCTGTACCATGTTTTGTCACTATAGTGTAATCCCATGCAAACACACGTGTATTTCAATATGAATATGAAGTTATCATATAATGCTTATATTTGTGATCTTCATGGTTTAGTCCTGTACTCAAGTATGTGTTGTAGTTTATGTTAGTCCATGTCAAAAGCTGAAGCCCTGACATAACTGGCAGCCTTGTCTGTCTGTCTTTGATTGCTCTGCCATTCGCAGCACAACCTCTCTGGCCTACCCCCTGTCCAGCACCCCAGCGGTGAGCAGCGCTGGCTCCGGAGGAGGCAAGATGAAGCGGGAGCGAGCAGTCAGGCCCTCCACCAAGCGCCCCGAGGACGAGGTCAGTGTGCGGAGACATGCTCAGGCACACGGTTTCATCCCTGTGCCAGGACTTGGGAAAGAATGCAGGGTGAACCAACATGCTTCATTGGGCATGAACTATTTGGTCCTCCCCACTTGCTTAAGACTGTTAAATCAAATGATTTTGGGTGGCTGCGTCCCTAGTGATGGTATCCATGCCTGAATTGTTGAGGGGGTGCTGACGACGGTATTATTTTCTGTGGCATTTCAGGTAGCGGAAGTCCCAGACCTGCCCACTATCTCCCTCCCCATCAGCACACATGCACTGCCCACTTTCAGCTTCTCCTCCCCATCCACTACCACCTCCACACCCATGCCGGCCCCCACAAAGTCAGCCCCTGCGTCTCTCGACACGCTCACCAAGAAGGTGAGTAGACATTTGGATCAGATTGGAGGGGCAGAGTGTCTATATCTCTGAGATGAGCCCAGAGGCAGATCCTCCAAATCAGTGTTGATGTCACCATAGTGATGCGTTTGTAACCTGTGTCTCCCCTGCAGGATCCTCCAGTGCCCTCCTCACCCCCTTCTGTGCCCTTCACTTTCGCCTCCCCTATCGTCAAGGCAACAGCTGCCAGCCCTCCATCTTTCTCTCCATCTGTAAGTGCTGTCATTTTCTAGGCTTTTGCCCTTCACTCAAACATGATGGAAGCCATTATTAACCATGTGTGGTGTCTCTTTGCTGCGTCTGTGTGTGTGTCTGTCTCTTGCAGTCTGGTTTCACCTTCAGCGCTCCAGTTATGAAGACTGGCTTTGCAGTGTCTAATGACGCTGCTGCTGCTGCTTCACCCATCACTCTTGCAGGTGAGTGGAATCTGCTGCCATGTTGAGGCTTGCTTTGGTGCAGTGCAGTGCAGTGCTTGTTCAGACAATGTATTCCAGGAAACTGGTTGCACAGTTACAGTGAGCAGGTAGATGCGTGATGAGTCAGATAATATAATGTAAGTGCAGGCCCATGCAGTTAGGCTATGTTCAGATAGCAGTCCATATCCAATTTTTCAAATCTGATCTTTCTGACTGTTCGCAATGAATAATAAAAGTGCTCAGATTCGATCTGCATGTCCACATTTCATCCCTTAGATCCACATTGGTTACTATGGTAGCCTAACGCATCATGCCTAGAAATGATGAACAGCTGCGGGGTGTAGAACCAGGTTTGTTTCTTTCTCGGATGGTTAGGTGGGGCCGTAGCACAAGGTTACAAATAGAAAGTATTAGAGATGCAGGAATACTCATCTTTATTTCTGTGCATCATTGCAGTGTAGCGGATATGCTGCTAGTTCTGGTGCGTGGTGGAAAACTTTCACTGATGTTGCTTGCCATGTGCGTGCTAACATTGCAACCTATGATCACCCCGTATCACACGCTGACACGTTATTATAGCAAGCTATGTAGTTTAAAATAGCGATAGAGTTACTCTTAATCTGTTACTTCCATCCGTGCAAATAATAAGGGCACAATGAAATCCTATTCAAGTAATTAGACTGTTCACATCGAGACAATTCAAGAAATTCAATTGGAATCGCAATCTCTGTATGTGGGTTGATCAGATTTGGAAAAATTTCATGTGATTTTCTGCTGTCCAGACTACCTGAAATTTGGGTTGGCAGTCTGCATAAGGCTTTAGAAGAGGCATCTGTTTTATTGAAGGCTTTGAAGTAGCGAGAACTCCAATAGGCTACCATGTTTAGATTTCAGGTGAAGGAACGTAGATGCACTGCAGGCCCTCACCGTTTGTGTCTGTAGCAAAAGGATTAAATCAACACAAACCGCAGAGGCGTGTGTGTGTGTGATAGAGCTGATCATTTTTTGGTAGGCTAAAGTTAGTTGTCATAGTTGACGTCCAAACACTTCAGGCAACAGCACTTGTTTGAAATCTAGACTTTAACAGACCACTTACCCACATGTGTTTGCCTCGGCATGCTGCAATATCTGCAAACAGTGTGAACAGTATAGCATTGAGGCGAGTCATCTTAATTCCCTTGAATGGTGGGCCAAGAGGTGAATTTGTCAGCAAAATGCAGAATGGGCTTATTTCTTCCTGCTGGTTCAGTACTGCCCTGGGAGTACTGTATGAGTATGTGAGTAGGGGAGCGGCTACAGTGGTTAGAGCAAGAGAAGGCTACTTTGCTTCATTTGATATTTTTTTTGTTGTTTTTGTTGAAAAACCACCAAACTTGGCTCAGCACTCACTCGTGTCATTAGCAAGAACCGTACCAAATTTGAGGTTGGTCAGGTGAGTGGTTCGAGGATTATACGTGGAACAGGCACACACACACAGACAGGCGTTCCTTGCATTAATAGATAAATGTTTTTGTCTTTGTGTGTTTGTTTGATGGCTTCCATGTTTTGCTCTGTCTCTAGTGAAGAGCACAGCAAATGCTGAGACCAAAGAGGAGTTTTCGGGCCCCTTCAAACCAGCCAAGACCCTGAAGCAGGGCAGCGTGCTGGATCTCCTGAAGTCTCCTGGTCAGACCCTCAAACTTTCATGCTCTCTATCAACTGTATCATGCCTATCAACTGTAACACACACCATACAAACACCATTGGAGTCGTGTGCAAGTGTTTTTGTTAATCATCATGCTTATCTTTTTCTTATCCTACACCCACAGGTTTCTCATCCAGCCCCTCCACCTCAACCCCCTCCTCTCAGCCCGCCCCCAGCCTCCCCCTCTCCGGCTTTGGAGACAAGTTCAAGCCTACAGCGGGCTCCTGGACCTGCGACACATGCCTCTTGCAGAACTCCGCAGCGGACACCAAATGTGTAGCTTGCCAGGCCTCCAAACCCCAAGCAGACTCTTCCTCCTCTTCATCGTTCTCATCTAAACTGGACAATAAACCGCCTGCTGCTTCAACAGCGAGCGCTACCACGGGGCTGGCGGCCCTGTTTGCCCCTCCCGCAGGGACGTGGGAGTGCGACACCTGCCTGGTGCAGAACAAGCCGGACGCGCTCAAGTGCGTAGCCTGCGACACGGCTAAGCCTGGCACCGGCGTGAAGCCTGGCCTGACCCTTCCAGCGCTCTCCGAGGCCTCCAAGAGTTCCACAGCCCCCTCCACATCCAGCCTCTCCACTGCTGCCACCATGGCTGCTTTTGGTACTGCTGCTGGTGCAGCTACCACCACTACCACCACCTCCTTCTCCTCATTGAGCACATCTAGTGGACTGTTGGGCTTTGGGGACAAGTTTAAAAAGCCCGAGGGCTCATGGGACTGTGACACCTGTATGGTGCAGAACAAAGCGCAGGACACGAAGTGTGTGGCCTGTCAGACTGCAAAACCAGGTGAGCAAATGAGGTTCATGTCAGATGAAGTTTGATCTGTCATGTAAGGTACTGCAGCATAGAGACCTCGCCTTTATCATTACAGTGTATACCAAGAGAGAAGAAATTAAATCAAGAAGGCCATTGTAAATTGTAATTATAATTAAATTAATTGTAATTAAATTTTATTTCTTGATCTCCAGTTGGAGCGTTGGAAATATTGACCCAAGTCTCCCTGGTCAGTGATGACCTCTTGCTATTCCTCATGTCCTCAAACTGACCTCCTCTTCTCTGCCCCAATCAGGCGCGTCAGCAGCAGCAGCAGCACCCGCTTCCCTGCCCCCTCTGTCCTCTTCCAGCGGCTCAACAGCGCCCCTGCTGGGCTTTGGGGACAAATTCAAGAAGGCCGCAGGCAGCTGGGAGTGCGATGTGTGCTGCGTTCAGAACAAGGCAGAAGACCTGCAGTGTGTGGCCTGTCAGAGCAACAAGCCCGGAGCCAAACCCGAGCCAAAAGGTACGACAGGAAGCTAATAAATGATGAACAGTGTTTGTACTGTCGTTAGCATTCAACGCACAGTGCACGCTTTGCATCTTCCTCTTTAAAATGCTGATCTCTTCCTCCCTCTTTGACTTCAACATTTCCCTAGCCCTCACGCCTTATTGTTCTTCCTGTTCCCTGCACAGCCGCATTTGGGTCCTCGACGTCCTCTGACTCCGTCATCGGAGGGTTCAAATTTGGCTCCAGCACTACTCCGCTCGCCACCAGCGGCATCAAGTTTGGTGGATCCTTCTCAGACTCCCCTAGCGCCCCCTCTGGCGGCTTCAAGTTTGGAGGTGCAGCCTCCGACTCCAACGGGGGCTTTAAGTTTGGAGGCGCGTCCTCCGAATCCACAGGTGGCTTCAAGTTTGGAGGTGCCAGTGACTCCTCCTCATCCTTGGGAGGTTTTAAATTTGGCAGCAGTAGCAGCAGTTCCACCACCACCACCGAGGCGTCCTCCTCCACCACCAGTGGCACTTCGTCAGGGGGCTTCAAGTTTGGCTCATCCTCATCCTCCTCGTCGACCACCACCCCCACCACAGCATCTGAAGACTCTAAGAAGACAGACACGGCCAGCTTAGCTGGAGGCTTTAAATTCGGTGCAAGCGGCAACTTGACCTTTGGCACCACGAGCACAGCACCTGCAACCGAAGCTAGCAGCGCTCCTGCTCCAGCTCTCTCGGCCGAGTCCTCGGCCCCAGCTTTCTCTTTTGGCAAATCCAAACCAGAAGAGAAGCCCAGCGCCACCTCCAGCTTTAGTTTCTCCACCACGCAGGACACCCCGGCCACCTCAGCCTCCTCCGCCTCCTCCACCTCGCTCCCCATCTTCGGGAAGCTCCCCGCAGCCGAGCCCGCCACCTCTACTCCCTCTTTGTTTGCCGAGCCTGCGAGCAAGGAGCCTGGGCTCTCCGCTCCGGTCTTCTCTTTTGGGAAGACGGAGGAGAAGAAGGAGGCGTCCTCAACTTCAGCTCCAGCCACCGGGTTCGTCTTCAATGCAGGCAAGGAGACGGAGAAAGCGGCCAACACCACTGGCGCCCCTTCTGTTGGCTTCTCGTTCAGCAAGCCTGAAGCAGCTGTGGAGCCCAAGCCTGTGTTCGCCTTTGGCAAACCTGCTGAGAAAAGCGAGGCAGAGGCCCCCAAACCCACCTTCTCTTTTGGCCAGAGTAGCACAGGTGAGCCCTGTCTGTCTCTGTCTCTGTCTCTGTCTCTGTCTCTGTCTCTGTCTCTGTCTGTCTGTCTGTCTGTCTGTTTGTCTGGGCGTGTGTGTGCATGCATGTTTGGATGTTTCTCAAAAGCTTCTCTTAAAAATGATGATTCAACCTATATTATATAGGTATATATTCCCCGTACAGGATGATGAATGATGCACTATTGGATGGATATCTTGTGTGTTATTAGGCTAATTTCATGAGGCCGGTTAGATCCTCCTTATGAATGAAAAATGATCATCTCGCCCTCTCTCCCTCTACAGATGCATCAGCTGCAAAGCCAGCCTTTGGCTTCATGGCTGCAGCCTCATCCAGCACGCCCCCCGCCCCCAGCCTGTTTGGTGCCTCAGCCAGCTCCACCTCCACCCTGGCTCCCACATCTGCCCCTGCCCCCGCCCCTGCCGCCGCCCCGGCCCCGGCCCCAGCCTCGGCCCCCTCTGGCACCTTTATGTTTGGACAGAGTGCTGCCTCAGATGCCCCCCCAGCGAAGACCTTTGTTTTCGGACAGCAGGCACAAGAAACCCCCGCCGCTCCCTCGGCCGCCCCTGCCCAGCCGTTTATGTTTGGAGCATCGGCCACCCCGGCAGCAGCGTCCTTTGCCTTTGGAGGATCCTCTTCATCAACACCGGCTACTGCAGGTATGCTGTTTACACTAGTATAAATTGTAAGTAGCTACATTCTTCAGGGGAGAGCATTTAGGAGCACACTTCCTCTTGATGTTAATCTTCCCTGCTGCCTTGGGAACTCTAGTTAACTTGTTCCTGTTGCATAAGGTCAAGTATCCATACCAGACAGAGATGTTGTAGACTAAAATGTTCTCTATGAGGCTGATGTCTACTTTCTCAAGAGTGTCATGACTGGCACATCCCCTTCAGTTATCTAATTAAAAGTCAGCATTGTCAGTAAAGCTCAGTTTATCATCTTTTTTCTCTCTCTGCAGCCCCCTCGCCTTTC